>PVJO010001228.1:0-182164 GCA_004026905.1 Hystrix cristata
TGATAGCAATAATTTGCATTAACATAATATGTCAAGTGTAGAAAATATTTGCATTTCTAAAAACCTTATCTGACCCTCAAAAATAGAGTGTTATAGTTTCTGTTAGATGAGAAAATTTAAGCACAGTCAGAAGGGTACAGTCGGATCAAGAACTGCCGCCTAATGTTTCTTAATTTGGTTCTTTTTGTCTTACACCATGCTGATTTTATAATCTTATAGGGGAGTCATACAAACTACTATAAATTAAACACTCCCAACATTATTTTAGGATATTATGATGGCACTTACTCTTCATACTGAAATGTTCACGTAAGAAAGAGCTCCTGGGAAAGGATAGTATTAACACTGGAGGGATTACTGTGCCAATAAAGGGCACCTGATATTTATATAGGAGTATATAATTATATTGTGGGCTCCTTAAAAGAGTAATCTGATGTGGGATTTACTACTTTTGGCTACCAAGGAGGAAAACTGTGCTAAGAGGCTCAATGCTCACTTCATTCAATGGCTGTTTGGCAGCACTTGAGCTCAACTCAGATTTTCTAGCTCTAAGCTTAGTGATATTTGCAGAATGTCACACTATGTAGTCTAAACACCAACGGGACTCCATTTTCACTCTCCTTAATGACTGGAACGTCTCAAAGCACATTTAATTCTTTTTACCAATAATCATTCTTTATGGAGGGGAGAGGGTACAGAAGAACCAGGCAATATGAAATACTGGTTGAAAAACTGGGCTCTGGAGTGAGATGACATTGTACTTCTTGCTAATCTATGAAATGTTAGCAGGATAATGGGTGATAGTCTCCATCCATATCCTTTCCAACTCCTTCTAAGAGGGATGTCTTCCCAGAATGGGCAGCCTTTCTGGTCTTATATGCAACTTCAGTGGAATTAATTTCTGATGCTAGCAGTTGATCTACTCTCTCTTTTTACAATGAAATTGATTTTTCATTTAGTAACCAAAGCAAAAGTCACAGTCAGTTGTTAGTGAAGCAAATATATTTTAAATATCTGGACTACATTAATATCAGAAATGATGAGGTTTCATTTTGGGGTTCTGCACCCTTTTTGGTCAATGTACACTGAGATCAGTCAGAATTGGTGAAGAATTTTATTTTCAGAGTGTGGGGACTCAAGACTGAATTAAGATGGGTTAAATAAGGATGGGTTCAATATAACTTGGTGGATCCTGATGGCAATTCCCACTTGCAATGTTTTGGGTCATTTTTTAGTGTTATTTTTATACAATTAGAAAACTCTCATTCATTCAAAATGCGACAGGAATTACTCACTGGTAGTCAAAAAAGAGGGCACTCTGTTACTCCAAAGTATGGACAGAAGAGAAGGTCTGGGATTGGCCTTTCCTTTAGCATCGTGACAAAACAAAATAAGAAGGAAGTGAAGATACATCCAAGAGCAGAGTGGGTCTGGAAGGCTGATGCCTGCCTCTGTGTGCTACTTTCTAAAACATGACTCATATCTCTTGGCCAACAGCCAAAAGCATTTTCTTATTCAAAACACCATCCCAGTAGGGTGAAGGACAGCA
Organism: Hystrix cristata; assembly: GCA_004026905.1. NCBI lineage: Eukaryota > Metazoa > Chordata > Mammalia > Rodentia > Hystricidae > Hystrix > Hystrix cristata. Next base: position 1,550 of record PVJO010001228.1, read on the forward strand.
AATTAATAATGACACAACCCTGGACTTTATTTGCATCTATGCATATGCATGTGCAATACACTGGTAACATAGCAGAACACCACAAACACGCCTCTGTTCACAGGGTGTGTGAAAATTAAATGAGTCATCACCTCGAAGGTAGTAAATATTGTATACCACTGAGAACATCTTCTTGTATCATAATGATGATAACAATAACAAGTAATAACTATTATTCAGAAATTGGGCCCCTTAGGACTGAGACCGGAAAATACAATGCCTGGAAACGCAAGAAAGAAAAGGGAGGAGAAGAGGCATTCCTGTCTGCTTTGAATTCTGGCCCCGGTTTGGTGTGAGGTCTGGGTTCTCTCCCTGACTGCCACTGTTAGGCTTTGATTTAAAGCTTGTGTGGTTTCACGGTCTCTCACAAACAACAACAACAACAACAACAACAACAACAACAACAACAACAACAACAAAACAGAATAATATCTCCTCCCACAAAATGCCAGGAAAATCTGTTGAAGGAGCAGAGTGCAATGAGGTCAGAATTGGAGCCCAGTAATACAAATTGTGGTTGCTGGCATTATGAAGACTAAAAATGTAGGACTGAAAAGCAAATGCTTCTTTGGGACTGGAGTCAAAGGCATTAGCCTTACTACTGACTTCCAGGACCTCTTCAGCTGGAGCCTCAGTGTTTCATATCAGTGGCCTGGAGACAAATGTCTTGGTCCTGGGAACCACTACTGGGAACCTTCCCTAATGGGTCCTTCTCTAATGGACAATCAGTACATAGGAATGCTCATCATTTGGGGTCTGCAGGGAAGGTTCACTAGTAAATGCTTGTTAAGCACTCTATAAAGAGAGACATGGAAATGGAAAGTATTCATGAAAACGTCCTCCCTCTCCCAAATAACTGTCCCCACCTCCGATCATTTGTCTTAAGTACTGTAGGTCATGAGCTTCCTAGTTGATTAATGTAGGTGAGAACAGAATCTATTTTTTGTAACTTTTTCCCCAAGGAAAAATTGCTTTTCAAGTCACCATCTGCTTGTCTGCTTCTCAGTTCTTGCTGTTGTCCAATATGATGTCAGCCAAATCCAACAGGAGGGCAGAGACGCAGAGGTAGGTGGGTGTTTGACAGCTGCCACCATACTAGGACAAATGAAGGTGCTTTCCAGTACCAAGAGCCAACGTGCTCCCCTTGGCTCAGGGCGGGTGGATTGCAAAGATAGCGTCCATCACCTTTTACACAAGTGCCCAAGAAGATGTCTCTAAAAAGTTATTTTTCTTGCCAAAAAATCATGTTCAAGATGAAAACTCTTTTTTCCCTTCTTTTTCTCCTAAATGCAACTTCATGAATGGGGTGATTTCAGAGCTGCTGGGGAAAACAAATCGATTCTTTTTTGTTTTTTAAAAATTAACAAGAAATGCTGAGTGTGTACAAAGGCGAAGAGGCTGCCTCCACTAAATGCACCAGCGTCGGGAAGGAGGTCAATTTGAAATTGCGCCTGACTGTTGGAGTTTACTAAAAAAATTTTAAGTTCCATTACTGGAGACAAAAATATTGCATATGTGCATTAGCTCTTGGCTACATAGCTGGTACTCATGTATGTGGTGTAATTTTTATATATAAATGGATGCATTACAAGTCACTGCTCTCTAATCTCAGCTGTGCCCCAGTGCTGATCAGAAACTGTGTTTTTCATCTCTTTCCTCTCCCCCTCAGGGTTAGTATAAGCCTTGCAGCTCCGAAGGGCTCTCTTCTTCCCCAGTAGCTCCCTTCTAAACAACGCTCTTCACATGTGGCTTTGCTTTCATCCCTTTCCATCTTGGTAGTGTCTTAGGATGTAAAATCTCCTTGCTTCGTTGGCTGGCGTGAAGTTTTGAGCTTTGCAAGGTGCTGGCTCTCCTTGACTGCCTTGTTGCAGAGATCTAGCCTGGCTGAAGTCCTTTGTATTCTGGGCTCCACGGACTTCCTGCCTTGTAGAAGTCTGAGATGGGCTCCAGATCCTCCTCTGTACAAACACGACCACAGTGTTTGACGTGCACATTCCAGAGCATTGTCCCGCTGCTGCTGCAGTCCAGAATCCTCTCTCTCACCTTGACTGACATCATCTTTATGCAATTCTCCTTTGCCAGAATGCCTCCTGCAAAAATATTTCCCATCAGACCTGACACTCCTTTCAGCGATGGACCGCTTCATTCATTTTCACTGCTAAACTCCTGAAACATGAATTTTTGTGTGAATTACTTCTGCCTTTTCATCTCCTGTTCACACTGCAAGGTCTTACATACAGCCTCATCCCCAAACCTTCCTTCGCCTTCTGGGGCAATGCATTTTCCTGGTTTTCGTTTTGTGTGTGTGTGTGTGTGTGGAGTTTGTTGGGGGGTGGATTCTCATCACACTCTTCAACTTTCTCCCATTCCCTGTACGTATTCCATTCAATTAAGCGGAAAGGCGTTTTGGAGATTTATTGCATTTCTACATTTAAACTAATATCCTAATACCAGTGATTTCATATTTTATATTCTTATCCCATCCTTTTCCCAGAGCTCCAGTTGCTTATTCATAATTCTGTTGGTACTTTCCATGTATATGTCCATTAATACTCTAATTTCATTTCTCAAACTTAGCACATTATCTCCTGTTTAAAACCCTTCCTATTCTTGTAGTTCTTAATTTTGTTAATGGCACTGTAAAAAAACCATCATTCAAATCTTATTCTTACCTTCTTTTTCTCCTTTTCTCTTGAATTATGTGTAACTGATCACCATGTTCAGGAAAATCCATTCTCTTCCCTTCTCTTGTCTGTGTCTGCCTTTCCAGCCCCATTTCCTCTGCCTCAGCCCAAGCCTTCCCCCATCTCTTACCTGCACCGCTGGATTTCTCCTCACTGGTTTCTTTCCCTGCAATCTGCCCACCAGAGCTCTGGGAGTTTTTGTTCCCAAACCCAGTCATCTTGTTATCAGTCTTTCCCTGCCCTCCCTTGTCTATCTGTTGCCATCCGACTCATATTTCAAAGAGTAATTGAAGACTCATGAGCTATTCCTTGAAAGAGGCCTTCTCTGGACACCCCATCGCCAACAGTGTCTCTTTCTCCTTCTAGCTTCTTTGTCTTGAGTCTTCCCCACCCATTTTTCCACCTCACACCACCATCTGGTGTATGGTGGGCAACTTGAGAGTCTTTGTTCAGCTGCTACTTTGGAAAAACAACCAGGCCTTCACAGATTAAGACAAGATGGAAACAAGAACCTGGTATTTATTATTTTGAAATACTTTGAAATGAAAATTTGTTATTCAACAAATATTAAAAAATTCAATATTTTCAGTATTGAACAATATTAAAAATACAATATTTTTCAATATTCAACAAGTATTTGAAATAGCCAACAAATATTCAAATGTTTTATTCAACAAAATCAAATAAGAAAATAGTTTTTTTATGGTTTCTAATTTATTCCACCAGACAGGTGTAAAATGGCTGTAGAAAAGCAAAGATGCAAATTAATTATCCATTTAACCTCTGACAAAAGAAGATAATCTGATACCTTTTCAGGAATCTTCTTTTTCTCCTCTCAGTCAAGGTAATAATGTAAAATTTTACTGATATCTTTCAAGGAAAGTGTCATGTTTATGGCTCTTTGTCTCACAGTCTCCTGCCTCTGGCAGCTGAGCAGATGGTGGGTAAGTGATAAGGGCAGGTGAACCGAGCTCTTTTTGGAGAAAGATGTGTTTGTGAGTGATGCTGGCCAATACCCGGTGGGACTCAGATGTGTTAACAAAACGGAAGAGAGCAAGGTTAATGATTCTCTATGAAAAGTATGAGTAAACACAGATTAGGACTGTATTTCTGGAATCAAATGTAAAATTAACCAAGGTGGCTTTATGGTGTCTGATCCCAGTTCCCAAGGATTTCCTTGCCAAATTGCAGAAGTTTCCATTTGTTAGATTAATAGCTAGGGAACTATGAAGAGTTTTCCTTCCTAGGTTTTCAGTTTTTTCGTTAAGAGAAAAAGAAATTCAGCATAAGCCACTCATTTTAAAATTACTTTAATAATACTTAGCATTGAGTATGGTTTTCGTCCCTTATGGCAACCTTCCCCTGGGCATTTACTTAAAGGAATGACAGAAAAAGGAAAGGTGTGATTATCTCCTAAATGGGTTTCTGAAGCATTCTAAAAAAAACATGACATATGCAAGTATCTGTACAAAAATTCCAGTACTTTAAAAAACTGAGTGTTTGACTTCAAATTTAGCATGTTGATAAGCAATTCTATCAATGAGTAGCTTTATGCCCAAATTAACTTTTAAAATACTCATTTTTTTTTCCAGGAGGAAAGTGTCTATAACTTTTCTTTTTAAAATAACCAATGGTATGTAGATCACATCTTTTAATGGTGCTAATTAAACACTTTTGAAAGTGGAAGTCTTACTTTATTTTCCTACTGGGTGTGCACCAGGCAATGGAGAAATCAGGCTATATCCAAGTGTCCTAAAGTCAAATTAACAGAACTACAAACTGGTGTAAAGAGGGAAAGGATGTGGGAAGTGACAGCCAGGCTGAGATGTGGCACTTGTGGCATTTGCAAACCAGCCACTAGTCTTCCTAAACAGCTGCCATTACTTGCAGGCTTTTCAGGAGAAAATAATAATAACAGGAACCACTGTGCTACAAGAGAAATAGTTCAACTCGCCAGGCCCAGGAGGGACTCCGAGTCTGGGAGTTGGGTGAGGACCCTTGGTTGTCATGTGCAAAACCAAACTCTTTTCCTGCAATCCCTGACACCCTGTGGAGATATTATTGTATGCTTCCTTTCCCTGCCTTATTGGAAGAGGTATCTTCATTTATTTTTTGCTTAAATTTTCTCACCACAATTTAAAATCAAGCATCAGATTTCACTAAGTTACTGAAACTATATTGCAGACCATAGCCAAAGGTCTCAAAATCCCCCAGTCCAAGTCCAAGCTTTGTTTCTTTAATTCTCATCCTACACCATCTCCCTGCTACATCTGACAAGACTGAGTTAAAAGCAAAGTTTCTGTTTTAGACTTTCCCAAGGATAAAATGATAAGACCTAATAATTGCTCCTACAAGCAAATCTTTGTATATTTTAAAGATAAAAAGCTATTTTATTTTAACATACACAGTATATATAAATTCATATATGAATAGGTACAGTATATATAAATTTGTAGGTACAGTATGTATAAATTTATGCATACATTCAAAATGTTAGAAAATACAGTTGAAGAAAGGATAAAAGATAGCTGTAGTCTTACTAGAATTTTTAAATACCTTGGTGTATATACTTCCTGACTTTTGAAAATAAATGTAAAAATACACGTCTAGAGGAACAGTATTGCATGCTATTCCAAGCTCTGTAGCTTTTAAAATCCATGATAGATTTGTGTATCTATCTGTAACAGCATATACATACCTACCATGAGTGTGTTGGCCGTTTCCTTTGGCTCTCAGATTTCTTCCCAGTAATTCCCTTGCTTTGTCATGTTTCTTGGGGTCAGTTCCTCCAAACCACATTTACCTTTCCCAAAAGTTTGCACGTAAGTTAACCTAGTGGACAGGAGTGAGAGAATGAAGGGTGGGAAGGTGGAACACCTGGATATTTCTCCTTGTCTCTTGCTATGCTTTGGTTGTAGTTTCTGGCAGGGCTGGTTGCATAATTTTGGGGGCCCAGTGCAGAAGAAAAATGAGGGCTTTGTTCTTTGCAATTACTAGAAGCTTCACAAAAATGACCATAGAACACTAAGTCAAGTGTTCTGTGGGGCCCTTGTGTATGCAGATGTTCTGAGACTATGCAGATTCTACACCAGAAGGCCAGCTCTAGGCCTGTCAGGGGCCTTGTCTCCCCTGCACTTCCAATCCACATCCAGGCCGAGGCTCTGGGTGCACAGCCATCTGGGTGGCCGCCTGGGCAGCGCCTCTCCAGGTGTCTTCAGTCCTGTGGGTGATAATTCTTGTACTTGGAAATATTGGCTTGTCTCGCTTTCCATGTTTTCTTTTTCAGCTTTTCCAGCATGTCTCCAATTAGTTCTCCCTGTTAAATTCCCTTTTCCGAGCCCCCTGTCTTGACCTTGACTGAGCGCTAAGGTACAGATGGCAGGAACTTGGTCATGCTGTCCCTTCCTTTATCCTGCCGTTTGTTTCAAGCATCACTAATTGATAACAATTTTCTTTCTTTGAGAGAAAACTCAGTCTCAAAATCCTTTTGACAAAATGTTTGATTACCGTTGACACAAGGCATAAAATGTGCCTGGCCTCCTTGCGTTACTTAGTTACTTTTCTTGTTGCTGGGACAAAATGCCTGATACTCGTATGTTAAAGGAGGAAATATTTTGGTTTTTTTTTGGGGGGGTGGGTGCTGGGGATTGAACTCAGGGCCTTGCTCTTGCTAGGTAAGTGCTTTCCCACTGAACTAAATCCCCGACCCCAGAAAGTTTTACTTTGAATCACAGTGTGTAAAGATTTCAATCCATAGTTGGCTGGCTCCAAGGCAGGGCAGCATCACAGAGGGGAAGCAGTCCATGGCAGAGCAAACAGGAAGCAACAGCAGCAAGCCTCCCTTCTTCCTGTCCTTTTATATTCTACCAGGCTATGAGCCTATAGATTGGTGCCACCCATACCCAGGGTGGAGCTTCCATTATCCATACCCAGAACTATGCTAATCCAGTTTAGTTAGCACACATCCTTAATCCCACTATCACACACCATAATCCAGTATCGCATACCCATGATCCAGCTGCCTCCCTAAAACCCCACCTATAAGCGTGTAAATCTTTGGTGGGGGGGACATCTAGATAGGAGCCATAACAGTTAGCATGCTTGGAAACAATGGTATGTCTTCTAGCATAGCTATAGTATATTTTACTTACTTCATTAGCATGTTTTAAATTTCTCATAAACTCAGTAATAAACAGTTTTGTGTGTGGACAAGGTCTTCAAAGTGGGGTGGCTGAGTCAGAGGACATACACATTTCATATTTTGATGCACACTGGCTTTTCGAAATGATTGTATGATTATTAGAATACGTAAGTATGAAATATATATAATATGCTGAGATTGATCTGTGCTAGGAGTCCTTATTCTTATTTTAATAAATCATGTTTGTAATTCTTTGAAAATTGTCTCCAGATCTGGTTTCAAAGTCACTTAAAAGTCACACTGTTACATCCAGTTTTACAACTTAATTTTAAATAAACTCAGCATTACTCAGCCTAATCATCCACCTCAGTCTCCAGACTTGCTTTTGGTGGACTTTGATTATTTTTCAAAGATAAAAATCTATTTTCATGTGTCGAAGCTTTTTTTTTTTTTATGTCTAAACAATAGACTACTGTCCCTGGAGTCTGAACAGGAGAGAGAGAAACTCTTGTAAGGAATTGCTGCTTCCTTTTTTAAGCTTATAGCTTCCCAAGGTAACCCTTTGGGGGAGATAATACTCGTGGAGATGTACAAGGTTGGTGCATTTGTTTTAAAGCCCAGCTGCTTTATGTTATCAATGTACCTCATCTTCATTAGCAGCGGGTTACCTCCATCTATAATTCCTTTAATCACAAACTTTTGTCAAAAGGACTATAAAACACTTATTTTAGCTTGGTTTCATTGACAGAGCAGTGGAAATATCCCTTCTATAAGTTTCTCATCTTTAACTTGGAATTGTTCTGACTTAACAAGATGTTTTTTATTTTTATTTTTTTTTGTGAGTATGCAGTAAATCATGCTGCTTGACTTTACAAAGCAGGTAACCCTTCAAAGAGGTCACTCTGTTTTGCCCACTCTGTCCAAAGTAATATCTAATTTCATGAAGAAATGCTCTCACGTAATTTGTAATGTTCTCTCTTTCTTTCCTTACCAAGAATATCATGCCTCTTTCAAATTATCACTGAGCAAATAGAAGCACCCTCCCTTCTCCCCTCCACTTCAGATCTGGGAGTTTAAAGCATAATATCTGGATGCCACAAGACGGAATTCTTTGTTAGCCTTAGAAGTGAGAGATCAATGACTTATTCTTGTAATCCTTTAACTCTTAAACAGTCTAGCAGAAGCTGGTTTCAAAAAATAAAACCAGGCTTTGCATTTAGATAGAGACTTAAATGAGTCACTGGGAATGTGTTTGCCCCTTTTGGTTCCGAGTTTTCATCCCTTCAGACCAATAAATTCCTACAGGTCTCAGCTCTTTAATTCCCTTCAGGGAGGGCAGGGATAAAGAATATCAGCCTGTTCTACAAAACCCTGCTGTTTTTATGACATAGAGAAATAGCTACAAGAAATACCTTAATCATTTTTACCTGCAGGGTTCTGTAACATTTTTTTTTTCAAGAGTAATGACCCCTGAAGGCCCGCACACATGCACACAGACCCCTGGTTCTTGAATCTACCGAACCCGCCTTTACTGTACACCCCCAGAATAGAACTATTCCTAGTTCTCTGAATTTGAATACTTTTCTGAGCAATGCTTCATAGTTTATAGGCTTCTGTTTCATTTCCTCGGCTAGCCAGGTTGTGACTTTAAAATTTCAGTTCTTGAACAACATACTTAGCAGGATTAGACAAATCCAGTTTGGATTTTTGCTCCTGGAACAAAACTGATCAGGGCTTGAATCCCTTAATCAGTGTCCTATAGACTGTATGGACTTCCCGTTCTTGCATCTACACTTTTGTGCATCCTTGGCCTGCAAGGACTTTTTCCATTCCATGGAATGGAATCTTCTTATAAGGTCCTCCTTTCCTCCTTGAGACTTTTCCAGTTGTTAAAATTATTCCATTTTCATATTATCTAAATCCGTATAATATTAAAACTTGTTTTGACTTTCTGGGGGTAATTTTTAAAAAAGGGACAGTACACTACTTAAGGAATTGCTTGTCTCCTGGCAGCCCTCCTCATCAAAACTTCCTAGTATGAGCCAGGGCAGGAGTCCAACCAAAACATTGTACTCTTATCACCTGGATTAGTAAATCATCAATGTTGGTGGGGTCAAAGAAATGAAAATGCTGGAATTTTATTTGACTACTTCAATTTGAGGACTTAATATAGTAATCATTTTGCTCATTTTCATTAATTTGGTAAGTAATTGCATCAAATGTACAATATCCTGTTCAAGAATTTTATGTGCATTATGTTTAATACAAATCTACTCTTTTTATTTCCAGTGTTCAAAAATGTAAAGAGCAAATTACCCTGGAAAATTTATATTTTGTTTTACTTTTCAATATATATTTTTTTGGAGCTACCCTTTTACACTTTCCCTTCCTTTCACATTCCATTTGTATCATTCTCACAAATTTAAAATGTTAAAGAATAAAATATATTTGTACTCAAAGAAAGCTTGCACTGTTTGAAAAAAATTTATCAAAAATATAATAAATTCAAGTAAATGTAAGATTTTTTGTAGTTAAATAAATTACTTATTCTTTTCAAAAAATTAATTCTCCTCTAGATTATTCAAAATTCTCTATTAAGATTAAAAGAGAAAATTAAATTAGTAATAAATATCAAAACTTTAAATAAAATTAAGTTAAAGTGAATTTAAATTTTTACTTAAAGTGTTTTCATGAGAAAACTTTTCATTATGGAAAATTTCAACCCTATAAAGGAAAGCAAGATTGTATAAGGAACCCACATATGCCTATTTTCAATTTTAATAATTGATTACCTCATAGCCAATCTTATTTTATCTTACCCTTCTACAGATGTCCCCTCCCTTTATTTCTGAGATAAATTCCATCCATCATATAATTTGATCTATAAATATTGCTAAAAAAATAACATTTTTAACATAGCCACACTACCATTATTACACCTAAAACATGACTATAATTCTTTAACATAAACAAACATCCAGTGAATATTTAGTAAATGGTCTCTCATGTCACACACACACACACACACACATATAAATATATATATATATTTAAATAAAGGACCACATAAAAGTCTGTACTAGTCAGTATGCTAAATAATAATCTGGGGAGGGCCTGCTTTGGTGAGGTGGCCCATCTCATGCAGTAGGGTAGGAAGAAAGTTATTAATTTCTCCTTCCTTGCCTTTTGGTCTATTCAGAACCTAAAGGATTAAATGTTGGTCACCCCCAGTGGAGTGGGAAACCTACGCTACAGAGTTCACAGATACAAATGTTAACCTCATTCAGAAATACCCTCACAGACACACCTAGAACAAAGATCTCAACTTGTCACACTGTAGATGACTTGAGTTGATATGTACAATTAATTAACCATCACAAAGTCATGCATTGAAATTATTGAAATGTCTTTTAAATTTCCTTTAATCTTCGGTTTTACTTTCTTTTTGGCTCTTCTTTGCACTTCACCTATTGAACAACCCCATTGTTTGTTCTGCACAGTGCTGTCCAATCTGTTTTGTTTATTTTATCCCCGAAGTATTAGCATTTCAACGTTTAAAATATTTAACTAAGCTTTATTTAGTATATTGTAAAATTACAATTATTTGCAATTTTAGCATCCAACATCCAATTAGTTGCCAATGTAAAAAATAAGCACATGTGTATAAATGCACATTTCAGAGTAAAATGAGTTGTTTAATACTGCAAAAATTTCCTTAGCAATTATTTGTAACTTCTGCAGTTCCCCAGCAATTCACTAGTACTCCACAGAGTCACAAACTGGAACTTGAAGACAAGCAAGAAAAAGAAGATGCTTTTACACTACTTTCCACATTCTTTATTATGCAAGAAGCTATTGTGTTCGTGCTGAGAGGTACATTTTACAATTTACTTGGTTGCTCTCTTAAATTTCTGCCCTTCCCTGCTCAAATTCTCCTACCGTTCTCATGCACTGTCTATTCCTGACGTCAGAAGTGCAGAGCGCAATGGATGTGTTATGGTTTGAATGTGCTGCCCCGATATCTAATATCTGTATGTTGAAATCCTACCCCACAAAGTGATGGCATTATTAGTAGATGGGGCCTTCAGGCAGCAAAAAATACATGAGGCTGGAGCTGTCACAGATGAGAATAGTGCCCTTGTGAAGGCTCCTGAGAGCTCATTTGCCCCTTCGGCCTCATGCCTAGTGAGAAGTCAGCCATCTGTGAAGAAGCAGGCCCTCATCAGACACAGAATCTGTTGATATCTTGATCTTGGAAGTCCAGCCTCTATAATTCTGAGAAAGAAATCTCTATTGTTTGTAAGCTACCCAGTTAGTCGGAAATCTGTTATAGGTGCCTGTGTAGACTAAGACAAGGGCATTGGCTGAGAATGGGGTGTAACATTTTCCTGGGGCATGAGTGGTGTTAGCAGGAGAGTGGTCGTTTAGACTCATGATTGTGTCATGCCAGCACTTAGTGTTGGACCCCAAGCGACAGAGAGGTCCATGTGTAATTATTTCGTGAGCGCGGATGCACAGTGTGATATTTGAGGTCTGTGTGTGGCATCCAAGGCAGGGCTCTCTGATGGTTCTGAATCTTTCCGTGTCCTGGGATAGGTGAGTATTTTTTAAACTTCAGCCATTTGAGTTACCACCTTTCTGATGTTTGCTATTGCCCTGTACCACTTGTTCTATATTCTGTTCTGTGAGAATTCGATGATTGGGTAACAAATTACCACATATGTGGAGGGCTCAGCTTAGCTGGATTCCTTGCTCAGGGTCTCACAGAGCTGAAGTCAAGGTGTGACCAGATATGTTGAAGGTGCTTCTGTAGGTTGGTCTTCTCTTCCTAGCTGATGGAGGTACTTGGGAGAATTCTCTATTTTTTAATTGTGCTTCAGGTTCCTGCTGCCTCTTCCTGGCTGTCAACTGACAGTAAGTCCCTCACCAACTCTGATATTGTCATATATAATAATTTAATCGTGGAAGTGACTGCCATCTTAGTTAGTTTCTTCCTATTCAAGAGAAGAGATTATAAGGATACACACACTTCATGGAGTGGGAATCTTGGGGGTCATCTGAGAATTTTGTCTACCATACTTATTTAAGACTTTTCTTTAAATTGACTGACTTTTTAAACTTAAATACATTTGTTAAAAAGTTTTATATCATGAATTTGATGTGCCAGGGATACATGTATGTATTTATGTATATCTTTCTCTTTATACACATATGAAAATAAATATATGACCAATAAAAAGTATTTATCAACATATCTCTTAAAATCTCGCCTCCATAAGGCTAATATACCATGCTTGGAAACTGTATTCATAGGAATAACTTTTAGTAAATACTTGTGACTGAAGTAGCTATAGGTTGGAGGAGTTTGGTTTCAATGAAATCAAATATATATATGTATTTCTATATTTTATTAATTTTATTCTTCTCTAGTGATTACATGTATAACTTTTCATCAAAGGAGATTACTTTCTTGACTGTGGCTAAGCATGAGCTGGAAAGACTTTGGTGCCCATCAGTATATGGGATGGTCCATCCTTATAACTTTGGGTCTAAAGTGAGAGAGTCTGGTAGACCAGATGTTCCTGTACGTGTTTTCAATATTTACAGTAGTGACATTTATCTCAAAAAAGTATGAACTAATTAAATTCTATATTAGCATAGAGAGTCAAAGAGTAGATGGAGATGCCAAGTGTTTCTCATGAAGAGAAAGTAAAACTTTAGTGATGACAAGTATATCTCCAAGGACTTGATTAGTCTCTTAAAATCCTCGCGGGTCTGAAACACTTCCTATCACAAAGAATAATCTATTCACCTGATCATTTTCATAATCCAACCTCTAGTCATTGCCTTAAACACTTTGGCTTCACATAAAACCAGCAGATAAACATGTTGGAAAGAAGCCCTGTCTTTCTGCTTAGACTGCTTGGTGGATTTACAGGAGCCCTGTAGCTCACTTATCTGAATGCTGATTTGAGATCCACTTATTTGTACTTTTAAGCATTTGCTTGGTTTTTCTACTGCTTCTTAACAAGCCTGATGACTCACTAGGGGTGGGTGTGGGGGAGGCCCTGATCTCAAAGTATCTTGATGCATCTTTTTTTAGCTTTGAAAAATTTCCTGCCCAGACGTAAGTCCTCTTGGCTATATACTTCCACTGCCTACCCAACTGCAGAGTTGTCCTTCACATAAATACCTGACATTCAGCAGAGGGAATGGAAAGGTGGTCAACAGGTCCCAGGCCTGAGAAATCTGAAGCCATATTTGAGAGTTGCAGACACTCTGATTATCTGTTACCTGCTAGCAGGTATAATTAATCCTTCCAGCCCATGGCCAGCTCCATTTCTTCTGAATGTGTACAGCATATGTTGCTGGAAACACTCCTTCAGATTTTAATCTTTCTTTGTTACTTATTTCCAATAATCATTCCCAATTAATGCATATGCACTTTAATTTCCTAGAATAAAGTGGTCATTTCTGCATTTTTTCTCTTTTCTCAGTGTCTAAAACAAAGCAGATTATGAAATAACTGTTGAGCAAACAACTGCTCCATTTTCTTAGTAGGTAGTTATGGTGGTGATGGAGGAGGGAGTGTCAGATAAAATATAGCTTCCTAAACGTAGCTTTGAAAATTGCCTATTTTAAAGGAAGCCTAGCTTCTCTGATCATTGTTTTAATCTTCAAACTTATCACGATTTAGTGCATATATAAGTATATGTAAAATAAACTCCAACATATTCTAAACTGTACAGTAAAATGCTATGAATTTAAAGATTAAAAATAATATATATTATATATAGTAATTGATTTTTATGTCAATATAAATATATGAAGTTGCAAGTTCTAGCATGAGACATACCCTTCAACCTTATGATTTTCTGTATGGTAAATAGTGTTATATTTATTGTTGGGATGTTTTTGGCAGCAAGTAAGAGAAGCAAGTGGCTCAAACTGGCCTCAACAACAAGGAAAGGTATTATTTCAAGGAATCAGAAGTCCAGAGGGCAGGATCTGGAAGGCACAGCACAACCTTTAGCTTGGGAATGTTGTCAAGCACCCACGTACGGTGCCGAGTACCTGTCTGTCTTCCTTGTTGTCAGCTTTGTCCTCTCTTTAGGAGGCCTCCCTCAGGGTCCCAGGATGATCACAGCAGTCCTAATCATCACATTCAGATGTGATGAGGCCACGACCAGACAAGTCCATCTTTTGCTATGTGCCTCCCAGCACGGGTCACCATCTTGACCAACGTCTCACAGGCATCCATGTCTAAAGCAAACCCGAGAGAGGGGAGCCCTGTTAGCGTCACAGATGAAGCTAATCAGGCGTCACAGCTACCGCTAGGAAGGAGAAACTTTTTCTTAACTCCTTCAGGACAAGGAGCATAAGGAATGAAATTGGATTTCTGCTTAGAGAAGGGAGAAGTGGGAAGACTACCAAAAGTATCTGCCACAACCATTTTGTTAAATGAGAAAAATTAGACCTAAGTGAAGGAATTAGCTCAAGGTCATAAGGTTGATAAGTGAGCTCCAAATCCAGGATGCTAAACCAACAGATTGTATTTCTGTGATCACCTGGTTCAATTTCCTCAGTTCACAGGTTAAAAAGCTGAGGGCCAGAATGTTTAATCACTTGCTCACAACACAGAGATCTGTAAGACCAAACTCAGTCCAGTTGTGTTACAATCCTGTGTTTATCCCACTGTCCTAGTTGGGTTCCCTTTGTGTTGATTTATATTTAACTCATGCATAATTTTGCAGGTATGAAAAGCACCTAAAGCAGTGCCCAGCACATAGCAGGTTCTAGTATTTATTTGTTGATTGAATAAATATTTCCTAGGTCATACGAATCTAGATAACTCCTGCAATTGCAGTCCAAGGCAGTCCTATTCTCTATATATTTTCTCAATACTCTTCTCATTCAGTTATCATTTTGACAGTATTACTAGATATGGCTTAGCCATATGTTTAAATGACACAGGCATTAATTATTATGCAAAGCAGAATGCAAGTCCAATTAAAGGGAACATCATAATAGTAGTTTTACTAAGTTTTCACTGTGTTAGCCTGGAAGAGGTTGAGAAGTGCTGTGTTAAACTAATATTGGTCTGCATATATGTTTTCAGAATAAAAATATGATAGTTATTAACCCATGAAAAAGTTGTTTCTACAAATAAGCTGGCAGCGTGTTACCCATTTCCCATAAATAATTGAGGTTCAATAATAATAGAAATAGTTTATTAAATTTGTTTGTATTTTCCATGTCAAAATAAATGTATTTTATCCTCTTCGTATTTCACCAGTCTACAAAGCTGTTATTCTCTTGGCTTTGTTGTTGTTGTTGTTGTTGTTGCCTGGATTTACACGGTATATCAGTCAGTATTTACTAGAGAAACAGATATAGCACAAGATAAAGATATGCAAATACATAAGAATTTACAGATTGGCTTATGAGGACCACCCACAGAGTTGGATGTGGAAGAGTGCAGAGGGTCCATCTGCACACCGGAGATCCTAAGGATCCAGTTGAAGGCCTGGAGCTCACTGCAGTGGCACGTGCAAATCCGTATCAGGAGGCCAATGAGTCTGCATGGGAAGGCCGAAGAGTCTGTGCTGGAAGCCAGGAGATGACGTCCAAGGTTGAAGACTGGAGCTCCTCTGAAGAAACTGAAGCAGATCTGTCTTTCTTCATTTCCCCTTTATACTGTCCAGGTGGCAAGCCACCCTGGGGTGGGTCTTCCACATCCTAGAGTGGAATTGCTGGGCCAGTTCAGTTGAGCTTCTCTTACTCAGGTTGACACAATCAACCAACCATCACATATGCATCTATTCCTGTTAATACCTGTATCTGGCCATACCATTTTTTAAAAAAGTAACTTGTTTTTCTACTGAAGTGTGATCATATATATGTGCATGTGTGCGTGTGTAATATATACATTATATACATATACACATACATATATAATATTATACATATATTATACATACATATATTACATGTATGTATATGTATATTATATGTATGTATAATATTATATGCGACAGGGCACGAAAATTTTTACAAATTGAACATAAATGTAACTACCATCCAGTCATTAGGTACAAGCCACATAATCCTAGTAGGTGCCCCTCCTAGCATTAGGCCCTGATCAAAGGTAATCATTCTGACATCTACCACCACACAATATTTTTGACCCTTTCTGAGCTCTACATGTATGGAATCATCAATCATCACTCTTTTGGGGCTGGACTCCTTTGGTCAGTATGATGCTCATAAGATCTTCCCATGTTGCTGCATTTTGTAGCAGTTTGATTTATCTGCACCGGTTTTGTTGATGTACAGAGCCATGAGAGGGTTGGCCTGTGGGGGAGCAGTCAGCTGGTAGCCTTTGGTTACAGCCTTGGGAATCAGCTGCAGTGTCCAAGTCCAGGACATACACTGGACAGCTCCTGGCACAGTGGAGGGGCGTTAAAGCCTGAGTACTGTCCAGTGTGGGGCTCTTCTGGGACAGTGTTTGCACTCCCCACGGAACCAGCCAGGGCCTTCTCAGAGACAAACTATGCGTAGTCAGAGGCATCTCGCTGCTCAGTTTTCCTTTCCTCTCTCTTTTTCACAAATATCAGAACTGCACTGTGATTTGAAGGCTTTTCCAGCCCCATTTAATTTAGGCTCCACTGTCAATAAATATCTTACATGCTTCTGTTTATCATTTGATTATCAAAAGATATGAACCAAGACATGCTATGCAAAGATACTAATTTATTTATCATTGTACTGTTGATGCACATTAGGATATTTCAGTCTTGGGGCACTATGGAAAGGGTTGCTATACATGTTTTTGTATATGTACTCAGGGGCACGTTTGTATGTATATCAGCTGGGTTGGTGTGGAAAGGGCTGGTCACAGTTTATGTGCAGATTTAACTTTTACTAGATCCTACCCAGAGCTCAGCTGAATGATTGTACCCGTCTGCATCACAACCAACAGGACACAAAAGTTCCAGTTGCTCCAACTGTCAGTTTAAAAACTTCTGGCCCTTTTATTCTGGGATATTTAATAATATTGAACATATTTTAATAAGCTTATTGGTTACTAATCTATTTCTTATATGAAGTGTCTATTCACATGTGACTGTTTTTCCATTTACCTGTTTATATTTTATATGGATTTGGCAGCTCTTTATGTATTCTGATTATGAATTCTGAGCATCATTCGCCACTCCATACTATGCTTTTATACTTTAATGGTGACTTTTATACACAAGAGTTCTTAATTTGAACATAGCACAATTTAGTGATATTTTCTCTTTTTAGAGCTATTTTTTTTTTACAATTTAAGAAGCTTTAATTTCTCTGAAGGCAAAAGGATAGATGTCAGTATTTTCTTCTGCAAATTTTAATTGTTTTTCTTTGCACATTTTAGCTCCATAATCTACCCGAAGGTGACTTTTGTCTTTGTTTGAATTAATATTTTGTTGACATATAAAGACTAAAAAATTGTTAGGATAGATAACATTTGAGGGTGAAAGCATTCTTTTCCCCCAAGTAGAATGAATTTACTCATTTATTCCTTCACTCCTCAACAAATACTGAGTATATTTAATATGCTCATATGAAATGCAAAATGTGTTAGATTCTGAGGAAATAGAAATAAATTTATCTATGGTTCCTAGATTTGAAGAGCTAGTAGCCTAATGGGTTGCATGGGTGGAAAGATTAGAAAATAGAAAATACCAGGTTTTACACTCAGAAGGTTCAGGGTTATTTATTAGTTGTGACCTTGGACAAGTTATTCCGATATTTCTAAGCTGGGGAAAATATTGAGTGTTATGAAGATTAGACATAAAGCATGCAACATGCCTATCACTATCGGTGCAACACAGTAAAATGTAAATAATCCACGTTTCTTATTGCTAGGAAAGAATTACAAAGTGCAAAGTCCTTGAGAGTGTTTGTGGTGGATAAGGAAAGATTTTACAGAGGTTAAAATATATAACAGATATAAGAGATCACCAGACAAAATAGTTGGCATTGGTGGGGGCAGTGAGTGCACACATACACACGTGTGTGTGTAAATGAGTAGGGAATGAGGGCGGGTTAAGTGGATAGGAAGGAGTCATTGACAGAGAAGTAATTAGATAGGCCGTTCTTTTATATTACAAATTGAGCATCTTAGTGTGTCTGGCACAATTTCATAAGAGCACCATGATGATAGAATAGCCATGTAGATTGACCTACTTTTAGAAAGCTTGCTGATGGTGAAGGACGCAGACACACAAGTAAGCAATCACAAATAATATTATAGTGTACATCTTTTGGAGTTATGGCTCATTCCATAGTCATTGCTGTCTTCTCTAAACTGGGCCCTTTCATTAGATGCCGTCTTAAATGGAGCCAGTAAAGTTATAGAAGAAACTTGAGGAGTGTTATTTAAGGATGTTTACTTTTCTGCACATGGCTAGCGTGGTGGTCTGTTGCAATCTTCCATATGGCTACAGAGCTGATAAATCTGATTTGTAAAGTTAGACAGGAAGGAAGTAGATATGCAGAAGTTAGCAAAAATATGAGGAAGAGAGAATCCTAACTTTCAATTCTTGGTTGTAGTTCTTTCCAATTTCTATCCTGCACTTGGATCATATAAGCTAACACCACGTCTGCATATTCCTTACATTCCCTCAAGTTGATTTCCATATCTTACATGCAAAAAATCTTAACTAACAGATTTGTGATAGCTGCAAAGGTGGGGGATTGTATAATTTTTCAAGGAAAATTATACATGAAGGATACAACATCACCGACTTCATATCCAGGGAAGGAATGTGGAAGTAGCTGAGATCTAAAGGATGGCTGTGTGTTACCCAGGTGAAGAGAGGGAATAAGATTGTTCCAAGCTTCCAAGGAAAGGTATGTGTGGCCGGGAGCAAACGTGGAGAGAGGAGGAGGAACTGCTTCAATTCTGTGTCCAGAAACACAGCACCTAGAGGCTGGAACAGAGAGAGGAGACAGTCAGTGGCTTCAGGTCATCCAGGACTTAGTTTATAGGGATGAGTGTGATGTGGGTCTTCCACACCTCATAATTTCTAGTAAAGAACCTTCCCCACACCCACAGGCAGGGTCTCTTACCTACTCTCTTCCTCACTTCCTCACAGAACAGAACTGAGCTTCCGGTGGGCAAATGATAGCTAGTATCTCACATCTCAATGGGTTGAACTCCACTTTAAGAACTGGCATTCAGCGTCATTTTATCTCTGCCTTCCTTGCTAACTTGTTCATTAGAAAACATTGTTTGTGATAGCAGAACGGTGGGTGGCTACCACCATTAAGATGGCTAATGAATGGTGATGTAAGTACTCCACTCATGGATTGGGAAATTCAAACTTGGTAAATTGCTTGAGACTTTGATAAAGGATTCTGTAGAGCCCATGATGACCTCCAGTACTGATTTATTCTAGTTGCTGGGCCCAATCAGAAAGGCAAGTTACATTTAGCAGTCAATCACTTGGGCTCATTTGAGTAAATTCCTATCTTTGATGGTTTTTTTTTTAGCTCATTTATGTACAATTTAAGTTATTTTGAAAAATATGTTAAATAATTGCACAGTTACTAAACACTTTACTTTTGTGATTGACGCTTTTCTTAGGTTGTTGTTAGAGTGTGACTTTGATTTTAGTAATATTGGATGTGGGACAATGCTGACTTGCAAGGTGCATTGTGTAGCAATGCTCCTGCCTCAGGGCTGCACTGTCGTTCCCCTTCTGACAAGAAGCACCATGTTACTCCATTACTTGCAAACCTCCCTCTTTCTGCTATTTAACCAGAGACAGGCTAAGACTGGATATGTTGTATTTCCTTCTTATCCTGGAACTGTGTATTTGATTAGACTCAAACCCAGACGCTCCATCAGTCATTACAGATGGCCCTATGGCTTATCCCAGGTTAATACTAGTTGATCTGGAGCAGCCACCTTCTTGGCAATCAACATCTAATATTAAGTGACAGACAGCCTGAGAAGGATTCGGAGGGTGATAACTTCGACGGAAAAATCAATGACAGGGAACAAGGAACCCATATACTTTTTGCAGGCACATGGGAATGCTAATAGGGATAGCGAGACACTCCCAAACACGTGGGGTAGGAGCCTATGGGAACCTATTTATTTGGAAGAGGAGGTGGTGACCTGTGCACTTGGCAGGAAGTCCTTAGCAGATTGCCCTTATGCACAAAATATTGACTGCTACCATTTTTAATGTCTACCCTATGATAGGGACTGAGTTAAGCATTTTTTCCTGGAATGACTTATTTAATATAGATGTCTTGTGAGCCAGATGCTACCGACCATTGACTCCATTTAATAGAGAAGTTAGTGCAGTGTGGTGGAAGACTGGGAACTCTGCTCTGTAGGATTCCAGTTGGTACTCTGCCACTTCTGCATGGAGTAACCACTTCATCTGTCTTCTGCTTTGATTGCCTTGACATTTGATCTCTTCTCTAAGTATTTGGGCTAAATTTTATCTTGTAACTTTCTCAGAGTCCTGGCCACCGTTGCTTGCTTGTTATTTCCTAGCATATGTCATGTGGATGCCCACCGTTTCTACAGAATGTGGTCAGGAATGAACGCCCTCCCCCATAAGCAGAGTGTCTGCACTGTCCTCTGTGTTACTGTACGGTTGCTGCTCCCCACACTTCCCTCACTTAGTAAAACAGTGTTAACGTCACCCGCATTTGATTTTGGCTTGGGCTGCCCAGCAGCCTGCCACTCTCCCTGCCCCCCAGCCTCCTGCCCGGCCATGTGAGGCAGCAAACTCAGCTAGGCTGTTCTGAATGTCACTCTCGCCGACCCTGTGACTTCTTCTCACACCTACCCTTGGTTGGGGTTTAGTAATTCAACCCCACCACCCCTCTGAAGGGCCCTGGTGGAGGGAGCAGCAAGGAGGGGCTGTGATGAACGGGTGAACTGTCAATCTTTTGTCCTTTCTGCTGGTTACCATTTCGACATCTTTGCTGAAATGGAATTTGAATTTCAAAAGGTTTAAAGAACATTTCTCAAGCCCACAATTTCCCAGCAGCTTGAAAACCTCTTAAAACATTACCTCCAATCTGCCGCTAGTGATGAGTGGATGTTGGGTACTTATGTGAACGGTGTCATGCTGGTTAGTTGTGAGCTGCCTTTCCGGTCTCTCTGGCTTACCCACAAGCGAGCATTCAAACCAGCGAGGCTCCCTCTGGCTTCTGGGAAGAACAATCCAATTTTCCGAAAGCTGATACCTATGGCGTCTCTGCTGAGGAATAATTCCCTAAATGCATGAGGGATGCTCATCTAAATAAGGAAATGGAGAGCTGGATTAGAGGGTGCAGCGCTGAAGAGCAGATTTATGCCCGAAGCCCAGGGAGGGGGTCCTCTTCCCTTCTCGCTGCTCTGGGGTAGCCTGTGAGGTTGATGTCTCAGTTGTGACCTATTTCTGGCACCATCGTCATTTTTATTTAGGGTGAACAAGGCTGCTGCGAGGGCTACTGCAGGAGTTCCATTGTCAATTCTGCATTAAGGAACCGTTAAAATGAAGTGTTACTGTAAGACGCTCTGTCTGCAAGACAGTTCTCAGAAGGGCTTTGTGCCTTTTCTGAGAGCTGCTTGCTTCTTTCCATTTGCAGGAGGGGGAAAAGGACCCCTAACGAATTGAGCCTTTTTAATTGATTAGAAAAACAGAAGAGAACAGAGCAGTGGGAATAGCTGGCAAGGCTTTCCAGCAAGTGGCGAATCACTGCATATTCATTTGTTTCTCATTGGCCAAGATGAGTCCTCTTTTGGTATTAAAGCAAATGTGCTGCGAATTGGAGAGGACAGGCCTTAACAACTTTTCCTGGCTGGAGGCCTGAGAAATTTTATTTATTTTTTTGGTGGGATGGTAGGAGGACCAGGAAGTGGTGGGGGTGGAGAACTGAGCAGAGGGTGGGGAAATGGGGGATCGCTTGACTGGAGGCAGGAGCTGAGCTGTCCCTACAGTAACGGAAAAGAACGGTTTTATTAGTGTGGGTGGGGGAGTTGGATTATGAGGTGGAAATAGAAGCAGTCTCATGGCAGAGCAACTGTACGGTGTATACAGTCGTCCTTGGCATCTGTTCGGGATCAGCTCCAGGATCCCCGTGGATATTAAACCCACAGAGGCAGATGCTCAAGGCCCTTGTATAAAACAGCATCATTTTCTTATAACCACACACATCCTCCTGTGTACTTTAAACCGTCACTAGATTATGTGTAATACCCAAGACGATGTTAACAGTTGTTACTTTACAGTGTTTTGCAAATTGTATTCTTTTTATTGTTGCGTTGTTGGTTTTTATTGTTTTTTTAATTTTAATATTTTGGATCCCTGTTGGTAGACTCCAGGCATATGGAAGCCAAGCATTTGAAGTGCTGATTGAATGCAATTTGGAAGTTCAGAACACAGGGCTGAATTGGGTTCTTCCTCGACAGGAGAGGGAGCAGCTCATCTGCTCATGGATTGTTTCACTGCCTAACTGAGTTCCAAAGTAGTTGGCAGTGAACTTGGTCAGATTTTATGTAAACCAAAGGGCAGATCCCATTTCCAGCTTTCTCATCTCCCTATTGTCCTTTGCATCAGCCTCTTATAAATGTTCTATTCCTTCTCTTCCGTTTCATTGTCTCACTTTCCCAATATTCTCCTCTGCTTGCATTCACATAGACTGTTCAGTCTGTTTGCCTGTTTCTTTCTGCCTCAGGACCTTGGCACATGCTATTCTCATTAATTGAGCTGCCTTTCTGCAACCCCCTGCTCCCTCCTACATTGTCCTGGTAGGCTACTCCTTGTCCCTGAAGCCACAACTTTACTTTGCCGCCCAGGCAAGACTTCTAGGAACACCCTGGCCAGTGTGATCCTCCTTATTTGGGACTCTTTCCACAGTGTACATTTCCTTTGTAGCCAGTAATAAACCGTGATTAAATAATCACCAGCTGCATCCAGCCTGATATCAATGTTTCTGGGAGATCATTAATCGTTATTAATAAAAATCAGCAAATTACATGTTTTCATTTATACCTTTTAGCATCAAAAATTAACAACATCTTTAGAGACACATTCAGTGATTTTAGCAATTACAATTCTTGGCACAGTAGCATAGAGCATTCCCTGCCTGTTCTGGAAAATATTATAAAATTTGGTTAGAGGTTTGACCTTGAGTGACATTCAGAAGTGCAGAGAGTTCTGGAGTTTCTTTACTGAACCACGTCATGCTCCATGCACATGATGCGTATTTAATGGTATATGTGGTAAAAATTTAAAGAAAAAAAACTCAGAAGTTGCAATGAGCAGGCGTAAAATAGTCAGTAATCCTTATCTTGTTCAGTTGGTTGTTACTTATTAAGGTGCACAGGCACTCCCCCAGTCAGGGAGTGTCTGGGGTTCTCGAGATGGAGTGGTCAGGGGAAAACCATGAGCTGCTGAATCCCACAGACACAATGACAAGCAGTTTCCTTCTTATCTGACTGGCCTAGGACTGGGAGTTGGCAAATCAATTCTTTTAAAGAATTAGAAAGAAAAAAAAATCTATTCAAACATTCTATTTTCAGTTATAACATAAATATACACCTATTTTCTAATCTTATGATGTAGAACCAGATTGTTTGAATTCGGGGTCCACTGATGAAATCCTTTATCATCTTCTTTTCATCTACCACAAACTGCTATAATTTCCAGATATTTTTGTTAAGTAAAAAGACCTAGAACACGTCAGGGAGGCAAGCTGAGAGCAGAATCCTTTACAGTTTGTCTGTTTTTTGCCAGTCTTGTAAGGTTGCCTGGGCCTTACTGGACTTAACGGGCTTTCCAGTAGCTTGTCTTGATGGCGTCTTTCTATGGTAACAATTAGAAAAACTCTGTTCTCATTGAGATTCCATAGGTTCATGTAATATGTATCTAAGATACTTAGTTACAATAAATTATACAAATGGCATCCATGGGTTTGAGAATAAGTACAACTGAGTCTGGGAAAGTAGATGATGGGAACAGAGAGCTGAAGATCTGGCGGAGGGATTTAGCAGGCTGTGAGTATCAGCCCGAAAGTTTACAGAGCGAATGTGGCGTGTCCTTTCATCTTCCAAACTGGTAAGCAGCAGTTAGTAAAGACTGCTTTTCCTCTAAAGGTGTTTAATATTTTAATATCCATCTTCCTTGCCAGGTAGAAAGTCTCACAGAGGCAAGAACAGTTTTACCAGCACAGATTCTCAGTCACAACCTGAATCTAGTTTAGTGATGGTGGAACTATCAGAGACTGAGTGCCCGAACTGTGACCTAGAACCCACTTATTTATTGCAAAGTGCCAACTCTGCCCCTATGTGCGCTGTTATCTGACGCTCAGCTGCTGGGGTGGTGCAGGGGTGACTCGGCTCGTGTACTGATAGACAGGGCTCTCTGCCTGCCCACTGTGGCATGCGTGATCACCACCAGTGATCTAGCGCATGAATTTTCCATCATTTCCTTCAAGGACATTTCCTTCTTTCAACATTTAAAAGTAATAGTACCAAGGATTGAACCCTGGGCCTCTGCAGAAGCTGCATTCCTAACTCGCTTTCTTTTTTAAAATTTTGAGGCAGGCTCTCGCTAAATTGCTAAATTGCCCAGTCTGGGTTCAAGCTTGTCATCGTTCTGCCTCAACTTGCCAGAGTGCTGGGATTATAGGCCTGTTTCCCTATATGGTCTGACTAACAATTTCTTAAGAACCTGCTTGACAGTGTAAGGGGAGAGAGGTGTTGTGCCTTTCTTCACAATCATATATATTATAGTTAAAACTCCTACAAGAAAAGAAAAGTTAATAAGAGTAAATCACAACTGATTGATTTAACCCAAGTTTTGCATGGCTCAAAAGACTTTAAAAATGAAAGCCTAGAGATCCAGGGAAAACATTCTCTTTTGTGCTTAGATTGGATGAAGAAAATATAGCTGCACAGAAGCGTAATTGGATGAGAGATTCTGACCTGATGGCAACAGGTTGAGAGGAGATGCCCAGCAAGGCCTGTCTGCTTGGAATCTCCTTGGTCTTTCTGTGTCGCATTCTTGTCTCTTTGGCATAGGGCAGGCCCCCTCTGGAATGAGAGATTTATGATCCGCTATCAGACAAGGTAGGTCAGAGAATTTCCTCATGGCCATCTCCTCCACAGAAAGGCAGGATAAAGTTAGAATAATGTTTCTAGATTTTATGACTCATGTGGAAGAATTCTGGTGTCTGTGAGTTGCTTTGGGGGCAAAAGATAGGAGACAGGAAGACAGAAAATCAGAGCGAGATTTGGCTTCTGAAGTTTCCCATTGTCCTTGAATGTGAAGTACTCAGCTTACCAAAGCACCGTACTTTGGGCTGTCTTTTTTCGAGCCACAACAACAGTGTGACTAATTCACTAACAAAACCAAGAACCACAGGAGTAGCTGTAGCAGCTTCAAATTAGCCACTTAACAGTTTTCCCTATGTGTCACTTGGGCAGGTGTCATTTCAACCAGTTGATTCTTATATTGAATAAATTTGATAAAATTGTCATTTTTATATTTGCTGTTATATTGCCTTATAACAGTTAATGAACAAATATGCAATTTTGGGTCATCCTGTGCAGTAAGTCCCCGACTTACGAACGCGTTCAGTTCCGGGAGAATGTCCATAAATCAGATTCATTTGTAAGTCTGACTATACCTCTGACACAAACATACAGTGCAAAGCATAAAAAAGCCCAAACATACACACACAAAAACACTGGAAATAAACAATTTTTACTGGCAAACATGAGAACTACTCCCGCAATTTGTTTGCATTTGTGAATGGTCGTATTGCAAAGTTCATTCATATCTGTGAAGGCTTTCCAACTTGAATGTTCCTAAGTCGGGACTTACTCTACTTAAATAATTGGACTGCTAATTGTTTAATACAAGATATTTTAACTTTCCTTTCTCTTCCTAGTATACTAGGAGATAAGAACAATCCACCAACACAAAGATTTTCATTTCTGAAGCAATGTCAAACAGTCCCTAGCAGTAACAACTACATTATAAGTAAATATGATAAATAGTCCCCAGCACTAAAAGCTACATTACAAATAAATGCCGGGTGTGGTGGCACACAGCTATAATCCCAGGACTTTGGAAGAAAGGCAAGAGGATCACAAGTTTAAGTCAGTCTGGGCAATTTAGCAAGACCCTATCTCCAAATAAACAAGGAGTAGGGAATGTAGCTCCGTATAAAGGCCCCTTATTCAATCCCCAGTGCCACCAAGAAAAAAAAAATGATGAGGGAGGTAGATATTTATAACAGAACTAGAAATACCTAAAGAAATAAAAACTAGAGGAATTTTGTAAGGCTTGATCATCTTTTAGCTCTTTTGAAGTTCCAAATACTGATACCTGAGGAAGAATTTTAGTAGGTGTGTCTCAAAATATGTATGGCTATTTTATGAGAATCCATAGCTTACCTGATGCTGGCCATATGTGTGAGTAGAGGGGGACTATGATAGCTATGGAGTAATAAGGTGCAGTCTCTTGGAGACAATTAGCATCCAGTGGGCCAGACTGTTTGGAATATAATAGTTTTATAAACTAGAGTGGAAAAATGTGATGGCGAGAGAACATGAGAGATTCAATCCTAACTGGAGAGATTGAAAGGAAACTGGTGAAGCTATAGAATGGTTAGCAGTGACAACAAATCTCCTTAACCTGCCTTGGAATATTGCCCGAAGATGACTCGAGGGGGTGCAGGTCTTTGGAATACACGAAGAAGGAACCCAGCAACCCAGAACAGTGTTCCTCTTCCCATCTATATCCTTTGTCAAGGCCAGTGTCCGATTTCTCTTAGGAAGTAATAATAATCACTTTAAGAACATCACTTTCTGATTCATAGTAATGGCTGAAGTGTGGGTAGAGGGGAGCAAGAGGCTTCTATGTAGAAGTAGCAAATACAAACTGGAGGCGTCAAAAGCTGACATAGCTTCATGAGGACAGGGCAGAGCTGAGTCCTGCGGGTTTTCCAGGCCTTCTGGGAGACGACTTTCAGAGTGGCTCCTTTGCTGGGGTCTGAGGGCTTATGACACCGTTTTCCACAATTCTGTGAAGTGACAGCAGCATCCTCCAGAAACCTATAAGAAATGTCATAGATGTGGTGGCGATGAAGGGAAGAAGTAAATGAATGTGGCAAGAAGTCCTATTGACTAGAAGGGAGAATTTATGCTGGAAGGAAACTGACCAACATTACCTTTGTAATTTCACAAGAAACACCCATGATGATAGAAAAGTTGGGTTGTGTAACTGAGACCAGGAATGTGGTATTTTGTGATGCTGATTTAGATCCAAAATTATTGATGTATATCTTCCATTTGCTTTCCAAAGATTTCCTAGGTGTGCTAGGGAGATGGGTCCCAACTCCTTTTTAAAATTATATGCCACTCAGTTACTCACAACGGTTTTTTGGTGAACAAGTGGAGCAACTTAACTTTTAGGAAGGATAAGCATTTTTGAGTTGCTGACGTTGAGTTTATCTGTGGTTATGAGAAGTTCCTTTCAAATATCTTGGGGGATCATTGAGGGATCTTCAAGACTATAAGTGGCATAAAATGGGTAATATGAAGAATCTATTGCTTGGATGGGCCATAGTGTCCTGCAGCGATAGAGCTGGTTGTGCAGCAATAGTTAATTGTCTTGAGTCCATATATATTGGCCCAATATCAACCATCAGATAGATTTATCTATTGAAATTCTTCAAATGAAAGCTTAGTATGTTGGTAAATTGCCAGGGAATCCAGGCAAATTTACTTTACCTTTTAAGAGTAATCCAATTTTTATGAAACACCTAGGGGAAAATTTCAAGGAACCACAAACCTCAGGTTTATTAATATTTCACTTTCAGAAAACTCTGCCTAACTTCTAATTAACTAATGGCCATGTGGCCAGTGGAAAGACCTTAAAGAAATAGCATCTTTGTAACAAATAGCCCAACAAATTATGTATGTATGCTACCATATGTCACATTATCATAAAGTTTAGTAAAGTTTCTGCTGGATACCCCTCTTTCTCCTACACATTTCTTTTTTAAGTGTGAAAATCCTTTATCTCGGCCCCAGGCTTCCAGAATTCTCAAGAATTCTGTAGTTCGAATAGATACTGTCATCTCTGCTTGCCCTGCTTTTATTTCTTCCTCTCAAAGACTTCTCTTAAAAACAGACCCATTATTATGCATATCTTAGTGCAAATTTAAATCCGTGTGTTGCCTGGGCCCAGAGATGGGGGAACAAGGATAGGATGAGAAAGTGCTTTCCATTTTAATTGTGGAAAGAGACAGTATTTTAATGTGATTATTTGAATAGTTAATACAACCACATGGTTTAAAATTTTCTTAATTTTTTCTTATCATTTGAAGATTTTTATAAAAGAAAAAAGAATAAAAATAAATATAAATCATGATCTCTTTTACTGCAAAGGTAGCATATTATATATACCATTGACATTTTACTATCTTCATTTTATGCATTTTGAAGGTCTTCATCAATACATTCAAAGTATGTTCATTTGCTTTTATTTTCACATCCATATTGAATTCCATTCTATGAATATATGGATATGCCTAAGTTATTTACTTAGTTTGCTATTTAGAGGAATTTGAGATAGTTGTTTTAATCTTATGCTGTTAAAAACGAGGATATAATGAAGAATGCTTTCATAAATCATTTTGAACATGTGCGAATGCATCTGTAGGGATTTTTCCAGAAACCGAATCAATGGATTTAAGGGTGTATGCGTTTGTAGTTTGAATAGATACTGCCAAATCATTCTCCATTGCACTGGTACCCATTTACTCTCCCACCGGGGATATACAGAACTGCCCATCTCCCCAGAGCCTCAACAACAAAGTCTATTATAATGAAAGGCTTTTAATCCTTATGAAACAAATTTCCAGGATTAGAGAGCTTTTGAGAAAGAAATTTGTTTTGTGTCTAAAAACTTCCTCAATCTTCTGAAGCCACTTCCCTTGGGCAGAAACAACAGAAGCAGCATTTGGTATGTTCTAGGCACCATGCCAAGGATTAGGAGTACAAAGGTAAATGTGTCAGGTTTGACTGTCTCTTTTCCTTCTTTGCCTCCCTCCCTTCAAAATATTCAGGGCTTATTGATTTTATGTTTCAAAGTAGAAAGCTTATGAAGACTCTCTTGTCTCTGTCCTATGCATGTGAATTACTTCCTAACTGCTCACCTACCTCCTATTCTCCCCAGCTTCAATCTAGCCTTTCTCTGCCTAAATTATCTTTTTAAAACATGAATTGGCTCTTGTTACTCTTGCTTATGCCTTCAAGGTTCCCCTCGGCTGTGGAACAATGTGTGAATTCCTTAGTCCAACACTGAAGTCCTCTTCCATGTCATGATAACCTGAAGAGCTGCCTCTCTCAGAGATCAACTCTGATGGTTTGTATGATTTCCTTGTGTAACTGATTCTCTCCCATTTCTTCTCTACTTGGAGAATTATCTCTTGTTTCTAAATTTCATTTCATGCACTGTTTTCTGATGTTTTCCCAGATTTCTGACTCAAACTATGTCAGGCCAATTAAAGTTAATATTCACGCCTTCCTCAAATACCCGTGTTATTGTTTCATATATTTGTTTTCTCTATTTGACCGTGAGTTCATGGAAGGAAAGGCTATTTCTTTTTTTTTGGAAAGGCTATTTCTTGCTCATCTTCAGATATATATTTCTCAGAACCATGTCTGGTCAGGGTTGTTCAATAACTTTGTTTAATTATATAATAATAACTAGTAGATAAAAGTTCTGGGTCAGTTCCAAGATCTAAAGAGAAATTACCCAAGCCTTCTACTTAATGGAAATGGAAATAAATAACCTGGAATTTAATGAGCCTTCTGTCCAGTCTGTTTTGTTACAAATATAGACTTGATGTCAGGCACACGAGGTTACTCAACATTGGGGTAAGACCTCAGACACTATGGTTTCACTTAGCGTAGATTGGTTAGTTGCTTCTTTTCCTTGTGTACTTGGCTGGACAGTTTCTCCAAGCTGCCCTGCAAGTTAGAGGAGACCGTGGGCTGAGTTTAGGCTAAGGGACTATGGATGGAAGCAATGAATGCCAAACTCAGCTCTAACAGCTTAAAATATCCTGCAAAATGTTATACACTCACTTTCTTCTTGCGTCCTTGCCTAGATGCAAGAAGGTCTAGCTAAAAATGTCAGGTCCTAGAAATAGTGGAGTTAAACGTCATGGCCAGTACAATGAAGGCCACTATGAAATATCCACTTGGGCTGTAATACGATTAAGAAAGAAACCATTCATCATAGTCAGCCAGTAAGATAATAAGGTTGTATGTTACAGCAGTTAGGTTATTCTGAAAACAAACAATCACAAACATATGATCCACGTTCATGTTATTTAATCTAACCGCTACTTTGGTTTCTCATGAGAAGAAAAAAGGTGACAGATAATATGCAAATAGAACTAATCAGAGTAAAGACATCACCTGTCCCTTCAGTGGTGACTCTAGAGGGGAACTGGCTGGTCCTTCCTAACAGACGCCTGCGTGGCCAGCACATGGCAAAGTGACTGCCGATCCATATTCCGGATAGCTGCATGCACAAGATCCCATCATCTTAGTAAATATTTTGTCTCCCCACGAGTCTCTGCTGCTCTTTGCATGTCCAAGTCACTTTCTCACCCCACCTCCTAAACAGATAGTCCCATACAGATATCTTTGCATTGTTTCCTTTTAGACCAATCCCAGTTCACAGCCAGAAATCTCATTTTTCTGTACCCATTGACACCATAAACCCCACTTCTTGGTTTCCAAAGGTGGACAAGGATTTGCCAAAGCATTTTTCTGCATAGCATTTATCTGCTTTTTCTTAGATGAAGTTTATCAGCGTAATTTGAACTAGAAATTAATTCTAGAATCTGTTTTCTTTTCCACTAAGCACTGTACTCATCTTTTTTTATTTTTCTCTATACACATTTAGAACCTTGAAACTTTATCCAGTTTTCTGACTTCAATAAAGTGTGTGCTGGTGACTCAAATATATACCTTGAGTTCACTCCACTCTACTGGACTCTAGATGCACATGTGCACCTGATTGATGGTCTCTTCACCTTGGATGTGTAATGGGCACCTCCAGCTTCAAATTGGTCCAGTCTGTCTCTTGCTCCCAGACCTGTCTATTTTAGTCAAGGGCAACTCTGTTCTCCTGGCTCAGCTCCTCAAGCCAGAAGCCTTTGTGTCTCTTCCATCTCACACACCTGCCTGTTAGTGTCTCTGCAACAATTACAGCAATGAAATCTGACCACTTCTCACCACTTCTCATGTGACAATCTCTGCTCAAAAACCTCTCTTTTCCACCTGAGCCAGCACAATGGACCCCTATTCACCTTTCTCCTCCATATGCTCCTCCCCAACCCGCTTAGCCCATGTCAGCTGCAGGCAGCTTGTTAAAACAACACAGATACCATCACACTTCTATTCAAAGAAGTTTATCTTAGCAGTCTTAGTAGTTCAAAGCAGCAAAACATTAATTGTCATTCAGTTAAACTCTGATGTAGGCAGGATAGATGGTTCTTATCCTTTTCCGTTTGGGGTATTTGAACTTGAAAGTCATGGCAGTAAGGCAGAGCGATGTGGAGGAGGCATAGTGTCTCTTTAGTGCCTTGGCTTGGACGTGATACACACACAACCCTTTTGCTTGTGATTTGCTGTTCACAGCTGGGTACGTGGAAGGAATCAGCTGCAAAAGAGGCTGGTGGTACAGAATCACTCATGTTTATTCCTGAGTACTAGCCCCCTTTGCCGTACCACGTATCTCGGAGGAAAAGCCAGTCCTTGCTCTGACCTGCCAGGCCTTCCAAGATCTTCCCTTTTCTCACATGCCCTCCTTGCCCCGCTGCCCTTGAACTTTGAAACTATAACCCCACCATTCTCCTTTTTCTTCCCACTAATCCAGTCTCACTGTCTTTGTACTCTCTGCCAGGCACACTTCTACACAGAGCCTTTCACCTGCTTTTGACTCTTGCTAGAATGCTCTTTCCCAGACACACGGGTCCCTCAACTGCACCCTCACTTCGATCAGACTGTGGTCCAAAATCCACCTGAGCACCCGTGCTGCAGACCTGCTGCTTGTGTGCCCCCCGCATTAACACTGGTATCATCTAGCACATATATTTTTCTTACTTATCTTGTTTGTTGATTATTTCTAACACAAGAGTATGAACTTTTGGGGGCCAACCATTTTTATTCGAAGATCTAGAAAGAGCCTGGTATGAAATTAGCACCAGGTGAATTTTTTGTTCATTCAATGAACAAATCACTCCTTGGTAAACTATCTTATGATTCTCCCTTATCCTTACCCTGACCCTCAATGATACAATTCTAGACTTCTAACTTTAGCTACTTGCTGGCATACATAAACACCCTTCAATACATGTCTGTGACTAAAACACCATAAGAAAATCAGTTTGGTAGATACTCCTTATAAATGATGAAGCCCTGTGTTATGTGTGAATGATATCATATTTAACTACCGCTGTGCATCTATCTCTATTAAAATGTAAAATCTTCCAGCAAGAGTTGTTCCATCATATATTTAACCCAAATCTATCTAGTTTAAATATTTATCTACTTTGTTACCATGCAGGACAGAATCCATTTTCTTTCTCTTTCTTGATCCTTCTTGATCCCTCTTTTGGCCTCTCTCTCTCTCTCTCAACAATTGCCTAAACTTTTAAAGAATAAGAAATACTGTACAAAGAGCACCTTGTAGCTCTTTATTATATTACAGAACTCCTCTGACCTTCCGTACAGTTGCAATTCTACATTCCTAAAATTATTTTTAATAATTTCTGCTGCTTGTTATTGGGCAATAAAAGCATATGTGTGGATGGAGCCAGTTGGAGGTAGGGAGCTAAATCATGATCTAGGTTCTTCCACAAAAAAGATTATTCTGCTGGGAGCTGCCCTCATTCAGTGAGGGATGGTTAGCACCTGCCATTGGTTTCCTAGCAACACAAAGCTTTCCCGCTGCTAGGACAGAGGGTCATTTTTGCACCATCTCTGCATTTTCTCTTGGACTCTGTGAGGAGAAATTACTCTGGAAAATTCCCAGAACAGATATACTGAAAAAGGGGAGCCTTTTTGAGGTGGGGATGGGGGAGCCAGGAAGATGTGCATTTAGACAGGGAGATGAGGGGAAAGGAGAGGAGGGGAAGGGGACAGGAATTAGAGAAAGACATCTTAATGAGAATGTCAGGGAGACCAGAGAAGTTATAGGAGTGACTTTCTCATTGCGGCCCAAATAATGTTGATTCTTATGTGGGGCCAAGACAAATGATGTTCATCTGCCAACTTACAACTTATTTTGTTGGCTGTATAAACTGGATAAACAAGTACTAAACTAGTATTGCAAATTATTTAACCCCCTGAAATTTCAGTCTCTTCTTGGGAAAAGAGAGATACTAGTAACCACGTGTGCAGACACAGCTGGCCCCCTAATGGGCATCTCTAGTCCTTTCTTTGTCCACAGTGCTCTGATTTTGCTTGATACACTGTGCCCCGCTTTAAAAGAAGGAAAAGCCCTCCATGTTCCAAAGTGTCTTGCAGGGATGGTTATAAGATGGTCTGGCCAGTTAGATATGAAAACAAGTCTGCTTGGTGGAACTTCCAGGAAAGAGTGTTTTTCCAGTGAAAAGGAACCAATTTGGCTGCAATGAGCCTTTGATTCGTTTTCAGCCTTCTTCACAATTGAAATTCAGACAAAATGGGCAGAGATGTGGCCGTGATCTAGAGCCATAGAGAATGACAGCTGTCCGCTGAAGCTGGGGGAATGAACACAGCAAAACCCTAATTCCTGAGGCCCTTCTGTAGCTTCACCCACTTTCTGGCTCCGGGTGAGTTCAACACGGCAGAAATCAGCCATTCATTCCAAAACAACTATTTACTAAAGATCAAAACAAACAACAACAACAACAAACCGCAACTGTGAGAGTTCCGTTAAGCAGGTAGAGGATTTTTGCAGCACAAATAACATATTGATTTCATAAAACCTGATTTGTTTACGCTGAGGATTCCTTACAAAGTCTGAGTGTGTATGTAAGTTATTTTAAAAAATCTTCTTCAATAAAACCTCTGTTTAAGAAATAATAAGTCAGCAATTTTATTTGTTGTGTTACCAACAGAAATATGTGCTTAAAAATTTTGGACATTTTTAACAGAAAATTTGGACTCATGTATTCATACTGTCTTATTTAATGTTGTTTGTGTGCTGGATTTAATTCAGTGATGTTTGAGTTCTTCCCTTCTTTTAGCTCACATTAAAATAAATAATAATAACTTATGCTGGCCAGGAGTGTCTGAAAGAGTGAGGGAGACAGAAAGTCTCAGCGGCAGAATGATTTCCTGTAAAGTATCTTGGTGTGGGCTCTGTGGGAAACACAAATTCCCAGCTTGGTACATGGTGGTCTCCTGATCCTTTGTGCTTTTCTTTTATAGCTTGGGATTTCTACAGAAAAAATTGATTAAAATTATGATTTTTCTATGTTTATGCTTGATAATTTATTTTAGGAATTATTCCTATTTTATCCTAAAATGATTTCTCTACTAATGCTATTTTAACATTTTTTAACATTCTTATTTAGCTTTAATTCATTTTGTTGGTGTCCTCTGCAAGCCAGCATCTCCTGTATCTGTAATAAATAACTACAAGTTAGTAGACACATAGACTTATAAAATAATTCTCTACTTCAGCAATTTGTAGGTTTACATTGTTTAAATAAGATACACTCATTTCCAAATTATGTCACAAGCATGAAAGAGATTTAGATTTAAGGAGATACTTTTTCAAAGATTAAAAAAAGCTAGTAAAATAAGACATATTTGATTTTGGCCTGTGCTTTTTCAATGACTTTATGGTGAAAGAAAATGCATATTTTTTTAGAAAAAAAAATGTAACCCCTTACAAACACTTCTACAAAGCACAATAAAATATATTACTGGAAGAAAGAAAAATCAGGTATACAAAACACAAGTTCCAATTCTTTATTATTAGGACCAACAGAGAGATGATTAGTATGTCAAATTGCTAAAAAGTTTCCTAAATGCTTGTTCTTGCTCTCTAGCTCATCTACTTCCGTACAAACCACCCTAATCCGCGGATCCCGCTTGCAGGCACATCGATCTAAACTGTGCAGATATTCCCATGCCAATTTAATTGGAGATAAAATTCAGTGAAGCGAGAACTTCTAATATACTGATCATGCAAGAGTTTATTAATTTTTTGTTCAATTCATCTTTCAACATTTTCTTAGCCTTAAGAGTTAAATGCTATTATTTTGTTTCTTATCTCAGTCAGAAATAACTTTTCCACTACATGAAACTTCAGAACATTTAATAGCCCTTTGCCTGAACACAGTCTCTCTGTTGCCTACCTTCACTGTACTGTGGATTTTGTATGACTTGCAGCCATGTTTTTGTTCTTATTCGAGCCTTAATCTGCTGTAGACACAGACGCATCCAGGTCAGACACTCCAGGTCTCCCAGGAAAAGAGCAAGCAACTGAAAAAGAAGATTAAGCTATTCCTGCCCACCTCGGGCCTTCTTGTGGGCAATTCTGGCTTCCCACACCCTGAGAACTGAGAGTATTTCACAGGCCCGAGTTGCAGTTCATCTTGACTCACTTCTCCATTTTGCTTCTTCCATCTGACAAACACCTGACACTTCAAACTCCATTTCAGCATCTGCATGAGCCCAATATCCAGCAAATTTCCTTACACACCCAGCAAATAAGGAAATAAAACTCCAGCACTCAGCCTCATCAGTCGGGTCCTAGAGAATTTCCTGGCAGAACTGGATTGGGAGGGGCAGCTGCAGGTATGGACCTTGGGGTGAGAGAGCATGACGATGTGACCCAAGAGTCTCTTGATGATGAAGATGATGGTGATGGTGATGGACACCACACTTCTATGACAATATTATGGAACCGGTATGGTGTTGTTCAGATAAGAAAACTGACCAACAGGGAAATTCAGAAACGTGTCCCTCATTTAGTTAGTGACAGAGTCAGAATTCACACCCAGGTCCTTAACCACTACTTGCTTTTCTTCTTTGCGGTGGATACCCTTGAGGGTAGGATTTTTGTTATTTGTGTTCAGTACTAGATTCCCCAGAGATAGAACAGTGTCTAGTATATAGTTAGAGAAAGGTAAACATTTATTGAACCTTATAACTGTTGACTAAGACTTTCTGTTCAAATTCAGAAAATGCTTGCTTAGAGGGTAAGGGCCATTTCCTTTTTCCTTTTTAGTAGACTGATATTTTATAGCATAGTATTTTCTATGCTATAAATGCGCTATTGAAATTTGTTGAATTAAACTAAGTAAAAACAAGATTTTCTACTGATTGAGGTCAATATTCAAACATCCCATTTTTTGCTTACTGATTTAGTCTTTGCCAATTAAACTCAGGAGACCTGCACATTGGCATGCAGTCTGCATTTGTTAGACGCCCCTTTTGGGAAGCCTTTTGGGAAATAGCAAGCTTTCTTCAGAGCATAGCTCCCAGGATGCATTTGATACTTGGTGACCACCTGTACACTTGAGGACTCTTAACAAGATAACAGGACAAAAGAGGGTCATTTTTCTTGAGGTGCACTAATAACATATTATATCCTGAGTATGTAACTACTGGACAAAGAGCTAACAAGTATGAAAGTCTTTAACTATTAGTCATCTTAAATATAGAACAGTAGTTCAGAAGTCTGTGAAATCAGTTGATGTCCACAGAGCCTCTTAGTTTCCTGTCTTAGCTGAGACTTTGTCATGTCTGGGAGATAGAATATTCTGCCAATAAATAGCCCCTTGGATGCCTAATGTTGGTTTCTGTGTCTGGCAACACAGGAGCCCAACACAAACATCCTTTGGCTAGGGATTCTCCACACTTACTTCGTTGTAGGACATAGCATGAAAAACCAGATTTATTTGTCTGGTTGGGTAAAGTCCAAAGTGATTAGGTGATGCTCACAAGACCTAGAATGGAGGTGGGGAAAGGTTGTGGTTTACTTAGATCTTACATGTAACTTCAGTTGGTTAATTCCAGCTTGGACTCAGTGACAGGCCAAGTGTCTTATATCACTATAACATTTTAGGGTTTGCTTGGTAGTATTTTAAAAGTCTCGCTGATTTCTTTGCCTTTGGTTTTCTGCTCTAGAGAGATCATTAATGTGAGCTCTCTCTCTCATGCCATGTTGGCATTCCCAAGGAAGATTCGTGATTGGATTATGTTCCTGGGCAATATAAATCAAACCTGACGGCAGGGATATGTTGATGGCTTGAAGTAAGTGAAAAATAAATTAGGAAATGAGAAGGCCTGTGGTACAAAGCATAAATTTAAAATTTAAATCCCAAAAGATGAAAAACTGCAAAAAAGCCATTTTGAAAACCTGGCTTTGAATCTCTAAATGAGTCAAATAGAGACTAAAGAGAGTAAGAAAACGGTGAATGAATTTAGTTTACATAGACGCTCTTATAACTCTTTAGGAACAAGTCAACACGTTTTAAGCAATATTTGAAGGTCCTTTTGAAAAATATTATAACCTCAGGAGAAAGTACTTAGAAGGTTTCAAAACATTTAAATAATGGAAGTTATTACTTGTGGCATTTGAAAAGAGAAATTTAAAATGAATGCATGCAATCATCAAACCATGCAAAGCTACTACCATGAATTTATTATATTCATTGGTCTTAACTTTTCTTGAATGATCTACCTCCAAGTTTTCATGAGGCTAACTGCATTTCAGAATTTACATCAGTTATGGAAACTAATGGAAACAAATCCCCTCAGAATGGTGTCAAAGAAAGGAATTGGTGGCTTTGGCTCAAAGGGCCCCCGATTTGAGCTGATCTCTTAACCAGCCATACGCTCTGGGGCAATGCACTGGGCTTCTGTGTCTCAGTGTTTCTGACTCAGAAGATTTGTCAAAAACAAAGTGTGGTATGAGCCTAAACCAAGTACGCAGTGGATACCTAATATTACAGGCACTTAAAAAGGTAAGATTTTAATTTATGTAAGTTTGTCCTG
The DNA here is from genome assembly GCA_004026905.1 of Hystrix cristata. Classification (NCBI taxonomy): domain Eukaryota; kingdom Metazoa; phylum Chordata; class Mammalia; order Rodentia; family Hystricidae; genus Hystrix; species Hystrix cristata. The sequence goes on from PVJO010001228.1 coordinate 39,501, forward strand.
GTGTAGGGAGGAATAGTTCCCTTTGACAGAGATAAAGAGGGGAAGTTCAACTCAGGGAGTAAAGAGGCTATGCTAGTCTACAGGTTTTCAGTCTACCAAATCTTATCCACTGTTTCCGAATGCAATAGCTTCCTTCCCGGTGTGCTTCTGTTGCTTTTCCTCACATCTTTTTTCCAGGGGCGGGGTGGAGTTGGATCAGGCTGTGCACAATAGAAATCCAAATGGGGGAGTGAATTGCATTCAGGGTGCTTTAGATTTAGGAAGTTTGAATACATGTTGAATGAGTGCCTTTTAAATAAACTATAAGTATTTGATTATCTAAACTTTGGCTTTATTTCTAGCTCCTTTCCATCTTCCCCTCTTTCTCAATTCAACATAATAGGAAGATAAAATTGTTTCCTTTGTACAGCTGAGTTGAATCTCACGGCATAAACTGACCAGCAAAAGCTGGCTCCAAAATGTGTGCGTTTCACTGGGGCTGGGTGCTGCCAGCCCGTGCCTGAGGACAACGTGTGTGGAGATGGGTGGGGCAGGAGGCTCGAACTGCTGTAACAAAACACCCCAGAGTGGGTGGCTTAGAAACAACAGAACTTTATCTCTCATAATTTTAGAGGTTGGAAAGTCCAAGAGGAAGGCATCAGCGGGTTCGGTGTTGAGTGAGGACTCAAGGTTTGGTTCATAGCTGGCTCCTTTTTGGGTGTGAACTTGAGTGGTGGAAACGGGCAAAGGACTTCCTTAGGGCCTCTTTTACAAGGGCACTAACACTATTGATACCAATATGCCTTCTTGACCTAATCACCTTTCAAAGTTCCCATCTATTAATACTCTCATGTAGAGGTGAGATTTCAATACATGATTTAGCAGGTGGGAACAAAACGTAGAGTTCCATAGAGGTTTGAATTAAATATCAATTTTTTTCTTCTTTTCAAGGCAAGAAGTATAAAAATTTCAGGTGATACCATGAGATTTCTGGGGTGATGCTGGTTCTGATGGTGGCCCTTGTTCTCTCATGTGACTGTTTTGTGTTGGGAATATCCCAGCACCCGCTGAGGGTGCCTCTGTAGGAGTCACGAACTCAGTAATATGAGAAGTCGTTGTAGAAACTCTGTTCCTGTTGGCCAGAAAGCCTAGTCAGGAGTTGGGAGAAAGGTTTCTTAGTCAATGTGTAAATAAAATGACCTAGTTTTAAGCTAAGAGGAATAAAGTTTAAACATTCTTGCATTTCCCTCATGGTATGTGTATTTTTTAGAGAAAAACTAGGAATTTAAACAATAGAAGGAAGCATGCAAATTTCCTACAAGTTTATCCCTCAAAATTAGCCACTAATTTCACGGGGAAAACAGCTGTGAATTTCCCCCAGAAAGGTTCCCCGGTGTCCCACACCATCATCCCAGAGAAGGGACGAGGAGCACGGAGCTGTTGAAGTTCATTTGTCTGCTCGGGCTGTATAAAGATAATCTCGAAAGGCTTGGGAGGTCACCTGAGGATATTGGGACTGATCACAGATTACAAGGACTTGGTTCATTTTCTTCCACATTATCCTGGGTCCCACTGATCTGTCATCCTGCCTCAGAGTGACAAGTGATGTTCCTCTCATTTGCTCTTACCTTATGGCTCTTGTCTTTTGAGCACATGTACACCCCGCTTGTCAGCTGGTTCCTGTCATCTGTGAGTGTGGCGGTGGGAGCTCGCCAGTCCCCTGAGGGCTTGATAGCTCACACGTGGCCTGTATGGATTCTTGGACGAGTCTCCAAAGAAGTGTACGATACAGCAGGCCAGAGCATTAGTACTGCCAGGGCTTCCGAGAAAAACTAAACATTTGCCAAACTTTCTCACTTAGGCTGGCAGAACTCATGTCTATCTCAGGACATCCCAGGATTCTCCAAGTTCCACGAGAACTGAGCTGTCATAGGTAACGTCCCTTCTCTGTGTGCCAGGGAGGGAACTGAGCTTGTTCCTTACAGTTACGGGAAAGGCCCACTCAAATTTACTAACAGGGCTGTGGCTGACAGTGTGCTCTTTTAAGTAAGTGAACCCTCCTGGGTTGTGAGGAGGCACGGGAGGAACTTGAAAGTGTGCTTTCCCCACTAAACTTCTTCCTGCAGACAAATCTGACTATAAGCAGAGAGAAAACAAATAAATCGTAATACAATTGCGAATAAGTAACTTAGAGCTCTCGCTTCCTTCCTTCTTAATTCAGAACCCTCCCAAGTGACAAGCTCAGGAATAAATTTTTTGAAATGAAGAATATGCTGTGAATAACAATAAGTGTAACCCTTTTCTTCTCTCTGAATTAGAGTGCTTAAGAGTGAGGCTCTCTGGGATCACAGAAACCCTAGTGCCAGAATATCGTTACTGGCAGTTTTGTGTGTGCCCTTCTTAGTAAGTCGCAAAAACACAAAATAAGGCTGTGAAACGACTAGAAAGTAAAGGTGATGGAGAGTGAGTGAAAGCTTTACCCTAACTGCTCAAAGATCTTCAATGCCCAGAGTCCATGATATTTGTTTTATTTATTCTACATCCCTATAGACATGTAATTTGACATTGTGGACTCTTAACATATAGAATCTTCCTCTCCAGCTGACCAGAAGTGTCTTCAAATCTCTCTACCCTTTCAACTGAAGGTCAGAACCTATTTTTTGTGATATCTATCAAAATTTAAAATCTATAATATCATGTTTAAAACTTATAATATCATGCCTATCCCTGGATGGAATAACACTGGGGAAGAAAACACACCCAAATCCCAAGATCCATGCACAGAAATACATTGTCAAAACCTCAGCTAGAGAAGGTTACTGCTCAGATTAAGAACATGGATTCTGGCTTAGATTGACCCCAGATTTAAATTCCGGTTCAGCACTCACCTGGAGCAAGATATCTAGCATGCTTGTCCTGTGACTTCATTTCCTTATCTTTATAAAGGGACCACAAAAGCAACTGCTTCATGATTTGTGGCCATCATTAATGTCACATGCAGAGAATGGGCTCTGGCACGAACCTTCAAACCTATGAACTTGTGTCTCACTTTCATACATGACGATTTCTACCCAACGACAATTTCAAAGAAGCCATTAAAGGAATGTCTATGATTTGATGCCACCCATTGCACTGATTTTTCTGTGCTAAAATGTGTCCTTTCTGTCTTCCCTCCTGTGACCCTGGGATTGTCCCCTTTCCCACTTAGGAGCCCCTGTCTGACTACTTAATGTTAGTTCTCTGCACATGATGCTCTGTCCCAGTCCTGGTCTGCCCCTGCTCGTGTGACCTGTTGTGATTCACACCTTGGACACAATTGCCACCTATATGCGATGCTCCCCAATTGTTTATGTCCAGTCCAGAACTCTATGCTCCACTTGAACATATCTACTTTCCCAGTTGTCTTTTGGACAACTAGTGTATCTTGACTATCAAAGAATTCATCAGCTTCTCCTCTTTGAATCTTTTGGGTTCCCCATGCTCCCTGATTAATGAAGGACAATAACTACCTGGTTGCTCAAGTGAGAAAACTGAGATTTACTCATTCTTGATGCATCCTCCATGCCACACAGAACCAAGTGACTGCCAAGTAGAGCAGGCATATCTCAAACACCTGTCAAATCAGTTTAGATTGCTTTACCTTCCTATTAGCTTCCTAGGGCTGCTGGCACAACAACCACAGTAATCATATACAAGGTGGTTCAAAAATATCTCCAGAAGTTTATATTTTCGTAGTTTTAGAAGCCAGAAGTCTAAATAAAGATGTCAGTAAAGCCAGAATCCCTCTGAAAACATGGGGGGAGGTGTCCATTCTTGCCCCTTTCTGCAGGTGGTGGCCTCGAGAATCCCTCAGTTTGTAGCAATGTAATTTCAATATCTACTGCTGTTGTCGAAGGACTTCTCTTCATAGTGCCTCTCTGTACCTTCACATGGCCTTAAGAGGACACCAGCCATTGGTTTGGAGGCCACCCTAATCCCATATGACCTCCTTTTAATTTAACTAACTCTATCTGAAAGGCCCTCCTGTGAAATAATGTCACATTTTAAGATTCTGGCTGAACGCAAATTTGGGGGAGACACCATTCAATCCAATTTAATAGGTAAATCCTAATTTATTCTACCACCATCCCTTGCCTCTATTGTTTCAACACCCCTATACTGATCTTCCTATTATGGCCTTGGCCTTATCCCCCTCCATATATTTATTTTTCCTGCAGCAATCATGAAATTCTTTCTAAAATAAAATCAGATCATATTTCTCAATAAATTAAAATACATCAACTATTTCTCTACGAGCCTTGGAGTAATGCCCAAGGTCCTTAACAGAGCCTAGAAATTCCTTTAGTATATATATATTCTCTGATCTCTTTCTGTTCAACTTCTTTAGTTGTTCAAGGTCATATCTTTTCTTACCTCTAAGCTTCAGACATACTGTATCTATTGGTAGCTCTAGTCTGTCCCACTCACATGACTAACTCCCAGTAAGCTTCCCAACCTCAGATCAGACGTCTGTCCTTCTGGGGAGCCATCCCTTGTTCTCAAGCATGGCTTTGACTTGCTTCATCCAGTGTCTTCAGTACTTTCTGCATTGCAGCTCATATTTCCTAAGATAATGCAATTGCCTTTTCAGTATCCTGTACTCCCTGGTTCCCTACTCATCTATAATGTCTATGGGGACAAGTGCCACAGTGAATATGTTTTAAATGCATTACCAGCACCACGCAATGCCTGCTGCACAGAAACTGATTAGCGTTTGTGGAACAAATGAGTTAAGAACATTAAATGCTATTACATTAAAGGCACATATTTTTTACTCTGCTACACAGTGATAATCTTAATAGTTCCTTCCAATATTTCTTTTTCCTACAAAGAACTTTAAATATGAAAATATGATAGTAACATTCTTTCCACAAAGAAAGGGGGGTGGATGTTGAAACTACATTTTTAAACTTTTCATAGTAAGTTCAAGGAGCTGTTGGGGTATAATTTGCAGAGTTTGTGTCTATATTCCAGAATATAATCTTGATATTGTTCTTTCTTCCACGGCCTCAGGGAGATAGAGAACATTGCAGACTGAAGTTCGTGTTCCTGTCATTTGCGATGAAAATATCATTTTGAAAATATGTATTGAGTACATATTTGGTTGCAGACAAGTTATTTTGTAAAATGAAGAGTAAATGGGCAAGTGGGACGAATGCCATCAGGGGAGTTGTAATTTTCTTAAATGTCTCAATTGTGCCAGTGCCGACTTGGCAAAGAAACTCATGTGCTTCTAATTTTACCTCTTTATTTCCCTTCCTCTCTCTATCTCGAAAAAATTATTCCTTGTATAACCAAACCAAATCAAATAAGTCTGGACATGAGTTGGATATGTGCACTAAAGTGGACCACAGCTTCCTGCTTTCTTTTTAAAAACCAGGGATTTGAACAATAAATATGAAACTAATGGAAACAAAAAAATTCATCTCTGGACAATCCACTTGATACATTTTTCTCAAGCAGTATAAATTCTATATCACCTAAAATGTAAGAGCTAAAAGTATAAAACTCTTAGAAAGAAACATAAGTGTAAATGTTTATGACTTTGGCTTGGCAATGGTTTCTTAAAAATAACACCCAAAGTACAAGCAATAAAATTTTTAAAAATAAATAAATTGAACTTCATTAATATTAAAAGCTTTTATGTATCAAACAACACTATGAAGAAAGTAAAAAGCCAGACCACAGAATGGGAAGAAAATATTTGCAGACCACAAACCTGATAAGGGTCTACTATCCAGAATGAATAGAGAACTTTTACAACTGAATAAAATATTTTCTAAAAAGGCAAGTAACTTTAATAGATACTTTTCCAGGAAAGATATACAAATGACCAATAATCAAGTGAAAAGATGTTCAATGTCTTTAGTCATAAGAGAAATGCAAATCAAAACCCTAATGAGATACCATTTCATGCCTACTAGAAAAGCTATAATAAGAATACTTTCAAAAGAAGGGAAATAGCAAGTATGTTGGTAAGGAGGTAGAGAAATTGAAACATTCCTACATCACTGGTAGGAACAGAATATGGTGCAACTACTGTGAAAAATGGTTTGGTGATTTCTCAAACGTTAAACAACAGTTTTACTCTTAGCTATACTCCAAAGCGGACTGAAGACTTTTGTGCAAACAAAACCCTGTGCAGAATGCTCACATTCATAGCAATATCATTCATGTTTGCCAAACAGTGGAATCAATTCAAATTATTATCAATCGAAGGATAAACAAATGGGCTACATTTATATATTGGAATATTATTCAGTCACGAAAAGAAATGAAGTGCCGACAGATGTGACAATATGATTGAGTCTTAAATATCTTATTGAAAATAAAAGAAGTTAGACACAAAAGTCATATATGATTCCATGTACAGTCAGTGATTGCCTAATGGGTGCAGAAATTCTTTTGAGGGTAATAAAAACATTCTGCAAATTAGATAGGATGACGTACAGCGTTTATAAATGTACCAGCAGCCACTGAACTGTGCACTGTAAAATGGTTAAATTCTTGAATTTCACATGAATTTTACCTCAGTAAAAAAATCGGAAGCACATTAAAAAAGAAACTCTTCGAAATGACAAAGATGTTTTAAAAATGGACTAAAACCATCTAGACTCTTCTTGAGTTACAATCTTCAAGCAAACCCCCTTCGTGTCTCTTCATTAAGGCAGACTTACAATAGAAGTAGGCGATGTGTGGCTATAATTAACACAGTTTCCTTATGAAATTAATTTGTGAAACTGTGGATGTGTTTTCCAGTTGTCTTATATTTCTTCTAGATAGTATACCATCATCATGTATTATGCCAGGAACTGCAATAATTTAATCAATATTGTAATTAAACAGTCCCTTTGTAAGTATATATTTATATACAATGGTGTCGACAACTGGCTCTAAAGGAGCCTGGAGTTTAATAGTTTGTGCTTCATTTACAGTTCCCTGGCACCACTGACATGATTGATTAGTGCCACAATTAGAAATTATGTCCTCTGCAGAATCCATCTTGTATTGGGAGAATTGATTATATTTCCCTGGGGAGGTTAAGTCTCATAATGCAAATGTTAATTAATTTTTTATATTAAAAGCTAAATGCAGAGACTGAATCACTTTTATTAGGAACTTCTTTTAATGAATTCCTTGCCCTTTGAACTCAAACAGTTTATCTTTGGACATATGCATTCAATTAAAGAACAAAAACAATTGATTATGGAAACATCCACGTGGAAGCTTCCTGCTAAGTTATATAGATTTACATGGATGGCCTTTTGGTGGCTGATAAACTTAATCTTGGGCTGTTAACAGTTCTTTTCCCTTCCCCTTTCTCTTTTCCTCTTTATTTCTCTTTGAAAAGTAGTTTGAAAAATAAGCCAGCAAGTTAAAGCAAATAGTATCATTTTATCACTTTGAAGATTTAGAGAGAAATGGGATGATATATACTGTTTTCTTCAAATGTATTGTAGTAGAAAAGCATCGTGTCCAAAATTGTTACAGTGATGTAGATGGTAGAACAGTCTGTATATAAGCTTTCTCCTATCTCTACAGCTTGGATACATTGCATAGGCTTTTCTGGGTAGTAGAAAGTTCATGACTCTAATAGAAAACACTTCCTATGCATTTTAGTAGAAACTTCACTAGAAATTTAAATTAAGATGTAGCCAGTGATGGTTTGTAGTTAGTCTTTGTATGATCAGGTCTATCTGCAAAGCTTGCAGAATTCTGAAACTCTTATGATTTATCATTTCTGCATTAAAAACATTCCTTGAAGTCTATTTTGGTTGGCATCTTATTTGAGACTGTATTTCTGGGATCAAGGGTAACTTATTCAATTCTTCCCAGCATGGGAGCTTTGCCATAGTTTGTTTTCTTAATGTTGTTCTTGTCTTCTTTCAAAAAGTTATAGTAAGTCTGCAATTCATTTTAAAAATCTCATTAAGTATCAAATGGGAAATCGTTAAATGTACTTTACCGCAGAGAGAATGGTAGACTTTGAAATCTACACCACTGGAAGTGCTCTACTTCAGAGCCCCAAGTTAATAGAGGTTTGCAACAGGCAGGCCATTAGAAAAGATTTCATCAAGGGACCATCTTCCATTCCTGAAGCTATGTGGTCTTTGGCTCTTTTTTTTTTTATATTGATGGCAATAAATATTTTGGATCTTCAATTTTGGATTAATTATCTCGAGACAGTATTCCAGGACTGTATTAATTATTTGTGGCTCATAGATCTTCTCTGACAGGCCTGTGCCTGAGCTTAGCCAAAGCAAAGTGATGACTTGGGTGGGTTGTCTTTAGTGTTATTCCTTCTATCCAACATGCTTCTTTAGGCATCTACTAGGACTTCTTGTCTTGGTGCACAATGTCTGCTGTTGCATTCTGATCCCTGGAGTTCTCCAGTAGAGCGTGCTACTGACACGCATCCCATGCAAACAGCACAGAGTTCAAGGGCACCGGGAGGTCTTTATGACCTGGCCCTTAATTTTACGATGCCCCCAAAGGGAAAAAAACAGCTCCCTCAAACATGATAATACAGGAAATTTAACTTATATAATGTGAAAATGCAAATCAGGGTTTTATTTGTTACACAGTAGTCTAAAATGGGAAAAAAAGAAGCAGCAAGATATATCATGTACAGGTATAAATTCCCTAGGATGAATGTTATCATTATGTATATCTAAAATGTACAACTAAAATTAAAAAAATTGCATATTTTCGGCAATGAGTGGGAGCGCAGCAGTAATTCCTTTTTTTTTGCTGCAATGCCGGGGTTGGAACCCAGGGCCACATGCATGCTGCTAGGTGAGAACTCTACCACTTAGCTACTTCCACAGTGAAATATACTTATTTTAAAAGATGTATCATTCAATTATAAATATTTTCAGTCAACTCCTCGTGTTTGGACCACCTGGGAATAGGCAAACAACAGCCAGGGTCTTGGATGGCTCGTCTACATGCAGAAAACCTGAGTCAGAGGGAAGAGGGTAAAAGAGCAGAAAGCCTTCGAGGTTTATGAGCATGTGGGGAAGCTTGGAGTTGCAGAGAGAGAGGCTGGTGATACTGGGGCATTCGTGGCATATGAACAAAGTTGTGAATGAAGGAGACGAGTATGAGGATATTGAAGTTTTGCTTTACATTATAAATACCCGGTGCTTGTTGTTTAGTGGATTGTAAAAGATACTGGAGTAGATTAAACTGTTTAATTATTTTAGATGCTGAACTAAGGTATCTTTGAATGCTACCTGAAGTAGATCTTGGCGCAGCAAGGACTCCATGTCACCTGTGGCACCGCAGTGAGCAGCGACCTGGTGAGTAAAGTGGATGAATGCTCTTACCAACCTGCCTTTCTACTCAATGGCTCTTGCCTGAGATGACCTTAAACATTATATGCTGCAAACATGTACAAATAAAAAAAAGAATGACAGGGTACATGTGTTCAAAGTGACAGGGAATGTTTTGAGGGGGACTGATAACGATGTGTTTTTTTACTGTAACAATTAAGAATTTTTTAACATTCACTCCATGTTTCAATCACCCCTTGTATTTGCTTCCACCTAATTTCCTTGTTCTTTCTTGGAAAAAATCGGTTTCCCTCTCTGTTTGGTAATTACAGAGGCTTCTGAGTTAAAGTCAAAGAAAGAATCAAATATTTGGCTAAAATATTTGTAAACATGGCATTTTACAAGCATTGGGACTACAGTGGAACGCAAAAAGACCAAGTCCCTCTCCTTCAGGGCTTCGCAGTCAGATGAGAGTGACAAGTAAAAGTCAGATAAACTGCCAAGCAAATGCGTATTACTGTGCTCTGTTAAGTGGTATGGAGCAAACAGAATGCTATGAGGACATAACAAGGGATTTTTCCTAAGGTTGGATCAAGGAGGACTTCTCCAAGGAGGTAACTCTAAACCCAAGATATTACTTGTAGGCCTTGACTAGGCAAGGAGGGCAGAGAACGAATGGTCCAGTCAGCCATTTTTTAAAAAAAAATGTGCAAAGGCCCTGAGGCAGGTCAAAGCATGGGACACATGTTTAACAAGCAGAAAGATGTCTCTGTGGCTGGAGGACTCAGAAAGAGTCAGAGATGATGCAAACTGAGCTTGAAAAGGCAGAATAGCAAAATCATATTGGGGTTTGTGGGTTGTATTACAGAATTTTAAATAAGAGCTATGATAAGCCATAAGCAAGGAAGTTTTGCTCTGGAAAGAGCAAATAAAGAGGAATGAATGCTGGAAGATGAGCAGGAGACTGTGGCCACTGTCAAGAGAAGTCTAGTTTGGTCCTGCTTTAGAATGCACATAATAGAGGGGGGAGATTTGACAGAGGTATGGGAGATAAAATTTACAAGACAGAATAGTGACTGCAGATGAGAGCGGGTGAGGAAGGGAGTCAGGGGTAACTCCCCGGTTTCTGGCTTCTGCAGCTGAGTAGAAAGCAGGGCCATTCACTCAAATCCGAAACAGCAGAGGAGCAGAGGGGACAGCGATGGGGCAAGATCATAAAGAGTTCTGCTTGTTCGTGCTGAAGTTTGAATCCTCTCTGAGACACCCAGGTGGAAATCATCCCATCTCTAAGGTGAACTTAATAATACCTGTCTGACAGAGAGGTTCTTTGGGTTAAGGAGATAGTACATATAAAGTGCAGGGCCTGACGCATAGACAGCCCACAGTAAAAGTGAAGAGACTGCAGGATTACCGCAGTGCATGTATATGTGCAAATTTAAGCCTTCGTGCCTATAAGTAAATAATCAAATTAATCCTCTGCACTCACATTTAAATTCAGCCAACACAAAGCTACTGTTATACAGAGGATAGTTCTTGTGTTTCTTATTAACCTCTGAGCTCCTGAGTAATTTAATTCCAAATACGACATAGACAAGATAATATATAGGCAACTTGTGTTATGCTATTTTATCTCTGCATTCATTTGAGCCGATAAGTTCACAAAGTCAGTAAAAAAAAAATGGCGTCCCTGTTCTAAATAATTACGGTATTTTAACTTTAATTTAATTACGGTTTATTGAAGAGTAGACCTTTTAAAACGATAGTGATTTGCCTCAGTGAGTTAGACTAATCAGTATACCTCATTATAGTCAGCACATAAAAGGAATGTATGTCTCCCACTTTATAACGCATGCCTGCAGTATGCACCCACAGAGCCATCAAAATGTGGGCCCAGCCTTAGCAGTGCTGCCAGTTTTCCTTATAAAATAAAAGTCCTTGAATGTGAGGTTTCGTAGGGAAGAGGGGTGAGGAAAGAGAGTCGGTAAATTGAGAAGCCTGTCTGTGTCTTGGCAACATCTAGACTTTTACAGAAGCCACAAAGCAGTGGTGAGTTAATTTTTTTTCTGACAGGTGACATAAAGATGATCTATGGAGTCATCGCTATCTATAATACGTGACTGGAAAAAGAATATTAGAAACCTGAAAATGAAAATAGCTTCGCAGTGGACATTGGGTTGATGTTCCTTTGCGCATCTACATAAAAGATTTCTGCATGAAGGGGAATTAGGGGAATTAGGGGCACTTCCTTTGAAAAGAACGGGATCAAATTATTGTTGTGAGAAGCATGATAAAACATTAAGCAGCTAATTTGGATTTTTACAATTGAACAAACAGGTTAAGGAAAACACACCAAAAATAAAAGCAGTTTTTGAGTTAGCCCTCAAATTCTCCCTCAGTCTAACTAACTGTAGAAACAGGGAGTAGGAAATGGAATAGGCAGATGTGGGGAGTGAGGGTAGGCAGGACCTGGACTGAGAGAAATTTAAAGAAGATAAATAAGTAACTGAAGAGTGAAAATGACTGAGCATACAATATTTATCTTTATTGACTTGACTTTATCATGGGGACAGAGGATGACATATTTTGGGCAGTGGAAATGCAGGCTAGTGTTTGAAAGATGGCCAAGCTGAGAAGGCTTCAGGTCTAAATGGCCTCAGCCCACCTACAAGATGGTGTGTAATAAACCTGCAACGTCCACGCAGCTGACATACCAGAGCAACTGGGTCACGGGGATCAGATAACAGTGCTATAATCCCTGCAATATTAAACAGCAATATGACTTTATTTATTTACCAATGAATTGCAGGAGATGGCTGGGCATCTGTGGTTTGGAAAAATATGCTGTTTCTTTTTCCTACCCTGCTTCTCATACCCTGCATCCATTAGACTTTGGTTTGAGTTTGCAATTAGTTGCTAGAGCCTTCTAGAATCCGCGTGTGGAGTCACAGAGGTAGGATGGTACAAAAGAGGCCAGAATTGCTCACAAACTGAGAGTTCCAGCGTGGGCTGCTAGGTGTTAGCCAAGGCCATCCCTTGAGGACTCTTCCAATAACCAGATCTTGGAAACATCGTTCAGAGTTTTCAAAACTTGCAATGGGAATTGACTTCATCTCTTCTCTTTTATCGTCATCAGCTCTCCTATGGCACAGTGGATTTTCAGAATAACACACATCTAGTGGGAAAGACCATAGTTTTCCAAGATTAGATAAAATTAGGACTCTTATAAATCAGTAAGAATATACTTAAATATGGGTAGGAAGAACCATACTTTTCTAGGATTAGATAAAGTTAAGACTCTCATATATCATCAGTAAGAATAGATTTAAGTACGAATGGCATTCATGACTTCAAATTGCTTTAATCTCCAAAGTTCTGCTGATTGGCCTCTTCCTAAGCTGTGTCTTCAAGCCAGATGCTGGTATGTGTGCAGACCTCATCTCCCCTAGACCACTTGTTCTTGCAGCTCTCTTGGGTCCCTGCATTCCCTTGGTGAGAAATGAAACAGATTCGTTTCTATCTGGGCACCCTGTCACTTTCTCTTGCCTCTGTCTTATCTTTTAGTGGCATTCTGACTTTCTGGGGACATGCTCTTCCTAAACACCTCCTTCATTGTCTCACTTGCTCTGGACATTCTTTCTGTCATCCTGTAACCTTTTCTTGTAGAGATGTGCCCCGACCTACAATCTCACAACTTTACAACCATGTGAAAATGATATATATTGGGCAGAAAACGTACTTCGAGTTTTGAATTTGGACCTTGTCCTGGGATGACTGTGTGTGGTATTACATGTTCTCACCATGCAGGACAGTTAGGCAATCATGATGGGGGGAGAACCAACTCTCTACAGTGCACTTTGCAGCAGGATTATTTTGAAACAGGTGTTCTATAAATGACTTGGGAGATTCAACAATAATTCTTTATATTAAAAAAGTGCTTTGTGTTAAATGATTTGGCTCAACCATCGGGTTATGTGTGTTCTGGGGACATTTAAGGTAAGTTAGGCTGAGTTATGAGGTTTGGTTTATATTTTTTAGTTTATTTTCCTCTTGCAATGGATTCATCAGGACATGGCTGATCCTAACTCTGCGTTTTAGCCTTTTCTTCCTGACTCTTGCTGAGTCATGTGACCAGTTAATAGAGTTCTTCCGGTTGTTCTTATACCTTTCAAAGATCTTCCTGTTTCTCCGAACAGTTTTCTTTCTGTTTTTCGGTTCTCATGCACGCACACAGTAGTCGACATTAGCAGCAACGCGTCCTGCCCTCAGGTAACATTTTTAAAAATCTGACGTCTAGACTTGTGTGCCCTGTTCTCATTACTCATTTTTTCCCTGTTCTGGCACTTCTAAAAGTATTTGGCATTTGATAATTGCCTCCAGGCACAATAGAACAAAAGGTACGTGGGGATGAGGGAAAGGGGTCCCAGTGACACGGGCTCGGTGTGATTGGTGATCTACCTGTAAAACCTGGTCTGCCAGTTTAGCAGTGAGCTCTCTGCACCACGTACAGCTAGAGGCACAAACAGCACATGTAAGAGAATGCATTCCGAGCAGCGGGGCACCTACCAGGGACATAAATATTATAGAAATGGAGTTCCTTGGTCTTTATGATTGTTTTGAATCATGGCTTTTTCTATCAAGTCAGAGTAGCAATGACTTGTTAACACTATGTGAATATGTGACTAGATAAGGAAGCTGAAATGAAATTTGTCATCCTGCACAGATTCAATGACACTTTCATACCAAAGTGATGACTGTTTTTAAAAACACCCACACAAATAGAGATAGAAGTCATTTTCTCTTTTATTATTTTCTATTCCTCACCTTAAAAATGTTCTGGTTTATGTGACAGAGTGATAGTTATTTCAATTCCAAATTTAGCAATCGAGGCTGGGAGGATAAGTTTATATAACTGAGAATGGCATGCTCCTTTTCAAACTTTTGTTCAAGAAATAATGTTACTTATTTATTTTTGAAAAATGTTTGCACATCATTTAGTTGTATTATGTGCTTTAAGTGCTTGCTTTAGTTGGAGATTTTATGTGTTATTCTAGATACAAATTTTTTCCCTTCATGTCTCCAGTGTTGATATAGAAACATTAAAATTTTTTTTGGAAAAAGGTGTGTTCAAGGCCTGCGTGAAAATTAGGCAAAGGCAGCTCTGATCTGCGAGCCCGAAAACTGAAGCCTGGTTTCCCCTGCACCCGGGCTGGGAAGGGACTAGAGAGGAGGCGCCTGGGGGCAGAGGAGACGTTCCCAGGCCGGGACACAGACCGGGGGTGGGACAAAGACACAGGGAGATCGGCACACCCGAAATGAAGCTTTCTTAAAGGTACGATGCACCTCAATATAACCTCGCCCCAGGCTCTGATCATGAGTGCGGAGTACAAAGGAGTTAGCCAAAATCTCCACCTCCCCCATCTGAATTTGTTTCCCCCTTGCTGTAAACAGAGTTGACTTTCACACAGTGGGGAGGCCTCGGTCTTCCTCCTACTTTCATTTTCTCTCAGCCCCACCCTTGACCCAACCTTCCAGGAATTAGAGCTGAAGAAAATATTTTACTGTCTACTCCCTAATTTTAGTGTGGGCTGACCAATATTAGTGCTTCCTAGGATCCATAAGACTGAAAGCTATCCTTTAATAGCCTTATTTCTCAGGTGATACAACTTAGATGCCTTCTGAGGGTAAGAATAAGAACTGAAGGGATTAAGGGAAGAGAGAAACCATACTGTCACTACAGTCCTTAACTTTCATTCCAGGAGCCTTACATTTTGGTGGAATTTATACACAATGGAGTGCTACTCTGCATAAAGGAAGAGAAAATTGAGGCCTTCACAGGCAAATGGATGCAAGCTGAGAACATACATTAAGTGAAATAACTCTAACAAACAAATTTAAATATCTCATGGTTTCCCTTATATATACATAAAATATAAAAATATTATTATATATAATTATATGTTATATTATCTCTTATAGTATATAATATATAAAAAGATAAACAAGAAATAGGAAGAAGTTCAAATAATTCCCCAAAATATCTATTATGGTGTTTCAAAAATATTTTAAGATATATGCTAACTTACCTCATTTATACTACTAGTTTCTTTTAGTTCATCGAAAAGAAAGTATTGTCCTGTCATTTGTTTGTTTTTTCTTTGTAAGAGAGAGTCTTTATTTGTCTAAGACTTGTATTCTTTTTTTTTCTTTTTTATTTTAATGGTACATTTTAGATGTACATAGTGATAACGTTCATCATAGGGTATTTGTACCTGTATATGATATATCTTGTTGCTTCTCTTTTTCCCATTCCCCTCCCCTCAACCCCTTCTCCCTCCCTATTTACAAAACCTTTGTTTCCATTTTTTCCTTCCATTTCTTATTTCTCTTGTCCCTCTGTTCCTTTCCTCCTCCCTTGTTCCCTTTCCCATTTGGACATTTTCTTCCCTTTCCCAGTATAATACATTTTAGTCTTTATATACACTTCAGTTTCTTACACCAGAGAAACTGTGCGATATTTAAACATGTGTGTCTGATTTATTTCACATAAAAGTACGGTCTCATGATACATCCATTTACCTAGGAATATCTCAAGCTTATCATTCTTTATGGTAGAGTAGTACTCCATTGTATTAAAAAACCACATTTTCTTTATCCATTCTGCTGTTGACGGGCATTTGGGCTGCTTCCAAGATTTAGTTATTACAAACTGTGCTGCTGTAAACATGGGTGTGCATATATCACTGCAGTATGATGCTTTTAATTCTTTTGGGACAATACCAAGAAGTGGAATAGCTGAATCAAATGGAATCTCTAGTCGTAATTCCTTGAGGAATCTCCACACTTGTATTCTGAGTAACATTTTGGCCATTCATTTAAGATCATGATACACAGTGTATTAACTCTTGTTATTCTCTAAGTATTTTGTTATAAAATTTTGTTTTCTTTCTTTTTGTAGAAGTAGGAAGAGTGTTTTGTATATTTTTATAAATATCTACTTATATTACATTAAAATAAAAATCATTTTTAAAAATTCATGTAACCAATCCAGTCCAGCGTTGTCATAGTCTGCTTTCTGTGGCTATAACAATATATCTAAAAGCGGGAAATTTATAAAGAAAAGAGGCTTGTTTTGCCTGGTGGCTCTGGAGACTGAGAAGTCCAACATTGAAAGGCTGCATCTGGCAAGGTCCTTGAGCTGTTTCAGCACAAGGTGGAAAAGCAGGAGTGCAAGCAGATGGGTAGAGAAGAGCTAAAACACAAGGGACAGCTTCGCTTTAGGACGACTTGCTCCTGTGGTAACTAAACCAGTCCCACGAGAGTGAGAATTAATCTGGTCACTGAAGAAAGGTCTTAGTCTCTCTTCACCACCTACCTACTCACCTCTTGGAAGCACCATCCCCCAACACCTCCACGACAGCAATCAAATTTCAACCCCAGTTTCACAGCGGACAAACCATTTCCAAACCATAGCAAGCACTCTTGGGATCTTTGTTTCACAGAGTAATGTTTCTGTGAGTCTGTTTTGTTTTCAACTTTTGATGCCTGCTTTTACACTGGGAAGCCACAGCTACACGTTCAGTCACAAGGAAGAAGCAGATAGAGTTAAAAAAGACTTCACCATTAGTTAAATCCCTATCAGGAGCAATTTGCAGAATAGGGGTTAGAATTTGGAATCCCTGGTGTGTTCAAGGCATTAGCCTGAGCAACCCTAATTTCAGACAGATCCCTTCAAGTACAGCTAAATTTCACGCGAATTCTCATGGCATCTATTTTGTGAATAGCCCAGGAATATGAGGAAAAGTCCTTGACCCACTTAGCAAGCCCAGCTGACTGATGTGAATAGTGATCGATGCCCTATAATCCATTTTCGGCAGAACTGAGCATTACTAAGGTGAGTGACCACCTTCAGCTGACCTACAGATGAAAAGAGCAATTTGGATCCAGTACTAGACCACAGCTGGACAACTGTGTCCCTGCCCAGGAGTCCTACAGAACCAGCATCAAGTAGAGGAAGTATGTCCCGCTGTGCAGCTTGCTGGTCTCTGTGGGTCTAGCAGTCCTTCATGTGGTCTGTAGGCAGTTTGATGGTTTCAAAAAAAATGCAAAGAAACGATTTATTCACAGACATTGTTGAATTTGAAAGGTACAATAAAAGATTACAAGCTGGAAGACTCCACCTGTGCTGCGAGGATTATCATAGTGTTTCCTCTATGCTGGCTCAGTCAGCGAAGCTGGGGTAGTTTATCTCCACTAACTCATACCCACTTCATTTGCATATTTTTGTTTCCATTCGTTGGATTTCCGCATTGCATTGTTACTTTTCTAAGGTGTTATATTCTTGGTTCACAGAAATGAATCAGTGGCTCAAAAGTTGTTAACTAAAGCATGAGAACAGTGATGAAAATAGGAAAGCAAATACCACAACTTCGAATAACGTTGTAAACACCGTGAGGAGGGCTTGGATGCGAACACAGAATGTGATTCTGCATGTGCCGTTATAACTGAGTTTCTAAATATGGTGAATTTTCACAAGCTGAAAAGAAACAGTGCAGATAAAAACAATGAGTCTCTGAGAATCTGAGTTTGTGGGATCAAGCTTTCATTTTCTTCAGTAAGGAACTTTGTCAACTAGTATCATGGAGTGACCCATTTTTAAATCATTCTGAAGTATAATCATGACATTGGGAGGTTTACGGATAATTTTTTTCAGAGCAAAAACAAAACGGTTCTTTCCAGAATTCAGTGGGTACGTTTCTTCTGTAGGCTGAGAAAAGGACATTCAGAGTTGACTTTTTAAATTTTTTTGTAGGAGAAAAAGGCAAAAATAAAACAAAAAGAAAAATCCCTTTCTAGTCACAATACACTGTAGTTGACAAGCTTAGAAAATTTAATGACAAATATGCTTGGAGAAGAAATAGTATAAGCTACGAAAACATTTTTGTCAAAGGAAACTGTTGGATATTAATGGTGTGGTAATGGCTGATTGCTTTGTAGATACTTCAGACCATTGATGTGCAGAGTATGAATCAGCTCTTGCCAAGTAAGCAAAAAAATACTAAAAATAGGGCAAACATTTACTGAGAATTTCCTCTCTACTCTATGCTGTAGGTGTTGTACCTCACTTAATTAGCCCTACAAAGCCTAGAAAGTACTATTCTTATCTCCATGTAACAACCAAAAATCATAGTTCAAGAGACAAGGCTAGAAGTACAGCTAGAAGGGGACTCCGCAGCCTACACCACCATGTTCCATTGCTTTTGTGGGAGAAAAACTTGATTTATTACCAAAATGTATGCTAAGAGAAAAGAATTTTTTATGCAATAAGAATGGCTTGCACTGATTCCCTTGGGTCTGTAGTAGTAAAAAGAAAAATAATAGAACCAACTTCAGTTTCCAGCATCAGTTTTCTGGGCAGCTATCTCTGAGAGGTAAATTAGCATTCAGGGTATCTGTTAGCCGTGTTCCTGGGATTGATATTTAAGACATGAAAGGGAAGCAAGTAGCATGGGGCAAAAGGGGAAGCGCCATTGAAGCTCCTAGCCAGTTTCCTGGGAGGCTCTCCATAGGGATGGCCCTTCCGAATGAACCTAAATTTCAGCAAAGAAACTGAGTCTTTAATGTGTACTGCCCTTGAAAGGAGGGATAAGACCGCTAGCAAGGCAAAAACTCAACAGTGGAAGCCCATCTTCCAACAGAGCTCCTAGCAGGTGGCTGAAAAAATCCTTCATTCCCAAAATTTATAACGTTAAATCTACCCAGAAAAGTACGTACATTATTTTCAAGATGTTGCTTTTCTACTCTGGATAGTTTGACTTATTAAAGAAAAGTGAAGAAACTTTTAGTAAAATCTATGTCACCTAAGCTAGTTAAGAATCTAGTTCTCGTCCTATGATTTATGTAAGTTGGGTATCTCAGCCGTATTCAATACCAAGAGTAGCTCAGTTTTCAGGGCTGAAATGCCATCCAGTGGTTTGTGACTCAAGGAAGCAGGATTTGATGATTTGAGAAATTCTGTTTTCCCGGATAGCAGATGATGCTAAAATTAAGAAAGTGCTGTTGATAACGTGTCAGGGAGAAAAGCCAAGGGTGCAGCTGTACAATATTTTACTGAAACCTCTTAGTGAAACTGTGAAAGAGAAAAAGATTAGAGTACTTAATAACAGGAAATTAAGAAAATCTCAGTCAAACCAAAGGACCCTACGAAGCATAAGGACAGCATCTTTCACTGAGAAGAGATGATGGCTACGAGATCTAGTGGATTGAACAAGCAAGAAAACTGTGTCCAGGAAATTTTTGAGGATGTAATATTGGCAGAAACATCGCCAGGTTGGACTAAGAAGGCACAGAGATTCCAAAGACTCTCAGATCCCACGTTCTCTTGACAGGTGGCAGCTGTCGGAACCACTCAGCAGAGCTGCAGGCCACCATTTTTAGGAAAAGGGAAGACAGACTAACAGTGGACGCCAGAACACAGTGGGTGAAGCACAGAACACAGAGCTCGGAGGTCAGAGCTGAAAACCACAGAACACTTAGCACCTAAAAATGTTTTTCCCGTCTGGATTTTAAATTTGCTTTGTTTGGATGACTACATTTTAGTTTCACTTTGACCTTTGTTGGAATCTGATTGTCTGTACTGACTGTCCTATCTGTGCCTGCCCCACTGGTGTGTTGGGACCAGACAGCGTGGTCAGGAGCCACAGCTGGACTTGCGAATATATTTTGTGTTGAGAGTAATGTGACTTCCGGGAACGACGGTAGAATTTCTAAAATGCCTCCTTCCTGCAGTATGTTATGTGTCACAATTGACTTTACAATTGGGAGATTATCCAAATTGGCCTGATCTAGTCACATCAGTCCTTAAAAGCAGAAGAGGATATCAGAGAGAGTGAAAACAGAAGGAGGATTCTATGTGCCATGGCTTGGAGATGGGCTAGACCACGAGAAAGACTGTAGGCAGCCCCAAGCAGCCGTGAGAGGCCCCCGGACAGCAGAGAAATGAGGCTCTCAACCCTAGAGTTCGTGAACCTGGATTGTACCAGCTTGATTGAACTTGGAAATGTGTTTTTCACCAGCGGCTCCTGATAAGATCACAGGTTGGCTGAGGCCTGAATTTAAGTGTTGAACTAACCTGAGGATAGTACTCAGTGGATCCCTCCTGGACGTCTGACTTACAGAACTTGAACTAATACATGGGTGCTAGTTATTAATTTATGCGTCTATGCAGGGAATTGAACTGAGGACCTTGTGCGTGCTGAACACACACCCTATCACTGAACTGCTCTTCCATTGCCGTGGGTGCTGTTCAAGCTAAGTTTGTGGTAATTGGTAAATGTAGCAGTAGAAAACGAATATGTAAGGTAAAGGTGAAAGAGCTGCTGGAAGGTACCACTGAACTGATAAATAATCACAGCATATTGGTAAGAATAGTGCAGCATGTGAGACGCAGAACAAACAAACAAAACCTTCTGAAGCTTCCAAGCATGAATCCCCAAATAAACTACTGAAAGATAAGTTGAAATAGATGTCATTGTTCAAATATAAAATAGTGGCCTATAATATCAAAAGGAATAAATATGGGAAAAATATAAATTAATGGAAACAGGAAAGTAAATACAGACAAAAAAACAGATTGGCAATCCATGTTAACTAAATTAAAAAAAAAAGATAAAAAGCACTAAATGAGACAAAAAGACATTAACAATACTAAATTTAATACTGCACAGTAAATATGTGATAATTGTTAATACCCATACATTTAAACTACTAGCAAATATCTTCATAAAGAAGATACTATAAAAGAAGAAAGGAGAAATACAGAAGTCACACAGAACAAGACTCTTAAATATCTCTCTCAGCCCTAAAGAGATTGAAGAGGCAAAAATTAGTGAGGACCTAGAGAAATAATATAATGAAGTATAGCTTATATATATTGACTTTTATATCCAGATAATAGAAAGTATAGCCTTTCAAATGTACTTAAAAGATTTATGTTGGAACATCGACCATTTTTTTCTTGGCAGAGGCTTCAAAGTAAGCAGAAATTCCAATACTGAAATAATATAAACATTATATAATCACAATTCAACAAAAATAAATAATATAATAAAATCCTTTTCTTTGCTTGAAATGTGAAAAACTATATTAAACAACTCTTCCATCAAAGAGAAATACAAAATTAAATTGAATTTATAGAAGATAGTGTTAATGAAAATATGACATATTAGAAGTTTTGGAACATAGTTAAGGCAACTAGATGGAAATTCATAGAATAAATACATATATCAAAAGGAAACATAAGAATAGGAGAACGTGATGTTCACTTTATAGAACTAGAAAAGACCAACAAAATAAACTGGAAGGCACAGAAGGAAATAGTTTTATTAGAAAATATAATAACAGATGTTAAGTGAAAAATAAATAGCCTGATTCACTAAGAAAATGGGAAATTGGTAAGCCAATCTAAACTGAGATTAGACAAATTATTAAATAAAAGGAAAATAAAGAAAAAAAGCAGAAAGAACAAAATACAGAATAAGAAATGACAAGGAAAAAAGCTTTGATATCACTAGAAAGAAAGAAAGAAAACAGAGGAAAGGAGGGAAGGGAACAAAGGAAGGAAGGAAAGAAAGAAGGAAGGAAAAAATGAAGGAATGAAGAAAGGAGAGGAAGGGAGAGAGGAGGAAGGAAGAGGGGAAGGAAGGAGGGAAGAGGAGGGAAAGTCATGGGAGACTATGTGTACAATTCTATGCAAGTAAATTTGCATTTCTAGGTGAAGTAGATAAATTTATAGTAAAATGTAATCTGTTTCAAATAATTCTAGAATAGGCAGAAAGTCTAAACAAAAATTTCCTCAAGAAAGTGGGGAGTACAAAGCTGTAAATGTAAATGAGCACCACTGTGAAAAGCAACCAGCCCAAATGGCTTTAATGAAAAATTCTGCCATGTTTCAATAGTAGAACTGTTATTAAAATGTCATTGAGTATGCAGAAGGAAGGAAAGCTTCCAAATTATATTTAAGACATCCCCCCCACATGTATAAACATTTATATATATATTATATTATATATACATTATATAAACATTTATATATGTGTGACAATAAAAATTGCACAAAAAAGGAAACCATAACCTCACATATGAGTACCAATGCAGAAAAAAAAATAAAAAAACACAAATAAGTTCCAACAACACATATAAAACAGCATATATCATTGGAATATGACAAGAATGCTTCAATATTAGAAAACCTGTAAATAAGCTATAAATACAATATCTAAAATCTTAATAATTCATCATATTAATATATCCAAGAAAAAAACAAATTTTCCATAGGTACCTAAAAGATATTTCATAAAATTCAATACTCATTCCTGATAAAATCTGTCAATAGAATAGAAATAATAAATAATTCTATTCTACACCAACACATACATATTTATAATCTTTAAATTTGCCTCTGTTTAATACATTAGTAGTAGTCTTGCTTAGGTGAATAACAAGGTAAGAATGCCCAAAACAATGTACACCATTTAACATGGCTTTGGAAATACTAGCCAATAAAATCAAGTGAGAAAGAAATTAGGCTTCTGAGGATTAGAAAGAAAGGAAAGGTAAAATTTGAAATTGTCTATCTGGAAAACTCAAGAGAATAATGGGAAAATTGTTACAAATTTTAAAATTAAAAAAATCAGAATATAAAATTAATGCATAGTATATATGTATATATACATGTACACATATATACAATATGAGTATATATACATATATACATACACATATATGCATATAAATCTAATATATATCTAATAATCATACACACACACACACACACACACACACACACACATATATATTAGATGCTATAATGGAAGAAAAGACCAAATTAAAATTGCAACAAACCCAATGGACTAGCTGTCATAAACTTAACAAGAAGCATAAAAAAGCTAAATGAGAAAAACTTTGAAATATCTTGAAAGACCTCAAATTACATTTGAAGAATGTAAAAACCAATGGTGTTCTTAGATAAGACTCAATATCATACAGATATTAATTCTTCCTAGGTTGTTTTCTAAATTTGAAGCAATCCTAATAAAAAATATTAAGAGACTTTAAGAATGACGCTAAGCTGATTTTAAGGTTCACATGAAAAAATAAAGAAATATGAGCAGAAAATCCATGTGCTATAGTTTGTATCTGTAATACCTTCCAAAGGCACAGGTGTGAAAGGCTTGGTGCTACCAAAGATGGAAGAGCCCTGAAGAGGAGGGGCTTGGTGGGAGGTTGTAGGTTATTGGGAGCAGGACTTCATAGGGCACTGTGGGATGCACCTTTCTCTCTCTTTTGCTTCTGACCATGAGGTGAGCAAATTTGTTCTGCTAGATGCTCCCTGGGCTTTGCCACAAGCTCCAAAGTGAACTGAAACTGTCAAATCTCCGAGCCAAAATAGATCTTTCCTCTTTTTAACCTGATTGTCCTGGGTATATTTTATGGACATAGAAAACTGACCAACTCTACAAAAGAAGAGTATGAGTGGTGGTGATGGTGACTGGTTTTGTCAGACAATGAGAGGGTGGATTTCATAGACCCTTTGGGTGATGATGCTATTGGTGCATCAACAAACAAATTGAATATCAACACAGAACTGATGCCAGTGCACATGGAATTTTGGTATATAACAAAAATATCAGCTCATATTTTGCAGCAAGCATTTGAACTTTTTAATCAATGTTTTGGGAATATTTGGAACAGAATATAATTGGGTTTATATGTCGTTCCATGTGCCAGCATAAATTAGAAACTGATTAGAGATTTATATGGAAAAATCTAAACCTGAGTGGAGTGGATGAGGCTTTTGTGAACTGGAAGTAGGAATATTTTACTAATTGTGGCTCAAAATCCATGAGGGATTCAAAATAATCAATTACAGAAACTTTAAAAACAATTTCACATGATGAAAAAACATCATAGGCATAAACAAAAGATAAATTTAAAATATTTGAGATTCAGATAAAAGATTATCACTAACACAAATAGCTACTAAAATTGTGGAGAAAAACATTCCATAAGCTCAGTGGAAAAGTGAGCAATATGTGTAATAATTCTAAGACAAAAATTGTTGCGGCATTTAAACACGAGAAAATACATAATCTCATTCATAAAATGATAAATACAATTAAATCAAACTAACATTTCTCGTGTGTCAGTTTGATGAAAATCTAAAGATTTAGAAGTGAAAAATTTTGGCAAAATTTGAACGTGGAGGTTGATTTGGTAGGAACGAAATGCACAACTCCGATGGAGGAGTACTTGGTAAGATCCAGAAAAATTATACACCCATGTGGCTTTTCACAGCCATCTCGTTTCTAGTGATCTGGCCTAAAAATACACCAGAAAAGTATGAAATGACTTATGCTGAAGATTATTCACTGTGATATTATTTGGACTGGGAAAAGATCGAAATCAACCTCCATGTTCATCACTTGAGAACTAGCTGAGTAACACATGGTGCGTTCGTATAATATTGTGAAGCTATAAAACACAGTGAGGAAGATCTTTATGTATTTGCATAGATTAAGAGCCAAGATGTATTTTAAGTGAAAACAGCAAAGAACAAAAAATTCTGTATATAGTATGGTATCTTTTGGGTAAGAAAAAGGGTTAAAATATAATTGTAATTAAGTATATTTGAAAAAGAGTACTAGAGAATAAGCTAAAGATGAATAAAAATTATTATGTTTGGGGAAGAAAACAACCAGACAGGACGTTGCTGGAAATGAGGCTTTTTTTGAATATAGTCGATTATGTAGCTTTGATTTTTGGAATCGTGTAACCGTATTACATATTTAAAAATTTAAATAAATTTGAAAAAGAAGAAAAAGCAATTCCTAAAGATTGAAAAAAAAAGTATAAACATCTGTCACTGATGGATGCAGAAAGAATATTTTCTCACACATTCTTGGTGTGAATTAAAACAGTTTTGAAAGCAACCTGCCTGGCAATATCTATTAAAATGAAGTTTGTGTGTGTGTGTGTGTGTGTGTGTGTGTGTGTGTGTGTATTTGTTGACTTACTAATTTTATTCCTGGGATTCTGTAATAGACAAGTCAAAGCATCTAAGGATAGAAAGACATAAATATTTATTAGAGCAAAAATTCAGAGGTGCGTTCGTATAATATTGTGAAGCTATAAAACACAGTGAGGAAGATCTTTATGTATTTGACACAGTCTTTGACAGTGATGTTGATAAATTCATTGTGTGTTCTCACTTTGGAATATTATACAGACATAAAAGAGAACAAGCAGGAATTCTACCAATAGAGAAATTGCCACTAGCCCTTTTTAATAAAAAAGACAAGATATAGAAATGTGCGAATAATATAATTTTATGTTTGCTAAACAAGAAATGAAAAAAGATATAGATACGTGTAAATATATCTCTGTACATACATGTGTGAGTGAGATTATATAATCGTGAGTACAATTTGTAGAGCTGATCTGAAAATTATCAACAGGAATTAGCTGTGGAGCTGGACAAACGTGAAGGAGTGGGAGGAACAAGAAAAATGGGGCTATCGAAACTTCTTTAAGATGAATGAAAGCAAACACACACAGTCTGAATGCATATTTCTTTCTATAAAATTATATACATCTGTTGCTGTGACAAAATTCGTCAGCAAATAAGTAAAAGCAGATACAGAGTTCTAATCCTCGATAGGGTGTGAATAATGAATGTTGGCCGGCATCTTTGAAGAGAAGGAAAGTGTATTAAAGGAGGGAAACAGAGAAAGGCTCAGAACTGGAAGGCTGCAGAATGGGGAGGGAGGCGGTCCGAGGAAGGAGCCTCCCCAGGGAAAGCGTCAGCTTCGCGTCATCGCGTGTGCCCCGAGACTTCTAACAACAGTTAGAAGTCATGGCTTCCCTAGTGAAACCTTCCTATTTAAACAAGCAAAATGAGTGTTTTCTTTTTAATATTGTCTGCGATCTGGTGTCTGCTCATGTCATTGAGCTGTAATTATTTATATGTATTTTCTCTCTTGTGATCTTCTTGTCATCTTCCTTGTGATTTTAGTAAGCTCTGCATTTATCTCCATGTTTTCACCTAGATGGTATTACACAAATACTTATCAACTGAATTGTTTTAGCTAAATGGACAAGGTGGGAACTAAGTCTTCTTGCTAGAAGGCCACTCTGCTGCCATGCAAAGAACTTGTAAGTTACGGTGTGGAAGATTCCATCTGAAGCAATAGCTCAAAAAAGCAGAGGTGCCCTCCTGAAAAGCAAAGGATAATAATTCATACTTGGGTCGCAGGGGCAAATAGGATGAGACCAGCTTCCTTTCTAGTACTTGGATCAGTGTAAGCGCAAATCTCTAGGTAAACTAACGCAGCATTAGAATGATGAAACTGTCCATTCTACTCGGTAAACAAACACTGGGAGAAGGAGTTCGAGCTACACTCTTTGCTTAGGGCATTGGCAAATCCAGAAATAGTATAATTTAAGGATTTGAGACAAAGGCAATCTCTCCTGCCCTTAGGTTCCAAGAAGTGGTCTGTGTTTCTTTTAAGAAAAGGAAGAGTTAGACTGTAGGAAACTGTATGATCTTTTCTGATCTTTTCGACATCACCTACTTTCTCTAAGTCTAAATCCTACCTGAAGTCACACATCTTCTCTTTCAAAATAAGAGCGCATACCCAGCCTTATGCAAAAGCTTTTCCATAGTCAACGCTTTATTCTCCTCATTTCTTATTGAAGCCACCAGCTTCAGAGTTTAAATTGCCAACCTCTGTTTTTTTTTTTTTTCAACGTCTGGTTCTAATTCATTAAAAAAAATACTAAATCTATTCAACAGTTTTGCGTTATAGGAGCAGGGTGATAAAGTGGGTGCCTTTCCATTTTAGGGATCTATATGCATAAATATCTCTAAGCAATAAAATCTTATAGTTTTATTCTTCTCAAATTGTGAGTCCCCTAGATGAGGTTTAAAGTCTAAGAAAAATGTTATGTTTTAATAATATAGCATTGCTTCACCATTTCAATCACTCCATCCACATATTATTATGGTGTGTGGATTTCTTTCCTTTTTATTTTCTTTTCTTATGCATGTGATTTTGAAAACAGGAAGAACTCTCCCATACTAAAAATAGAATGCCAATAAAGGTAGTTCTCTCTAAGAATTATTTTGGAATAAACTGTATGAACCAGAGCACACTCTAGAAAAATATCCTATGCACTCATGGCTAGAGCAGTAAAGGTACTTGGCTTCCCTTAAAACACACTCATGTAAGATATTAAAACCTGCACATACGAACTGGCAAGATATTCTTTGGCCCAAAATTGCCATGAGTAACTAATTGCATATTATAAGTATAATTTGTGTCATCTATTGTTGGGATTGGAGCCCAATATAAATCTTAATTTTGCACCACTTTGGTATAGTTCCAATATCTATTATTAGATAGATCAATTTCTCTTATTTAGAAATGTTTTATGTAACAATTTTCCAAAATAGTTTTTAATAAATTATCTGTCTGACAGGTTTTTTTTCTCACCGAGATAATTAATTTTATATTTTCCCTCCATCATTAAATATTTTAAATATTCAAAGTCTGCTGGCGTTTAGTACTGTCTGTCACAGCGGTGCCAAAAAAGCCTGCAGAATCTTGTTTTCAGGGATTTTGTTCACAAGCTTCCTTAATAGGGTATAATTTGCATAAAGTGAACTTAAATTGATTACATATTTCTGATAAGATTTTGTATTTCTTAAGTCTGGGGCGGGAGAAGGTGTATGCGTCACCACTCACTGGCTTTCCTCCGTCTGGTGAAATGGCTGCCTGCCACCTTGAGCCTGGAACAATGTACTAATGTCATGAAATAATGTCAATGTTCCTTTGAACACTGTAGTTATACATTCCACGATTATTGAACTTATACAGACCTGATTTGCATATTCCAACCAAAGAAATGATAAAGAAGAAAGGAAGGGAGGGAGGATGGGAGAGAGGGAGGAAGGAAGAAAAAAGGAAAGAGAGAGACCAAGAGTGGGGGAGAAAGAAAGAAAGAGGAAGAAAAAAGTGGAGGAAGGAAGGAAGGAATCTTTTTATAATTAAATCTCCATACTCTGGATGGCACTAGGCATGCATAAGATACACAATTAGAAAATATTTGAATTTTGGGGATCAAATCACAATAGACATTATGGTTTCTGCAACCATGTGTAAGTTCAAAATTCTAAAGTTCTAAAGCCCCCAAACGCTTACATGTTTTTCCTTTGCCTGCTCAGAAAAATTACTTTAACAATGTCCATTCGACAAACATTTATTAACTACTAGTAACTAGATGCTACATGCTTAAAGAAAGTGGCGAAAGAGAAACAAAAATAGAAACTGTTTCTGCCGTCTTGGAGTCTACCATATACTAAGGGAAATATATATCAGCTGTATAATCATACAGTGAATAGACAACTGTAAACTGAGGTAGACTGGAAAAAGAAGTTACCAGCCAATTCAATTCAGTTTGATAGCCGGCAACGGTAAGGTTATTTATGGCAGATGAAGGGGTGGGAGAGATCTGCGATTATCTCCACTCACTTTGTCACATCCTGGTGTCAGTTATAATGACAAAAGCCTCAGATGGAATTCTGTCACACGAACGGTCCTCAGGAGGATGAGATTCAAAAAGGAGGAAGAAATGTATTCATACAGCCTGGTCTGTGAGCTGGACGAAGTGCGGCCTCAGTCACTGAGTGTAGACTGTGCTTCTCAGATGTCAGCGTGCACAGAGATGGTGGGAAGTCTCGCCACACTGTCACATCTGGCGCGGGGCCTGGGATTCTGCATTTCTAGCTGGTGCCCAGGTGGTGCCAAGGTAGCTGTCTCCGCACCGCATTTTGAGCAGCAAAACTTTTAGATGTTCTGATAGAGCACATGTCAGAAAAATTTCCTTTGAATTCATATGACAACATTCCAGTACCAGGATTGAGGAAAGCAGCATCCCTTGTTAGCATCCGGACCTGGAACCAGATGGATTCCTAAGCCGAAGGCATCTTTCCAAAGAATTTAGGCAGCTCCTTGTTCAATCCTTTATTTTTGTGATTTCTAGGCAGTCCATATTTTTAAAATGCCACTCATTAAATGAATGAAAAATCATTTAAAAATACAATTGTTCTGATTATTCAGCTCTCTGGCGGATTACAGATACGGACAGTTGAAGCTTTGAGTAGCTGTCTTTGGAGTGTTGACATCTAACTAGTTGTTGAATGTTTTCTAATCATACTTTGAATATGCATTTTAGACTAAAGTCCTTCAGTTGTGAATTAAGCCCTCCCAAGATGGAGATCGAGACAAACATACTGTGTATGCGGAAGTATTTACAATCTATAGACAATATAAGTTGTCTATAACCCAAGTTCTGTTCGTGTGTAGAAAGAAACAGAGAGAGGCTCCATGGGGGGAGCTAAAGTCTGCAGGATGATGAGTTTGTCTTGCAGGCATCAGAATTCTGGGCCAAGAGAACAGTGCAGTGAAGCCTACCTGCGACCTCAGGACGAGCGGCTTAGAGCTTACGGGGCATCCTAAATGATTACGCAGGTAGTAATCATTACAGAAGTCTCCCACTGTGGACCAAGGAACACAGCTCTCGGATCTTCTTTCCTTGGGAGCTAGACTCTCAGTCCCAGCACGTACCTGCTAGCTTCAGGGCCTCATTCTCTCCGTGATTACCCTACAACACTGATGGTCCTCATCTTTCTCGTTTCTCCTTTGCCCAACACAATGTGGTCCGATCAGCACCCGGACAGATGGACGCTCGATGCCCCGCTGCTCGCTGAGGAAATACCTGCAGCTTGTAGGAGAGAAATTACACTGAGCCAGCTAAGAAAACCAAGAATTAGTCAAGAATGAGCATTTCTCAGCAGTAAGAATCTGCATTTGGTTAGGGGCTGCTTTTATGTGTCATGGTTTAAGATTAACCCTGTTCATAGATGACAATTATTTTGATGTAGTCACAAAAGAATAATTGTACCGCTAAGTGACAATAGCATAAACACAGTCTATAATGAATGTGTTTTTAATGTGGAAACATTTGTATTACATCAAATATGTATTACATCGAATTTATCCTCAAATCAAGTCTCTAGTAGTATGTTTTATTATATTCCTTCTGATCAGTGTAATTCAAGTCAGTTCAAAACATGATTACCCGGAACGCAGAAGTGTTTGTCCTTTTAATTCCATGCACCTTATAACTCATTGCCCGTGTGGTATACTCTTTGAATTTCTTTTCTTGAATGCAGATTTTTCAGCATGTGTCCATTCTCACTCAGGTTTATCTCCTGATATCCCTGCCTGCCGGCTCTCCCTACGAAGGATGAACAAATGATGCATTAGGAATAGGAAAGAGTACAGGAGAGTGTAGACAAAGGGATGCAGAATAGCTTCTGGGACAGCGTGAAAAGTTTAGCTTGTTTGCAAAGCCAATGAGTGTTCCAAAATGCAAATTCATCACCTTCAGAATTGTATTTAAGTGGCAATGAGAAGAAAATATATATGTGTGAGTAGACACACACACACACACACACACACACACACACACACACACACACACACAATATTCATCTTCGCCTTAATAAAGATAAATGTCCAGACTAAAGTTATTGGAGATAAGGGTAGGAAGAGCTGTTATATATTCATCTTATCTCCACAAGTCTAGATTGCACTGTGGGTTATAAAACACCATGTAGTAACATTAGTATCTTAAAAATGCACTCATCTTTCACTGGGTCAAGATTTATTGGCTCAGATAGCAAGATCTTCAGTAACAAAGAAAGATTTTTACTCGTTTACCTACTGATTTTGTCATTTAACTTGGGAGCCCATTTAACCAGTCATGTCCAGTGCCATGCCATGCACGTATTTGGGCTCTGGTATCTGCCTGCCACCTCGTGATTCCTCTCTGCTATCTCTGTGGCCTCCATAAGCTTGTCCAGAACTGTTACAGGCTAGGAATAGAAACAGCTTCAAGAAATGCTTAGATAAACTCATGGATGGGCAGTGTAATTAATTTTTAAGGGAGGCTGGCATGGCTTGTGTTACCTCGCCAGCCTTTTTGCGGCAGAGATCAGAGGTAATAAACATGCACGTCTGCCAAATTATTATCAGAGACAAAAAGAGGGTCTGCACGGAGTGACCTGAGGAATGAACAGTTTTATGACCTTTTAAATCACCTTCTATTTTTAAGAAAGGGAGCAAATACCTAATATCTTGAGTAGATTTGCCTAAGCAGTTTAGACTAGTGTCAGCTGGGCACAACAGTCCATTGTGACTGAGCCAGCCAGGATGTGATCTTGAAAGGCAAGGCTGTGAACACTAAGCTGCACATACAGCTTCAGTTAAAAATGTAACTGTACAATACGGAAGTGATTGGCTGGTTATGTAACTACTTTTTGGTTTTTTGAGACAGGGTCTTGCTGTGTAATTCAGGCTGGCCTTGAACTCATTATGTAGCTCAGGCTGGCCTCGAACTTGTGGCAATCCTCCTGCCTCAGCCTCCCAAGTGCTGGAATTATAGGCGTATGTCACTGCGCCTGGCTGTAACTACTTTTTTTTTTTTTTTTTTTTTTTTTTTTTTTTTTTTTTTTTTTTTTTTTTTTTTTTTTTTTTTTTTTTTTTTTTTTTTTTTTTTTTTTTTTTTTTTTTATTTTAAACCAAGAACATGTATTGGTACATTCTACATACAATGGTCACATTCATTACATTAATTCTGTACCCATACATGATGTGTAACTACTTTTTACAAACACAAATTTAAACATTAATTGTGAAGTTCTCTGATGGATACGTGCTAGTTCATTATTCCAGTTTACTTTTATATAGGCTTGCCCTTTTCCAGAATAAAATTCTTAAAAGTAATTGCTAGCAGCAGTATTACTGAATAAAAGGGACTATAAAAGTGTATGCTGGACTTACCGATTTGTAGCTAAGCCTGATATTGTTTACAGACATTTAACACTTGACCACTCAATGAGCGAAAAAGCAACATGAATTTGCAACGTAGGCATCACGGTGTCCCAGGCTATCACAGGTTGGTCGAGTTGGGTGGCACAGAGCAGTTTGTCCAGGCATCCCAGAATGGGTGAGTTGCAAGACCAGGGAGAATCTGAGAGGCAAGAAAAGAGAAATCCTCCGGTCACTTGGTGTGGGGTACAGATCCCTGCAAGGGCTCAGGTTGGAGACGGAGAGCTAGGTTAGTATCAAAGGAGACACAGGAGTAAAGAGATTGGGAAGAGCCCCAGACTAAGTCACAATCAGCAGGGTCTGTAAGGTGAGTCCCCGTGCCTCACTCCCGTACTGTAGTCTGTTGTACTGGATTTTCTTATTACATCAGAAGCTTTGCAAGCGGGCGAGGAGTGAAGAGCCCCTGCGCAACCCCACCAAGTCTTCGAGGAACTTGTTCCTTGTGGGATCACAGATTTTGCATAAAATTTAATTCTCCCTAATTTTTTCATTCTGGGTATCACTAGGGATTTCACACTGAAGATGAAGTCAGGAAAGAAGACACAGTTTTTGAATGAGTAAGTAAATGAATTTTAGCTCTTCTCAAAGTTCAGCATAAATCCAAGATACTAAATGTGAGTGTTCCCACGTTTTGTTATTGTGATTACTCTAATTCCCAATTCTACCTTGTCTCCCTGGTGTAGAAAATAAAGATTTATTTCAAAATTTGGCTGGTGTATTGATAAGAACCCAAATATGCCCGATTCATTCGTAAGGCTGTTTAGGATTTGACTCTGTGATCATATGAATGGGTTTCATTCATGCGCCCCAGTAGAGTCTTTCCTGACTGCTTATTGGTTCTTGACAGAGTAATAGCCTGTGGGAATAAAAGTCTGAATGAAATATAATCTTGCTTCCAAGTGTGTTTGGATTTATTCTAACTATGTCTTTTGGGCAGTTGCAACATCATGAAAATAGAAGGCGCCCCTTTGCTAAGAGGGTGGCTCTGTGGTTTGCCCTGTAGACCTCCTCACTAGGAATCCTTGGTTCTTCCTCTTGCCTTCAGGAGGCGGCAAGACAGAAGAAGGTAGTCAGGAACAGTATAGAACATTGTGGTATGTCTGACTACCCCAGCAGATGCTCTCTTCCCTTCCCTTCCCTTCCTCTCCCTTCTCCCTTCCTTTTCCTTCCTTCTTCCTGTTCTCCCTTTTCCCCTCCCTCTTCCCCCTCTCTCTTTTTTTCCCTCTTTCTCTCCCTCTCCCTTTCTCATTTTCCTTCTTTGTTTTGTGGCTGAGAAAATTTTCAGACCTCGATCTGGCTAAGCCCAGAGCTGCTACATACTCATCTCCAGGGGACAATGTAGTAATTTGCAGAGGAAAGAAACCTTTGTGTAGCTCTTCAAATCATCTGGATCTTTCTTTACCCAGATATTTTCTGGTTCCAGAAACCTCACAGTGGGACCGTGTGAAATTTCTGCATTCCTTTGACTTAAATTTTACTGTGCAATTCTTACACAAGTTCCCCAAGAATGAGTTGTATCTTTTATAACAAGACACATCTCTGGCAAGCTGCAATTTTGAGGCAGAGACAATTTTATCTAGAGGACTAAATATATTCCCAGGGTAGTATTTGTCCAGAATAGTCTTTCTCCTTTCCTTGCCAATCTCTTTCTGCTGTAAGAGCAGTAGTATTTGCCAGTCTTCAGCAAATAGAGACACTGTGTCATGGAGAATGAGAGGGCTAGAACCACTCACTCGAACAATTTTCCTCTTTAAGGCAATTTTTATTGGTGTCCTTTTCAAACAAGAACCACAAATGGAATGATATCTACCCTAATTTGACCAAACCACTCAAACATTTCACTTTCTAAGTCGGTGAGATTTTTGTGCTTTTCAAATGTTCTCTTTTTAGGAACCTCATTACCCTTATTGGTCTAGCTTTCAGTCATCTCTGGATTGGGAAGAAAGAGTGTTCAATTGATACGGGAAATAATAATCACTGTTATAGTGTTTTGGATCTTTCCTTTTAAGAAATAACAAAGGCAGGGTGGTTTTTCTTTCACAGTCACAGCGATTTATCACAGCCAGTGACCCTGGGCTTATTTTTGCTTTTGATAATCATCGCTTTGTAGTTACCTGAGTGCCAGGTTGTAGCAGTAATAATAATTACAACCATTTACTTGTTTGATGCTATAAACTGGGAACTGTGTGAAAGGCATTACATGCATTCCTCTTCTCAGTTCTTGTAGCCAGCCTGGCCAGGCAAATGCAGTTAGCGTGATTTTACACACCAGGAGACTGGGGTATGGAGAAGTTAAGAATACATCTCAGGGCCACACAGCTTCATGTTACCTTGTGTGTCAAGGTGCTTGGTGATCAAATTCACCTGTGATCTGTCTCGTGTGAGGTTCTCTTTCCATCATGTACTTTAGAATGCATGACTCAGGAATAAAGGAGAATGGAAATAAGGGCTGCCAGAGGAGCTGGAGGTTGGGTAAAACACCCAACTTTTCTGAATTTCTCTTTATCTATTAAAAATGCAAATAATCATGCTTATCTTTCAGGATATCTTAGTTCATACAAATTCTGGTCACATAGTGGAAGCTCAAAATATATTAAATTCTTTTCCTTTCCACACTGGTTGTGTCTTCTTTCTCCTGGCAGGACAGTTAATTAGAGTGGAGGAGAGATGGGTGTTGCTGTAGTAGTATCAATCCGGAAATTCTAGCCTCCTGGCATCAGTGATTAGTCCAAGAAGGGCACATAACTCAAGATGGACCAATCTGAGGACTCCTCAAGATGTTTTTTTGACCAAAATTGACAAGGATGAGCGTCTCTTTCCTTGATAATTATGCACTTATGAGGACAAATTCTGTGATGTCTCCTGCAGTCCTCTCTCCTCTATGTGGAAGAGTTAATATGTTTGAGGATTGACTATGTCAATAAAAACAGAAGTGTAGGAATAAGTCTTGAAAGAAAACAGAACAAAACATAAATTTCCAACTGCTCTCAGTTCCCCAGATATTGTCTTTGAGAGGGCCGGCTTCGCCCATTTCCCTCTGAAAGATGGGTGATCTTGTTAATCTATCCACTTGC
Source organism: Hystrix cristata (assembly GCA_004026905.1). Lineage (NCBI taxonomy): Eukaryota > Metazoa > Chordata > Mammalia > Rodentia > Hystricidae > Hystrix > Hystrix cristata. The sequence continues at coordinate 74,877 of PVJO010001228.1, forward strand.
TCAAGTTGTCCTGCTGTAAGTAATGTTTTTAAACTACTTCTCAGTCTCCTCTTCCTTTGAATAATTTGAGGTTTTCCATCTAGTCTGTGTCATTAAGTCCAAATTATAACTGATAACATGATGATGGGAATTTACTTCAAAATAATGTTAGGACGGGAAGTGGATGAGGGTACGTGTGGGGCAGGACAGACCCTGTGTGGAAGGGGTTTGGGGATAAGTGATGGGAATATGCAGATGTTTTTATTATACTATTTTATCTTGTTTAGTTTTTCTGTGCTCTAAATTCTTTATAATGTGAAGTTTAAATGAACAAATAGCAACAATGATGAAAAATACACTGGACCTTGAAACTAAATCACGCATCCCTAAGAAAGATATATGGCATAAGACATTGCCTAATTCACGGAAGGAAGAGATTGTGCTGAAGGAGGAGATACAAGAGAAGGAGAGACAGGCAAGAGCTCAGTTGAAGATAGCCCAGCATCTTTCTGGGTTGAAATCTGGAGGGGTAGAAAGGATAATACAAGTACTCACAGAACAGATTTTCAGGACAAGAACTGTTGTCAGAGGGCATGCTCCTCACAGAATTACAGGGCTCCCAAAGAAGCCTTTCTGATCAGGAACATTTGTGCTTTTCAGTTTTTTCTTCCCATTTGCCACCTCAGATGGGCTTTGTAGCTGCAGATTCACATGGCTGTGAGAGGCATGTCCTTGTTCGTTCATTCATTCATTCCTTCGCTCATTCACTCATTCAGGTAACATCTGACTCAAGACACAAAAAAGCTTTGCCGATACGGTCAGTGCCTGGCACATAGGTGGTGCTCGATAAATATTTCTTGAATTAATGAATGGATGAAGGGAGAAGCTATAAAGAAACACCTTTAATTATAGAACTTTCCTTGACATTACATCAATATTCAATCTGCTCCATTTAGAACCTGCCAGAGTTTCTGCTGGATTTTCCATTTTGAAGGCCGCAACAACTTGGCCAGGAAAACATTACCACTGAAATTGTACACAGACATCCACAGCTTGAAATTTGTTAAAAGTGACAGAGTTTGAAACCCCTAAATCAAGTTTTCTGGTTTTGAGTGACAAGGGTGTCAAAAAGATGGAAATTAATCTTTTAAAATATGGTTTTTGCTTGTTGAACCGAAAACCTTTTCTTTTCTGGGTGGAGAAATTCTCTCCACATGATGAACTGATGCTTTAGATTTAACTGTCTCAGTAATTTCGATAGCAGTTAATTTCAAGAGGATGTGTCAAATTTTTGTTATATTTAATTGATAAGAATTTAACTATTCTATATTTTCTCATATTAAACATATAGGCTGCCTTGTGTTTATCAATAATTATATTTATATAACTCACATTACAGCTATTTACTGAGGACCTACTAAGCACAATGTATCGATGTGCTATGTACAAGAATAAAAAGGTATGGATTATACTTTCAAGGAGGTCAAAAGCTAATAGGAAAGAGAAATTGTATAGTTTTTTGGTGACTTTCTAGGCAAAACAAACAAGGAAATCATCATAAATTATGTGTGGCCTTCTGGCATGCGTCATGCTGCCACAGCATATTCTTCCCACCAAGCTGTGTTCCTGCAGGGTGACATGCAACAGCAATTCTTCATCGCACTGTTTCTATTTGTCTTCAGACATGTGAAAGCAAAAGTACACAGACCAAAGAATAATTGGGAGACCGGTGGAGTTCGTGTAACTGAGGTGTCCTGGCCATGTTCATTCCTTAGAAGGAGCTGTTCTTTGAAAATAAAGCAAAACAAGAAAAAACTCTATTTTTAGGACATTTTTAAATTGGCGAATGACTAAGAGAGTGCAGCATGTTCGTACAATTAGTGAACCAATAGTGATTGTTATTTTTAACTGGGGTTCATACTTGATTCATATTTCCTTCGCTTTAGCATTATTCTTTTTAATGCAAACAAAAACGATTTGAAAATGGGAGAAAAAGGGAAAAAAAAGATAATATGGGAAACTAAATGCATAAAAGGTGAATTGGCTACTAGTGACTGGAATACACCTGGCAACACTTTCCACAGGACCACTATGGAGTTATCCTTGGGCCCAGCCCCTGGCTCCATTTGGAGAGGATTGGTTGACTCCTTTTCAAGATTCAGCTTGAAATAATCACAGATCTCACTAAGCTGATTTTCCTGAGACAGAGAAGCAATTTTTCCTCAATGTAGAATTTAAGTGTATCCTCTAAGAGAAAGAAATACTACTTTTAAGTGATTTTACAGACCCACCTCACTTCTAGACATCGTATTAAAAATTAGATGCAAACTACAATGATTTTCGTTATTGTCAACCCTTCTTTAAGATCTTTTCCTCACCACAGGCTGACTCACAAATGCCCTCAGATGTCTAGTTTGGACATTCTAGGTTCCTAAATCTTCCTCGTAAACCCAAGAAGAAAAGAAATATACAACTACAAAAGTGACAATAGTCTCCATAGAACACACACTCTTCATATAAGTATCACTTCTGCCTTGGCTGGAGAAACTGTTTCATCTGCTTGGTGGTTATGTTGGATACAGATTGTTTTTCCACCTGTCGTAGAAGGACCTGCAAAGAAAAGACATGGCCACCAGAAGACACCAGAATTGGCACCTGGACAGACTGGAATGGAAAGGGGAACTCTGTATCTGCCCTGGAGTGCTCTGTTTATAACCCCTCAGGTTCCTGGGGGGGGGGGGTCTCAATCTGCCCTTGAATTAGCTTTACTAATCACGCTATCCATGAGCTCCAAGTTAGGACCCTCGTTGTTCATCCTGATTCTTGAGTCTGGTTATAGTTTCTATCCTACATGGTCTTCTTTGTTCTGAGAACTTTAGAGGTATTTATGGTTCACTGGATTATTTCTTCTTGTTTTAGCCAGAATTTATTAATTCATTGCTCCTTTTCTGATGTCTGATTTTTATCTCATTTGAATCATATTTGAGTTTGAAAACGGACTTTGAGACGACGCTTGGGTCCGTTGATGCAAGATTTTCTATTGAAAATCAGGGAAGAAAATACTACTATAAAGAAGGTATCCAGGCACAGTGGCATAAGCTTGTAATTTCAGCTACTTGAGATTACATGAAGATCACAAGTTCAAGGCTAATTTGGGTGATTCAGTGAGATACTGTCTTCAAATATCCAAAAAAGGTTTGGGATGTAGCTTAGTGGTAGAAAGCTTGCCTACCATGAAGCCCTGAGTTCAATCCTCAGCAATATAGGTAGGAGGAGAAAGTGGAGGAGGAGGAAAAGAGGGAAAAAACAAAACTTGATAAAGTGCAAATATTAAAGCAGAGGCAAAATATTTACAAATGACAAATAGGCAGGCTGGCGATTTAGCTCAGTGGTCAGAGTGCTTGACTTGCAAGCACAAGGACCTGAGTTCAATCCCCAGCACCAAAAAAACCCCCCCAAAACCCCAAAAAACAAAAAGACAAATAGGCATATAAAAAAGTTGAGTATAATTAGTAGGAAAATGCAAGTTAAAATCATAAAGTGATACCACAACACACCCACTAGAATTGTTATAACCAAAAAAGTCCCATGATACCAAAACATAGCACAGATTTGGAAAAACTCTGAGATATTTACGCAAGAGAAATGATAACATATGTTCCCACAAATATTTGCATGCGAAAGCTTGTAGTGTTTTTATTGATAAAAGTAAAAAATTGGAAAGAATTCAACTGATAAATGAATAAACACATCATGATCCATTTCTACAATGAAATACTACTAAACAATAAAAGGAAATGAGCTACTGATATATGAAACAGCATGGCTGAATCTCAAAAGTATTGTGTAAAATGAAAGAAAACAGACATAAAAAGACCACATATTGTATGATTCAGTTTATGTGGAATTACAGAAAATGCAAAAAATAGAGTGACTGAAAGCAGGGAAGTTTCCAGAGCTGAGGATTAGGGGAGGAAATTGATGGGACTTTGGGGGATACTGGAAGGTTCTATGGGCTCTGGTAATAGTTGCATAACTGACCACATGCATTTGTCAAAATACTCTCTTTGAATAGGTGAATTCATAGTTTTATTCCTTAAGGAATTGGTAGATATTTTTCTCTGAATAATAAGAATTATGAAATAAAACTTATCTGTATGTTTGTCCAGGCTTTGAGACCGTTTATAGCTAAATTTAATACGCAGTCATAGTAACAAAGAATGCCCTTTGGATTAGTAATGAGCGTTCTGTAGGTGTAGTTGACAGGTGTAGCTGACAGTCTCTATTTAATTTTTAATAAGCCTACTCTTTGTATATCTTTTATTATATGACACTTGAAAATCATTTTAGAAACTGGCAGAACATTAAAAAAGTCTACAGCATCCATATACTCATCAGAAGATAGAAGCCTAATTGAGATTAGCAATCGAGAGGATAGAATAAAATCATGTTCTCTTGTCAAAAAAAAAATGACTGGGTTTGTTACTGATTCAGTTTTCTTCCCTCTGCTGCCAGACAGGACCAAGATAGAGCAAGCTACATTTATGACCAGGCTACAGGTGGGAAAACTGCGCAATAATTGAGTCCTAACAGACAATCGTTTGTAAAGGAAAACTGCGTAACTGTGAATAATCTTGAAATTATAGTTTAATAAAGAACAGATTGGCAGCAGTGTTTCATGAAGTTAGGTATGTAGGATTGAGTGAGATCATTTCTTTTACTGTGCTAATATGCAGCTCAGTCATTCAGAAAGATGCTGCAGAGGAAGGTTTTATGCACTCGGGGGACTGGAATCTTCTATGCTTTCGTCAGGAGGATTGTTCATCCAAGGTCCTCATATGCTTGGACGCCTGGGAGGTTTCTTCTTTGGGAAGCTGTTGAAAATGGCTACAGGACTTATTGAGAATGATCTGAGTCTACACTATGGAAGGAGTAAGCAATATATAGTAATGAGCAAAAAAAAGTTACTGCCAGAACCATGAAAGATATAAAAGAAGCTCTCAAATAAGTGTCTAGTTCCTTCCGGCTGTGGAAGGAGTTACCATTTAGCCGGAAGGGAAGGGCATCTCGCTGGTCTCAGTGAAGTGCTCTCTTCCCAGGCTTAGAAGTTCTTTTACCTGTGGCTTGTCCTTGTCTGCTGCAGGCTAGGATGACATGACAACCTCTTAGAATGCTCATGATTTTCGTCTTCTCTATGGTTATTTAGATGATCGGGCAAAGCCTAAACACTGACATTATCAAATGACTGTGGGGGGGGGTTGCCGTGGCTGCTATGCTCTATGGAATGTGGGTGGCCCCTTTCCTTGGTTTACTGGTTGCTACTGAGACTCTATCACTCTGCTCTGAGGGTTGTCTTTTTGCCTCTTTGGTGCCATTTTGCATTAAGAGCCTCTCTTGGGCTGGAGTGGATGCCAGGTTTTGATGGGGTCAGTTTCACCTATTCATTTCTGTCCTCAGTCATTGCAAGGAACCGGCAGCTCACAACATCATATCCCTGAGCAGGAACTGAGGGGACTTCCTGTGTAGCCACATCCTCTTCCGGTCCAAAGGCATCACGGGAGTGGCCCTCAACAAGAAGGTAGCAATTGTGCAGCACCTCTGAAGCGTAAACCAAAAGGAGTGCAAAGGGAAAAGATTGCCTAGTGGTTAGAGCATTACCACACTATCTTCCTTCCAGGCTTCAGTTCATTCTTGGACAAGTTACTGACCTAGGCAGGGTGAGCACAAATCTTTGTCTTCTAAGCACGACTGTGCCCACAGGGAGGACTCAGAGGAGATTCTTCCATTTCTGTTCTGCCTACATCAAACATTCCTTGCTTTAAAAGAGCAGCTCTGAAACTTTAATATGCATAAGAATTATCTTGGCAGTTTGCTAGCATGTAGAGCATCCTGTATTACCCTTTTGAATTTGGACTTAGAGGTTTCAAGCGAAGGTTAGGGATCTGAATTTGTGTCTCCCCTTAGGAAATTCTAACACAAGTCCAGTTTGGACTTCTGATCGACCTGGGAATCATTGGCTACTATAATAGAAGACGTGGGTCTAGTACATTTAACAAACTTGAGAATCTTGAAAGAACAAAGATCAAAACACAAGACTGAGTTTTTGGTATAAGTCCTTGTTAGTATGAGATACAATTAATATCACAGGTGTTGATAAAAGCAAGACTGAAAACGAAAAGCAAAGCAAAATAAATCAATCACTGGGCTCTCTCTAGTAAGATCAGGATTGAGGACTCTGCCTTGTACAAGAATTCCCAGTGATTCACAGGCTCGTTGAAGTTTTAAGATCTCAGAAAGAGAGACCGTCTGTTGACCCAATTTCACATTCGTGTGCCAGGAATATTCACCGCGTCCACTAGTTGAGGACCATGTTATAGAAACTTTTAGCAAAACTTGGAAGCAAGCAGTAATCACCTAGTTAAGATTCAAATCTCATCTCTATTCCTAAAATTCGTTTTCACTACAGTGACAAAAATTTCCCCTGCATAAGGAAAGGGCTGCCGAGGCTGACTTGAGTTCAAGGTTCGACGCATGTGGTTTGCCTTTACTGTTTGGAGTAGTGTAAATGATGCCTGCTGTATTAACCTCTGCGGTCTGTCCATCGGTCAGAACACAGAGCCAAGAATGTGCCGTGTGCTTCTTCCACTTCGATATCTTAATGGAATGAATGTGATATTATTTATCAACTGTAAGCTTGATGGAATATATCATATAAATCATCTCAAACGTTATTTGCCACCTGCCTGCCTGTTCTGAAGTGCATGCTGGCTTAATTAATCTAATTAGCCAATGCACAGATCAGGAGCGCATTTACAACTTCTCTGTCATCATAAATAAACCGGTTTTTTTCTTGTAGGCTAAACAATTCATTTTAAAGACTGATACGAGGAAGAAAGTGGGAGAGCTGACCTCTGTTACAGCAAAACATGGACTAACAGTGGCAGGGTTTTCTTTTTGTTCTGCGTGCCCTCTTTTAACCTTCTATTAAAATCCTCCTTTGTGGGGGAGGCAGGGGGTGCTGAGGAGGTACGCCGCAGAGATGTCATGCCCTCCCACCTGGAGAGGCATACGTGCCATTCGACTAAGAATGAGCTCACCCATTTTAAACCTCACGGTTCCTAGACACATGGATTCTCATGCACACACATGTGCACCAGCCACAGGTGCTGTAAATTCAGGAGCTCACGCTGTAGGCTGAGTGTAAATCAGAAAGGAGACAAGGGTCAAGGTAGCATATGAGAAGCGTAGCAGAGCGTGGTGAACAAGTTGGAAGCTGTGAGAGAGCGATTGTTTCTGTTAATAGCCGTGGTTACCTGGTGCCACCATGCCGGCTGTGCAGTCCACAGCTCTGAGCTGTGCATCCATCTGACAGCAGCCCAGAAGCATGCCATGTACGTGGTGTGGTGGTTAACTTGCTTCAGAGTTAAATAGATCTGGCCTTGCATCTCATCTTATGTTTTATGCATGCTGTGTCTCCTTAGAAGGTCTTCCTAATCTCTCTGTGCCTCATTGCACCTCAGTACAATGTGTGATTATATGAGATAATTGAAGGGTAAAGCCTGTGGCCTACTCCTAATATATTTGTGTGGTTCAGGACAAGAAAACAAGTGGAGTCCTCCATCTGCAGCCCACTGCTTGTTGCTTTTCTCTCTCCATCACTTCTCATAGCCTCCTCTTGGAACTCCTGAGCCTCAGAAGGGATGAAGTCCATGCTGGACCTGGAAGCTGGTGTAGGGCCATTTCCAACAGGGAATCTTTTGGTTGTGGTACCGAGAAGATGAGCAGAAAGGCAGGGGTGTGATGGTGTCAGAGTGCAGACTGGGAAGACTCTAAAAGAGCATGTTTATTGCCTCAGAGAAGGTTTGTGTCATGTGGGTGCCCAAGTCTACAGTCTGTGGTATATAACTGAAGTCCAATAAATATCAGCAATTATTATTCTCATTGTTCAGTTGCAAAATTCCTTTCATGTGCTTTGACCAGATGATGTCTCAGTAAGATCTTTTGAGATGTGGTATTCAAGATTCTTCAGGCAGGGAGGTCAGCATTTCCAGGGCAGGGAGTTATGGAAAAGGACAAGCAAAAAAAATTTTTTTTAAGTGAATGAGACATAGAAAAGTTCAGGTCAGGGAGTCATGCTTACCTACAGGAGGGAGGGCAGCACACAAAGCACCTGGGGATGTTGTACAGGGAGCAATGCTGGTGCGCAATCCAGTAGACCAGCTTCATAGACACAAAAGGAAAAGTGGCCCAGTCACCCTCAGTATATTCTGTGTGTGCTCCTTGCCTTGACATAAAGTTTCCATACAGTCAGTAACAAGAGGTTCTAGGTTGCTGCCTCAGCCTCTGACTTCCGTTCAGTATTTTTGCTTCATCCTCTTTCACTTTCCTCTTGGGTGGTAGACCTGCCTGAATTACACTTTCTCAGCTCTCCAAGCTGGACATTAGGCTTTTACAAAGTACTCCTTTGTAATATGTATGATGGAGGGCAGACTTCTATCAAGGGAGGGTTTTATTCAAAAGCCACCCTTAGACACTGATTCATTTTGGAAGCATGGATCTGCTATTTTAAAAATGGAAGGTAGAGAGTCTCAAAGCAATAAAACTTTACAATGTATGGCACAAAGAGTGAAGTTTCATGTATGGAAACCAGAACAACAACCAGGATGCAGTGCAGACGATAACATAAGAATCAAACTGTATCACAAATGTATGAAACAACCTCACAGAGAGGGTGGAGGTGAAGGAGCTGCCCTAAGAGACTCTGGAAAAGTGTAGTTTGAATGGGAACTATAAGGATAAGCACTGGATTTTAGCTGGAGATGTGTAGAAACACAGAAGAAGTGACACTGCCTTGTATATACACTGGTATTGGACACGTACAAAGTGGATGATGGATGATGGGAACCATGCTTCTCACTGTTGGAGTGGGAAGTGACAGACAAGCCAGAAGGGAGGGTCAGGAGGACCGTGTGTTACTGGATTAGAGCCCAAGACATCAGTATGAGCTCATGTTTAACTTTGTATAAACTCAGATAAATATGTATCTAGATAAATATGTACAGATGTACTTATGTATAATGGTGTGATCGCGCAGTTGCGCATCTTAGCATGGCCACAAATATTAGCTAGTCCTGTTAGCAAAGAGGGCCTAGAAACAGTGACATCCCAACAGCCAAGAGTGCAGGAAGCAGCCAGATCTTCATTTCAAAATACTGGTTTCCAAGTAAGCAGCACCAAGAGTCCTTGGGGAAATGCCTCGTTTTAGGGCTGGGGCAGGGTAAATATAAAATGAGCCCAGAGCATCTTGCAAGAGCAGGAACTAAGAGAGTGCTCAGAGAATTGAAGGAAGATGGCAGGCCATGAGGGCACAGCAGTCGGGTGAAAGAGCTCTCAGTGATCAAAGCCAGAAGTTTAGTAACAAAATAAATAACACTGCATTGCATTATAACCTATGGTAGAAAATAAATAAACATGAGTCAAAATATAAGCTAGTATATAATATAAATATACATGAGTCTACAGGGACATCAATAAATAATTTGATAAATAAATAAATAAATAAATAAATAAATAAATAAATAAATAAATAAAGGAGGAAAGGCAGATTTTCCTCAGAGAAGAATCTGAAGCAACACAGGGATACTCTCGACTCCAGGAGGTGACTCTGAGCCCTGCTTTACCTGCCACTTCTGCCGTTTAGAGCTGGATTTGGAGACTGGGTTCCAATGACTAGATTGGAAAGACAGAACTGCCACAGATTAGAGGACATTAAAGAGACATGACCAATACATGTAATGGAATATCCTGGATGGGATTCTGGAACCAAAAATGTTGATTTTCCTCAATGTTAGTGGAAATCCAAATAAAACTGTTATCTAGTTACCAGTAACAAACCAATGTTGTTTATTTTGGCAAAGGCACACCAATGATGTAACTAGCTAGGCGAAAGGAGCAGAGAGAGGGCATGTAAGAACTCTATTAGTTTTGTCACTTTTCTATACATATGCAAGTTTTCAAAAATAATTTCTTTTTTAAGAAAAGAAGAGTGTAGAAATGGGATTGTTTTGTGCAACGTACCTACTACTGTTACATATCATACGTCTGCTAAGCAGACGGGATCGTATCTCAGGGAAGACTTTAGAACCCTGAATTAAATTAGAGACGGGTCCAGACTGAACTAGCCCCTTCTCAATTCTGTCCCAAGCCAGGTCTGTATGTTCCAGATGGAAACACGATTTCCTGAGAGGTTGACGTTTACTTTAACATGGTCAAAGGTAGACTTGGCTAAAATTCTCACAGCTTATTATTCTCCAGCATTCACTAAACCTGCCACAGTTAGTGTAGCAGAATATACTTCATTTTCTTTTCTATAAAGAAATCATCACTACCTCTGAATTCTAGAGCATGCTAGAAAGTTGTGAGGGTTTTGTAATGCAACTAGGAGTGGGTGTCCCATGAAGTCTAGCAAGCATCATTCTAGCTAGCCAGCAGCTATTTATGATTCTCATAGCCAAACTCCAAAATCAATAAATAGAAACAAGACTTTGTAAAATATAAAGTTTAAGTTGTCCTTTTGCAAGATTAAATTATGTCAGGCTGCTGCTGAGGACATGACAGGGTCCTTCTCCTTGACACACAGCATCTAGTCTGTAGATGAGGCAGTTTCTGGAAATCTAGTTCTTGACAAAGGGATGCACATGTTGAGTTTCTAGATCTCTCCTTCATACATCCTGGAGTTCTGCTTCTCCAGAGTCCTCAGGTCCTTGTGCCATTTCTGATGCATAAATCACGGGGACTAATTCGAATACTTCAAGCATTAATTAGTCTGGGACTTGGATATTTCTGTCCAATTGGCATCTTTCATTGGACTCCCAATCAACACGATGACATATTTACATTCAGTGTTAAGCAAAGAGTAAACTCTGGAGGGTGCAGCTAAGAAACAACTTTTCTGCATCCCAGTTTGCAGATTTACAACAGAGCTGTCTGCCAAATTAAGGTTGAGGCAGAAACAAACTGTTTAATTGGCATATTGCTGTCACAGGGGCCATTTATTGTGGATAGCTTGGGAGACAACAGGAGTCTTCTGGTTATGTTCCAAGGATTCCGGCTGTATTTAAACATTTCCCTTGTAGAATAATACCAATACTTTGGTATGCTACATTTATTTTCAGTTTAACCTGTTTCTTACTCTCAATTATTTATAAAGACCCTCACGGAATCCCACAGTGAGCTTTCCCCCGGCCCGACTGCTGCTGTTTTCTTTTCTATTTCATCCTCCAAATTTCTTCCAGTGATATAATCGCAGGAGGACTCCTCTTGGTTTCCTTGTTTGTGCAGCAACCCTAATGGTGAGGCCAGAGAGAAGGTTAAATTAAAACACAGATTTATAGCAGTTTGGCAGCCGGCCATTTGCCCTGATGGCCCTGAGCGGGGGGGCGGAGGCCCTGCATCTTTTCCGAGGCACTTGGATGCAGCCAGAGCTAGGAAAGCAGAGCTCCTCCTGCCAGTCTCTGTCGCCGTCTGCCCTGGTGATCTGCTCGGCAGTTTTGCCTCCTTCCAGGCCATCCTAGAAACAACTGAGATATCAGACTGCTGTGGAATTTTTGCTTTGATTGCCGTGTTACAATGGTCAGTGCCCCATCTAGACACTGGGGTGAACATGCACAGCTTTCAGTGGCTACTTCCTTCACTCACTTCATCAAGGAGCAGTGTTCAGGTTTGCTGACAACGGGGAAAAGGCGCTAGGTCCCGAGGGGAACAGGTGGGCTCCTGCAGACCCGCACTGTGTCCTAGCTGTGGGCTCTGGGTGAGTGACTTGACTCAGTGTTCTTCTCAGTAGAATGGGGGCTCTACCACTTATAAGATTGTAAAGATCTAACAAATTACTTGTTTTCTGTGGCTAAAATAATGCTAAAGCTTTAGGGCAGGTGATGAAGCACACGATTCTCATAACACACTATCCAAAAGCTGGTAGAAGAAGATGTGGAAGTGTCTGAGCCAAACCCTTTCCTTATCCTCTATGGAACTGAAATACTTAAGAAGTAGAAAATGCGCACGCCAATGGGGATCCGTTGTTATTATCTCTTGGGGAGAGAAACACAGAGATGTGAAAATGGTTTATTTTGACTTCATAGATTTAAAAAAAATCTGATTGGTTTGATGAGAGGTCAGAGTGATTATGTTAATGTTCCAGCAATCAAGAGAGATCCTTAGCTTCTTTGAAACATAATTTTTCTTATTATGTAAACTGATTTTCTGGGTTTAAATTCAAAGTAAGCATTAGCTGGAGAATGTTAGACAAATCACTGGCCCTCTCTGTGGGTCACCATTTCCTCATCATGAAATGTCGTGGTTGAAAGAGGTCACCTCTTAGTTCTCCATTGTTAACATTCCACAGACTTTGGATTTGGGGTCTTTATCAACAGAAGATGTAATATCAGTAAGAGCAACCTGTCACAACACATACAGATCTAAAAATTTCCCCTTAGAGTGCTGATGCCCGAACCCTGAGTTACTACTTTGAGGACATTAAACTTGAGACTATATAAGATAAAATACCATAAAAGTTTGGGGATAAGCAACCTTATATTGACTCATATCACAAGCTGTCACAGAAGGGAGATTTTGGAAAATGTGCTTTGATTCTGTGTGCATCATAACTGTAGTTAGAATAAACATACTTGATCCGGGCATTTCAAATTTCATTTCCATCTTTTATGTAATTAGTAATGAGTTATGAAGAGATTTGTTCAAGCAAACAGTGACAGAGAGTAGGACTGCACTGCCAAAAAATGAGTTAAGAAATCAAAAGGGATAAATGTCTAGTCAGCATGTTAGAAAATTACAATAAAAATTAGTACAATACTTTTCCTTCTGTCTGTCCTTATACCTCTCTCCTTCCTTTATTCTTCTTTCCTATCCTCTGCCTTTCCCTCTTCTCACTTTCCTCCCTTCCTTTGTCTTCGTTGTCCAGTAGAAAATACCCTCCCTTTGTTTCTCTACCTGGTTATGAGGACCGGCTTCACAGTCGTAGGCAAGTAGCTTTAGTCCTCAGTCTTGCTTTCTTCATCTGTAAAATGGTGCAGTAAACATAAATATTGAGTCCCAGGAAGTACAGCGTGGCGAGTGTTCTACAAGCCCAGAGACGCATGCCCATATGGACCCAAAGTCTGTGGAGAGAGATATTGGCCTCCCCTTCCACCTCATCTGTACCTAGAAACCTCTTTCCTTCCTCATCTGACACATCCTATCATGAAACACAGCGGCCTGGGAAAGCTGCAGAATCCCGCCCTGATTTCTATTTTCTGGGCCTCTTTTGTTCTGTAATGAGGATAGAAGCTTCGGAACTGTGTCAGAACGCTGGGTGCTGCTGCTCTGAGAAACCATCCTGCTGGTTTTTGGAGTGAGAAATTCGCTGGTTCCCACGCGATGGGGTGGCTCGATCCCTCGTGTCACTGGTTCAGATTCCTGCAGACGAACAGTGTCTGTGTTTGTCTCTCCGTTTGCCTGCACCTCATTCTACTGAGGGCCAGTGGACCGACTTACTTAGAACTTACTGACCAAAGATTTTACTGTGCCGCATTCTTGGTGTGCGGGAGTAGGTGTCAGCAGTAGGTTTCTGCTGTTTCCAGATTACAGTGGACTAGGAATTTCTCCTTCTTCTCTCTCCCCTGTTGCTGTGAAGTACGCCCACCCTACAAGAGCCCAGCTTGGTCCACAATGGGCCGAAGCAGTGCGTCCCAACCTTTCATGTGCACTCCAATCATATGTACGCAAATGCAAACTCCGACTCAGCAGGGTGGAGCTGAGGTTCTGCGTTGCTCATAAGCTCCTAGGTGATGCCCGTGACCTGGTCTGTGGGTCACACTCTGGGTAGCTGAGGCCTAAAAGTATTGAGGACCAAGGATAAGGCAGCCACTAAAGCAGTTTGTGTCTGGCTCAGTGGAGAGCTGTGAGAGAATAAGGGGAATGGGCAGTTTCCATGCGTCATAGCTGGGCAAGCGGACTCACACAATGCCTGCCCCAACCCGTAGCCCCGGGTAAGCTGTTCCTGTAAGACGCTTGCTCACCATGTCCTGCTAGCACATTTCCATGTGCGAGCTCAGAGTTGTCACATAACAAATCATGTGTCTTCTTAAGACCACCTTCCTCTAGTGGGTCAGAAGGGAGTGAAAGACACCCATCTTGTCCCCAGCTCCAGATCAGTGTTCTTTAGACAGAGCAGGGAAGTCTCTTTCACTACATCGGAGCCACAGTTAGGCTCCCTTTCGTTGGTCAAGCAAGAGCTTCCTGTGCAGGGGAGTGACCGTGGGGATGGACAGAGAGCCAGTTAGGTGGCACCTAGCAGACGGAGTCTCACTGAACTTCTCTCTCCCAGCTACTCCTGATCTCCCAGTAGTGAGGTCTCCACCTGCCAGAAGGACCAGGCATGTGCATCTGAGTGTGTGTGTGTGTGTGTGTGTGTGTGTGTGTGTGTGTGATGGTTTTTGTTTGTTGCTATTATTTGAGAAGGAGGGAGAGTTAGGGCAGTGAGGGACTTTGTGAAGGAGACACGCTCTTACCTTGGTTTATGGCAGCTGCTCTTGCCAGCATGGCAGCGCAGAGCTGGAACTGTATTTCAAGTCCTCAATCTTCTGGCTTTTGAAGAAACACTGAGAAGGCTGTTTACTTCCTAGTAATGAGGCCTGTAGTTCTCTCTGTAATTCCCATTCTCTCCCAATCGGTGCACCAAGCATGGGTCTCTGACTGGTTCACTTATTAGCATAAGATCTTGGGGAAGCCACTTAGCTTTTGAAAGCCTTGTTTCTCTTCTGTAATAAATGATAGTAAGATAGCTTGTTGGGTCATTACTTCAATTAAAGCAGTTAAAAGAGATAAGGTTTGTAAAGAGGCATGATACCTTATCAAATGTATTATCATTATTCTAATTTTATCTTTCAAATCAGAATGAGTGTCTAAGAACTAGTCCAGATCCTGTGTGTGTGTGTGTGTGTGTGTGTGTGTGTGTGTGTGTGTGGCTCTGGCTGTGGAACTGTTTACTTCTGGAATGATAAGATATAGTATATTTGTGTCTACGCTTTTCCCATATTCTATGTCTATGTAATCTGTGTTTATAATTAATCCAGAGTGTGTCTTACTTACTTTGGCACAGTATTTGGGTTTTGACTCTAAGTCTGACTGGCTTTTGATTTTAACCAATTATAATAATGATGATGATAGCAGTATAATTAAAACTTGCGTGATCCTTGCTGCAGACCTGGTTGTCTTTCAAGGCCTGTATGTACACTAATCCTCCTGATGAGTCCGTTAGTGTGCTCACACTACAGCGAGGAAATGGGGCACAGGTTTCATCGAAGACACTCAGAATAATCTTTGGTACTTCAGTCTGTTTTGTGTTGCTATAATAAAATGCCCGAGATTTGGGTAAGCTACAAAGAATATAAATTTATTCAGCTTACACTTCTGGAGGTCCAGGGACCTGGTGCTGGGATCCTCTTGGCTTCCCACGGGGGCCACATTGTGTCCTACTCATGGTGGAAGAGCAGAAGGAACGTGGTATGTAGGAGTGAGCATGTGCGTATTCCACAGACTGAGGGAATCACCTGGCTCACTTTATGACAGCTCACACTTGTGAATAACCAGCCCCTCAAGACCTTATTCACTTCTGTGAGAAAATCATTAATCTCTCTGGAAGACCCCAACATCTCTTAACATTGTTGTGTGGTGAACTGAGTTTCATCATAAATTTTGAGGGCAACAAAATCATATTCAAAGCATACTAATAGGTTTTTTCGTATAACCCTGAGATCCACTTTGGTGTTAGTAACCGCAAACTTTACTTTTTTTTTTTTTTAATCTGCACACCATGCCTATAGATCCTTCTAGGCCAGAGTCAGGACCTACTTACCTGTTCTATTTATATATTCTTTAATGGAATAAAATCTTTGTGGCACCCACTTCAGAACGTTTCCTGAATCTGACTACGTCTGACCTGTGGCTTTGCATCTGCTGCACCTCTACTTGTCATTATCCATTGCCTGGACCCTGAGTGTCACTTCTCCAGCCTCCTGTTTTCACGTTTGCCATCCTCCACCCTGCAGCTGAGTGACCCAGAGGCTGACACTCCCCTGTTAAAAGCCCCCACTGTACCTAATTCCTCTAAAGAACGAGTTTCTGACCATGTCAGAGCTTACCCGGCAAACCCCAGTCTACCCATTTCATTTTCATTTTCCTTCTCTGTATTCATCAGAGCTCTTTAGAGAAACAACATAGGCTCTGTGTGTGTGTGTGTGTGTGTGTGTGTGTGTGTGTGTGTATGTGAAGAGACTCACTACCAAAATTTGCTTCACACAGTTATGGAGGCTGGCAAGTCAAAAATAAGCAGTGTAGGGCGGCAGGCTTTAGACCTAAGGGAGATGTTGCAGTTAGAGTCCAAACGCCACCTGCTGTGAAACCAAGAAAGACACTGTTGAGATGACTCTAGAAAGCAGTATTTTGGAGAACTTTTATTTGCTTTCAGGGAGGCCGTTACTTAGGCCTTTAACTGATTGGATGAGGGCCACCTACCTTGTGGAAATTGATTTGCTTTACTCAAAGCCCACCAATTTCAGTGTTAACCTTGTCCCAGAACACCTCATGGAAACACCCACGATAACGTTTGGCTAAATATCTGAGTCCTCTGTAGCTTAGACAAGTTAACATGTAAAATTAATTACATCATACTTCCTTTATGTAAAAAGCACACCAAGTTATCTGTGTCTCAGAACCCAGATCTTGGAATGGTTTTCTACTCTAGAATGTAAATTCTTCCTGGCAAGAGGTTCTATTATGTCTTGTTCACTGACTTAGTTCAGTGCCTAGAACCATGCTTGACTCCTAGGAATCCCAAATTTACACTGACAAAATAGATGATTAAAGTATCACATTAATCTGCTCAGATAAAATGGTATGCCCAGACCTGAGAATCCTAGAGGTCGCCTATTTGTATGATAATGGAAAAATCAGTGGAATTTTGTCTTGTTCAAAACATCTCCTCTAGAGAAAAAAGAATGGAAGGAAAAAAATGGAAACAAAACTTGTGTAAATAGGGAGGGACGAGGGGGTGAGGGGAGGGGAATGGGAAAAAAAGAAGCAACAAGGTATACCATGTACAGGTACAAATTCCCTATGATGAATGTTATCAATATGTACATCTAAAGTGTACCATTAAAATAAAATTTTAAAAAAAGAGTTTAGTCTAAAGAATAAAAATAAATAGCCACAATCACAGCTCAGTAGAGGTCCAGGCTAAGCATGAAACAAAGAGAATGATTCTCCACTGTTTATAAACTTCTGAAAAATCGTTAGTACTATTATGACAGTCTTGATGTCCTGACTTGATCCCAAAAATTTCCCTTTCATGGTAATTTAGACTTTGGGGAAGAGTCAGGAGTCACATGGTGCCAGATCTGGTGAATGAGACAGTTGAAGACACATCGTCATGTTTTTATGACCCTGCCTTTCATTGGATGGCACTTAGCAGCAGCACTCACCTTATTTTTTATTATACCTCATAAAGACACTCATTAAAGAGAACTTTCAGATCTGCTTCCAAAAACTGGCAGGAACAATGAGCTAAGTGTATTTGAAGCAAGGGGGAATATTTAGAGGGGAATTAATAGCAATATGCCTTTCACTGTAATAAAATTTTAAAATTTAAGCAATCACCATATTTTTTGATTGATCCTTGTAAATCTCTGCAGGGAGGAAAAGGGGCAGGAACACGAGTGTGAAAGAGCATGTTGCTGCTCCTCTGGGGAGAACAGGTCTGAGTGATGGCGTCATTCAGGGAAGGAGGTTTGACCTTCCTTGAGTACCAGGATTCTCACCAGACCTAGTCTATTGGTAGTCTTTGATTTTGTTTTGACTCTCTAGAAATTCACTTGGTCTCATTTGATGCACGAAGAGAGGCCACCTACGCAACTCCAAGGAAACTGGTGGTCTCAGCTGGTCACATTTTCCATTGGTCTCTCTCCTTTCCCTAATTCCCTACAGAGATGGGCTTTGGCAGCAGGAGTGAGTTCCAACAGCACAATTCTACTTATTTTGGATGTGATCTTAGAAAATTATCTTCCTCCAATAAGTTTCAATGTTCTTGCTCATAAAATCAGGATGATAAAATTGCAGGGATGGTGCAATGGGATCATGCAAGTTAAACAGCTGGCCCAGCGCCTGGCTGCAGTCATTCATGGGTGATTCTACACAGACCAGCTTCCTGGATAACAAGCCGCACACACAGAAGGGCCCTTCACTTGGTTTATTGCTTCGTTATCACTTTCTTCAAATTCTCAATCGTTTTCACTTTGCACTGAGCTCTGCAAATCACATAGCCAGTCTTGATATTCTAGTTATCCTGCAAAAATTTGGGAACAATTCACAGAGAAAGAGGTCAGGAAAGAAAAAGAGAAATGAGAAAAAAGGCAAGGGAGTGGACACATCCCTACTTTTATTAGCTAATTTTTTTCTAGAAAGTTAAAACGTAAAAAATATATCTCCTTTTTGTCCCTATAGGAATATTTCTGTGAGAATTATGATGGGGTGGGACGAAAAGAGAAGCTAGTAGGTAGGGTTAAGAAGTACATGGATTTCCAAGGGAAAATTTAGCTTGTTTAAGCATTGTGCTTAAGGACTACCTAGAAAAGAGGCAAAACTCAAAAAACAACCCATCTTTTGGAATAGACAGTGTTCAAATGGGAAGAGGAATGGGGGGAGGGAGAAAGGAAGGAAGTGAAAAGAAAAAAGAGAATAGAAGAAAGAAAAGGAGAGAAAGCTTTTGTAAATAAGGAGGGGAAGAGAGGTTGAAGAGAGGAGAGGGGATTGGGAAAAAAAGAGGAATCAAGATACATTAGGCACAGGTACAAATTACCTATGATGAATGTGATCATTATGTATATCTAAAATGTACCAATAAAATTAATTTTTAAAAAGTTAAAAAAACCACAAAATTGATATTACATGTAAATTTATGGAAATCCCTAGCTGAGAAATGTACGTAAATTGTTCAATGAAGAATAATACATAACTTATCCGGGCAAGGAAAAAAGTGATTTTTATAAGAATGTGTTTAGTTGTTTTGAACTTCAGAGATTAATTTAATGCACCTTCATAACTCATGGAAGAGGAAGACTTTTTTTTCTTCTCTTTTTGGTGCCAGGGATCAAACTCAGGGCCTTGTACTTGCTAGGCAAGCGCTTCAACCACTGAGCTAAGTCCCCCAGCCCCTGTAACTCATTGAAGACACGGGTAATCTAAAATTTCAAGGTGATAGTAGGCTGTTTATAAGCTTATGTTGATTGGCATTATGGTTTACCTCTAGATGTCCTCCCGAGGCCTCCTGGATCGTAGCTGGGCCTTTTGGGAGGTGACTGGATCATGGGGGCATGATATTCATCAGTGAATTAGTCCAATGATGAGTTTATAGTTTACATGACACTGGGAGGAGAAGCCTGGTTAGAGGAGGTGGGTCCCTGGGGGCATGGGCAGCAAGGGGCTATCTCTCTCCCTCCTTGAGCTCTTTCTCCTCTGTGACCTCTGCCGTGCCGCCCTGCCTTGGCACCAACTGACTATGGACTGAGACCTCTACAAACTGTGAGTGGAAATAAACTTTTCCTCCTTGGAGTTGTGACCGTTGGGTATTGGGTCTCAGCAACAAAAATGTAAGGACAACTAGTAGTTATTCCTTTCTCTTTACAGTTGACAGGATTCTCTCTCCAAGCCCATCCCTGCCAGGGAGTAACTACTTTTTTAACATTTCTCATTCTACCTGTTGGTAACAATTCCAAACAGTCCACATCTTCATGCTGGTTCTCCATCACCCAGGACATTTATCTTTCATCCCTAAGACATTCTTCCTCAGGGTCAACCTCCCGGCTACTAGCCTAGACATTTCTTCTAAATACGTTCTAGTTTCTGAATGTACTTCTTAAAATATGAAGCCTGAACTTTGAACAATTCTCTGGATATATAGTCAAATAAGATGACAATAAAGCAAGTGACAAATTTCTACCTCGTGGCCTTCATTTGCAATTACTCTATCTAATGGCTATGCAGCAAACTTGGCGTGTATTAACCTAACCAGCCAGGAACACTTAAAGGTAACAGGTTTTTCATGAACTCAATCAAAATCTGTCTTCATGGGTTCTGTGAGCTGTGGGCTGTGTGGATGTACAGTGTAGGTGAAGTGGGAAAAGGCTTCCCAGTCTGAAAAGTGTGAAAAACTTCTAAAGAAAACTTACAGTACAAGTGGCTTGGTGCAAAATAAGTTTTTAAAGACCCGTTGCAGAAGCAAAGTCCTTTAAAATGATGCCT
Organism: Hystrix cristata; assembly: GCA_004026905.1. NCBI lineage: Eukaryota > Metazoa > Chordata > Mammalia > Rodentia > Hystricidae > Hystrix > Hystrix cristata. Next base: position 95,205 of record PVJO010001228.1, read on the forward strand.
AAACGCTTTGACTATTTTGTAGACATAGATACATCAGTTGGGCCACTTTCTGGATGAAGGGACAGGACCTTTTCCTTTCCACTCGAGTAAGCTAATTGCAACTTCATGTTCAGTTTATAACAAGCATACCATTAAAACCATCCTATCATATTTCCATACTCAGTTTGCTTCAAATGAAAGGAGAATTTGAAGACGCTGGAGAAATACTATGAATTCAGAGTTTTAGGCTTTTATAAGTTCCTGGTGAACATTTACAGTTGTTATGCTCAGACTTATTAACATTTATTAAATGATTTGTCTTTTCAAAGCATTCAACTTAGTTGAATCAACAGCTCTAGTCATATTTTGTCCACGTAAGTAGCGATGCACTAAATTATGCAGTTAACGCTGTTGGAGCCCACCAAGGGGAGCTCCGTGAGTAGCACAGCTCCGCTGCACCCAGCTTCTGAACAAGCCGAAAAGAAAACGAAGACCATGCTACAGTCAGAATAACACTTTCATAGTGATAGAAGTTAGGGTGGAGGCCTCAACTTTAGTTCTTTAGCCAAGTTGATAATACAAGTTGGAATTGGGTCAAGACTGACCCCCTCAGTCCCAAGGGGTCCTGGGGCAGGCTGGTCTTCCCTCCCAGGGACACAGGTGCCAAGAGAGCCAGGCCAGAAAAGCCAGGATGAGGCAACCATTCCAGGTACCCTTCCCAACTTGGCCATTGTGAACTACTCCATCTCCTCAAGGGGAGAGTGAATGAAGAGGAAGAAGGAGTTGAGAGAGTATTTAGGGAAAATCTTTCATTATAGAATCTGAGAATGAAGAAAAGGAATTCCCCTTTATCAGGAATTGCAGTACAACTGACTTCAACGCATTCAGGAAACCTGTCCAACCCGCTGAGCACATAACTAACATGGGGCAGCAGAAGTACCCGGCTCCCCTGAAGAACAAACAGCCAGCCTCCAAGTGGGTGTGTGCGGCCATTGTGCTTCTCTGAGGTGAGGAAGAGCGCCCCTTAATCCTCCTGCTTCACAGAAGTCCTTTCCGTTAAGGGAGCTCCAAGGCATCAATATTATCTACAATGCCCGAGCAAACTCCATCCTGTTTATAGGAAGCTTATGCAGGAGTTAAGGGTTTAGTAGTTTATTTTTTATTCTATTTATTTCAAAATATGATTTTAGCACATCATTCAATTTTCATGGACATTAGGAAATAAACACTTTTCCTGTAGGCAGATTTGAAAACTTACTTTTCTAAAAACTCTAGAACATTTAGGATGAAGAAACATAGTTTATAATGACTGAAGTATTAGCAAAAGGTATGCAATACTATTAGTCTAAAATTTAAGCCCATCAAATATGGTGGCAAATATTTTTTGCAAAGAGGAAAAACTAAGAAAATAGCCTGAGTGCTCAAAAAAAATCTTTGATGAATTTTTATCTTAAGTAAATTTAGTAAAACCTAGATATTTGCTTAAAATACTTTTTCCCACTTAGAAGGTTTTTAAATATGACCTGGTACTGCAACTGCTTTCTGAAGATCTAATTGTCTTTGTTTGCAAAGTTCTTAAAAGAGAACAAAGTAATTATTTTAGAATGTCATTCTTATTTTAAACATTTCAAACCTCAAGATAGAAAACATGCATATGCATCACAAAAATTTATTAAACATGTTCTGATTCTCACCTTAGGTGAGCCAAGTGGGAATATTCTTTAAACTTTGTTTCTTTCTAAGAAAGAGGAAAAGGGACCCTTATGGTCTTTGGAAGGCAGGTACTGTTTTTGTTTTTCATTATTTAAAGTGATGTTTTCCAATTTAGGCCTTCTCTATTCTCCTTCTCTTCCTCCGATCTCTGGCTCCACAATCAAACAAACTATTTGTGATTGCTGAGTCCTTCTGTGCTTTTTAAGACAGGGACTTTCATAAAGCAGTTCTGTAACTTCCAGTGCTAATGGGTTTTAAAACACACATCTAAGAAAGGTCTGAGAGATCCAAATGGAGACTCGCTTGAAAAAATATTCTTTAACATATTTGCAAACACATGTAAGTGTGAGAGTCCTGGCTTGGCGAAGTCAAATCTAGCATATAAGATGTATAAAAATAGATGCACACAACAGAAAAGATTGCCATCCTTGGTTGTGAGAGAACCTGTACTGGTTGTGGCTTCGATTTCGGTGTAGCTTTACTGTGATCTACTGCACTGTTTGCATATTATTGGTCACCTGCCAGTACTTGGGTGTGAAATCAATTCAACGGGTTGTAACAGTATAACAAATAAATACATAGAGTAGAAAAGAAAAACAATTCAGTGCTTCACATGTGGTAACTACACATTGTTTTGTGAAAATTGTGTTTGGTTTATATATTATATACCTGTGGGTTGCTGTGTTTAATTGCTTTAGGTCTCTGTCCTTCCCTTTCTTTTCTTTGAGACAAAGTTCCACTATGAAGCTCAGGCTGACCTCGAGTGACCTCACATTTCTCCTGCTTCAGCCTCCTGAGTGCTAGGATTACAGACGTGCACCACCACACAAAGCAATGCAGTGTATTTCTTAATGTAGGATCTTGATTCTGAAAAGGTTGGAAATAAAGAGGGAAAAACACACAAAAGCAAGAAACTAAGACAGAAGACTAAGATCACTTTTATGGCTTTGATCTTAAATGGCTCCCAAAGGCTCATGTGCTAAGAGCTAGGCTGCCAGTCTGGGGTATTACTGGGATTTGATTGAAACTTTACGAGGTGGTACCCAGTGAGAAGAAGGTAGTCAGTGGGGGCATGGCCTTAGGAAGGAATTGGGGCATGGCTCCTTCTTCTGTCTCTGTTTGCCTCCCAGATACCATGAAGTGAACAGCTTTTTCTCTGCCACCCGTTCCCTGCCATGTTGCTCTGCCTCACCACAGGCCCAAAAGAAAAGGGGCCAAATGACCATGTACTGAAACCTCTGAAACAGTGAGCCAAAATTAACCTTTCCTCTCCTTATTTTGAGTCTTTCAGGTATTTTGTCACTGCCATGGACAGCTAACTAACACAATCACTGACCATTTTACTGCCAAATTATGACCTTCCTGTTCATTGTTGTTGTATTTGACCAACATAGCACAGGTGGCGTTGTTGACCACAACCTAAAGTTCCTATTTGAAAGTCAACTCTGCTTTGACTTCTTTCATATTTCCTCCCTATCCCTTCGCCCTCCTGGCCGCTCTTTATCAGCTTGTCTTTCCCTAGATATGAATTTCTTAGCTTTCTTGTCTCTTGCCTGCCCCTCCACCCTTGTCTCTTGTCTCTCTCCCTCGGGACCCTTATCCTACAGCCAAACCAAATTACTTGTACTTCTCCACCTGGCTGGGCCATTCCATTCCCATTTCCTTTGTCTAAACTGTTACTCTTTCCTAACAAATTACCAATTTGTTTTTCCTAAGGAAATACCGATCAAAATCTTTTGGTTACCACTAACATTGCAGCACACTGCAACACATCGCACATCTGTAATACATTATCAATCTATCATCTGTCTATACCTATAGATAGTATATGTGTGCACACATATGATGACAAATAAAAGTTTGGAAAGAAGACTTCCCCTTTGCTTTGAATGCATACACGTTTTTCTCTTCCCTTTCTTCTCCTTCCTTTCCATTTTAAGGTATGCCAGCCCAAAATCAACAAATTCATTTTATTCCCCAGTAAGGGGTTTCAATCTAACATAGGTTATAATCCATTTGTGAGAAAACGCCATAGAGTAAGTTGAAAGCCCCTCGTTTAGCCAAGTCTCTCTTCTTTGTCTTCTCTGGGACATCTCTGGCCATGTAAAATGCTCTTTTGCTGGGCTTCAGAGTGAACCATTGTAAGATCTTAGCACTTCTCACTGGCTCCATAACTCGGGCAGGTTCACTCATTCACCAGATATTTATTAGTGTCAATTCTGTTGAAAGCAATGTGCAGGAGCCTGGAGATGCTTACCCTAGATGAATAGCTGTACACATTCCGTCTCTGCTCTCACAGGGCTTGAATACCTTTGGTCCTCTGGAATGTAGACCTTCCTGTTTAATTGGTTAACGTTTACTTCACCTTTTCAAACTTAGCCAGTTGTAACAACTTGGAGGATATTTTTGTTTTTCTTTTGTAATTGAGATTGAACCCACTGCCTTTACATTGAGCTATATCCCCAGTTCCTTTTTATTTTTTATATTGACACAGGATCTTTCAAAGTTGTTAATTGCCCAAGCTGGGCTGGAACTTGTAAGCTTCCTGCCTCAGCCTCCCAAGAGTGCTAGCCAGATTATAGGTGTGTACCACAACTCCTGGTTTTGTGGGATCTTTTTGCAATTTAATCCTGCCACCATTACCAAATGGAAAATCTAATGTTTTAAAATGGAACACATCCAGAAATATGAGGAATTTTAGCTTCTATAATTTTCTGCAATTGAGTATTTTTTCAAGTCTTGGTGAGAGTGAAGGGTAAAATTTACTGCCCACACAAAGCCAAAGTAGAGTCAATTCCATAGTCTCCTAAGCACCTCTGGCTAACATTTGCATGGTTCTCATCCCCACCTAAGTAGATTACAGTCTCCTTAAGGGGAGATATCATCATAGTTTAGGATTTTGGGTATCGCTATAACTTGAGCATCACTGATTAACAGGTTGGTGACTGACATTCATAAAATGAATCCCCCATTTTACCATGTGAATCTCAAAAGAGAAGAAACTGCCGAAGATCTGACATATGTATGTAAGGTTCCTATTTACACAAATTTTTGCTTCTACTTTAGATCCAGTTCGCGGACAATTATGTCCACAGTTATAAAGCCTTTTCTGACTTCATCATATTCACCTATGGTTAGTTTGAATAATATACTTGAAGTTAACAAAATCCACTATTGCTTTTTGAGATTGCCTTTATCAGCACTTAATACCCATCCTATTTTAAGATAATTACATGAGATAGTCACAGCTAATTAACACAGTTTCTTTAAATAAAGATTAAGTGGAAGGAATTTATCAGTGACTTTAAAATCAGATTGTTTTCTCTGCTGGGAGATTCCTGGGTCTCCTCCGATTCACTGCCTCCTCCAAAGTCCCCAGCATGACTCAGTCCTTCCCCGAGCTGCCCGAAGCCTGGGACAGTTGGTGTAGCTGGAGTTGACTTGATGTTGCCAACTATATTGTTTGATTTTAAAGCTTTTGCCCTCTGGACGGAATATCGTGACAGAACAAAACCATCGGCTGCCATCGTTCTTCCCACGGGGCCTCTTCTGTCTCCTTGGTTACTCAACCATGTTGGGGGAAAATAAGGGAGTAACGTGGGGGAAGGGAGTGGGCTCCTTCAGCCCCTGGCCTGAAATGCCAAAGCAGAAGGTGGCTGTAAAGGCCCCAGAGGCTGAGCGCACCCTCAGCACCATTGCCCACCAAGCCCCATGGAAGACCCAGCCAAACAAAGGGGCCGTTCTGCTGGGATTCAACTTGCAAATCTTGCACCATGGAGGGATTGTATTGTGATTTCAGTTTCACGTGCTGATCATTTACCACTTCCTGCAACCCACACTGACAGAGATCCCGGACAGGGCAGCTCCTTGATAATGTGGCGCAACCCAAGGTTGGAATGAGCGTGTGCTCCCTCCCACTCAGCACCGAGAAAACTCACACTTCGAGCTCTTTTACTAATGTCATAAAACACAAAGATGTTTCTTTCCTTATTCAGTGAGTGTTATATTATCACCAAATGTTTCTCAAATGCTCCTGGAAAGTTTCAGACATATTCCTAGAAGGTATGTCCTCCACTCTTTGGTGAAGGAACTGGAAGTTGTAATTTAGAAGAAGGTTCAAATGAGGCAACCACATGTATACACCAGAGGGTAATGTGTGGCTTTTTGTTGGCAAAAAGTAACAGGAGATATGAGACATACCCCTAACAAAAAGTTAGTCTCTTTTTCCCACCATTTGACTATGTAAATAGAACCATATAAGATGTTTAGTTCTATTCAAAAGTAAGGGGGAAAAAGGAAGAGGTGTCCAAGTATAGTAGAATACACAATATCCTTTGGGCAAGTAGCACATTGCCAAGCCCACAGTAACTCTCGCTAAGTGAAGACCTAACTAATTCACGTTAAGTGGAAACAAGAATGAGTCACATGAACCTTGATGTAAATCCTGATACTGACCTTGGCAAGCTTGCTCTGTGACCTGCACAAGTGATGTCTGAGCTCTGACCTCACTTTGTCACCGTCAAAGTGAGGATGGTGTCCACTGCAACAGATGGTGTCGCCTTGGTTACTCAAGGTGATAAAGGTTAAATACGGTAAGACGCGACATGTAAGGTGCCATCTCCTCACGGAGGACTTGGCCCACAATCAGTGATTGCTACTATTTTGTTATCTTACTTCTTGCCTTTGGTCTGGTGGCTTCTGTGTGGGCTGCATGAAGTCAGGGCCTGTGTGCTTTATTCACCTGTGACTGAGAGGCACTGAAAGAGAGGTGCCCAGTCAATGCTCTTCCAGACACAAGTCACCACTTTTCTTGCCCGCTTTTGCCCCGCACTGGACAAGCCTCGCCTCTCCCTGCATCAGGTGACCTCTATACATCATGTCCTGGGCTGAGGTGCTCAAGAACTGAGCTGGCTGTAGTCAGGAATCCTCGACTCTGGCCTCGGGTGCTGGAAACTTCTTTCCTGCGCCTTCCATGTGCACAGTTGAGCATGACATTTGCAAGTCTATCCCGGGTTCTGCACAATTTACACAACTGTGCAACTCTAGCCCTTGTCACTTGGCAAACATTTGGGTGCCAGGCACTGTGCCAGGCTGGGGATACAGAGCCGAGCGAAACACTCTGTGCTCTTGAGGAGCTTAGAATCTGCTGGGGGGAAGAGGAATTGATAGCATCAACACGTGGTTTCTGATTCCAGGCCTGGGAAACAAGCCCGCAGGCCAACTGTATTTCAGAAGCTTCTGACTCAGGTTAACTGTGATTAACCATTGCTTCCTACTTCCTACCTGCTGTGTTTTGAGTGCACCTCCCACCACCTCCAATCCATGTTTGGAGCCTCAAAACTGCAGTGTTGGAAGGTGGTGCTCAGCAAGTGGAGCCCGCAGGATGGGCTAATGCCTGTCTGGGGTGGGTGAGGTCTCAGTCTTATGGGATCGGTTTAGTCAACCCATGAGCAGGCTGTTATAAGGCAAGTCCACACCTGTATTTTCTCCCTTCCTCATTCTTACCTCCACCCCATCTCTCTTCCTCTCTCTCCCCCTTCCCTTCTGCTTTACTCTGAGAGCCGGTGCAGCATAAGGCCCTCACCAGCAGCCAGGCAGATGTGGGTGCCAGGTTCTTGGACTTCTGGGCCTCCAGAACTGTGAGGTCAATAAAGTTCTTTCCTTTATAATTTACACAGGCTCAGATAGTCTATTACAGCCACAGATATGGACAGGGACACTAGCTGTTTATATGCTGCTTGATCTACTGACACCTCTGTTGTCTTCTTGTTATTTTAAGTGGGGTCCCTGGATCAGTGGCACGTGGGGTCTGCGGAGCTTGTTAGAAATGAGAAATCTCAGGCCCCCGCTCTGGCTTACTGAATTAGAATCTGCATTTTAGCAAGCTGCTGGGCTGATTCGTGTGCACATTACTGAGCACTATGCCTTGGTTTCTCTCAAGGTTTTGAACAGGGTAAGTGAGGTGACGGGGCAGTAATGGGCATGCAGAATTAGTTTCCTTTTTCCTTATGGTATCATGTCAAATGAGTGGCAACTTCAGTGACCTCAAAGTCATACTACAGCCTAGTAAGAGACTGGTGGCAAGTCCTGCGTGAGGGACACTGCTTCTAGTGCCATCCATTATGATGCTGACCACAGGAGAAAGAGTTTTAGGCTGGAATCCAACTAGAAATTCAATTCTCATGTCAAAGAGAATAAACTCCTTCGTTTTGCTCAAGAGCACCAGAGAGAAGGCCACCACTGATAGGCAGAAAGTATATTTGCATAAACAAATAAAGAACATAGCTTCTGGGAAAATATATCCACTATAGATGTGAACAGAAATGTGGTCAGCCATGGTCAGCTGGGCACAAAACTTGGGAAGGGAACTATAGTCCCAAGAAGGGTTAGTACCAGGGGGCTAGAAAGCCCAGATGGCTTCCTATGCAGCCAGCAAACATGGGGCAATCTGTTCAAGTTCAGTAACTATTAAGAACATATATATTACTATACCTACTGAGGCAATCTTTTCCTTTTAGACTACACAAAATTAAAGACTGTAACACCAGCTTTTGGAGGAGAGGAGGGGAAAGGGTGCTCGTATACTTTGTTAATGTGAAAAGTTAAAGCCTTGTGGGCAGCAATTTGGGAAAACTCATTAGAATTAAAACCATATATTTAAAAGCACCAGTATACATATGTACACACATACATATACACACATATATGCATGCAAATATAGATAATTATACACCTATATTCTATCACCATTCACGAGCAAAATAATCAGTCAATGAAATTTTAAAGTTCCTACCCTGTGAGCTTTATGCAGTCATTAAAAAATAAACGACATTAATTTAGAAGGATATCTACCAAGTATTATGAAGAAAAGCATATGTAGCAAAGTCTGGAAAATACATCATTTTTACACAATAAATAACAATACCAACTCAAATCCAAAGCTGAGGTCTTTGTTCCTCCCTCGCAGATCCACTTCTCTCTCTTTCTACTCCGTCGCGCGACTCTGACCTGCAGGGAGAATGTGAACAGGAGTCCTAAGTCTCTGGCCTACGAGGGCTCCACCAGTCCGAGCCAGGCGGACGACGGGAGAGAAGCAGGAGAGGGAGACCGGGGCTCGCCGGGTTGCAGACCCCATAGCGTCCCTCGGCGAGCCTTTTCCGCTGGGCTTTCCTCCGGCTTCTTCTAACTACCTCCTTTTCTTTCACCTGAGGTACAATTCTCATCCTTCTAGCTTCTGATGCCCTCTCTGTACTTTTCAAATCATCTCCTCATTAAGCTCTTTTTGCATGATTTTCATTGGCAGTCACCACATGTTTCCTTCTGAGACCCTGGATAACACCGATTCTATCCATATTTACACGTGCGTATTCATCACTTTATACAAGGACATAGTAGGAGAAAACATAACAGGATATTGCATATGTACTATGTGGTTAAAATGAGGCATAAAATTGTGTGAAGAAGGTAATGTGCTGGGGACAATGGTGGATAGAATAGAGGAGGAGGGCTGAGCAAAAAAGGAAAAGAATAAACAAATCTGTATTACATTAACCAAAAGCAAATGTAAACTATACACTTACGGTAATGTATACACACACGTATGTATCTATGCATATGTTTATATAGGTATATGAGATATTGCATTTAAACTTATATAATTTAATATAAAAACTCAGTGGGCAATATGACAAAAGGGACTACACAGTACAGATTTCACAGCTTCCAGGGTTATAGGAGAAACAGAGTAAAATTCTGAACATCTGGATAGAGCTATAAAGCAAACTGAAATATTTTTAATGGGAAGCAAGCTGTCCCGGTGGAAGATGAGTTTCTTAAGCAAACTGGTGGGCTGATAGAGAATAGGAATTCTCCTCTTAGTAAGTGACTATGTTCAAAGAGAACAAAGAGCCACACATTATGAAAAATTTTAGAATATATCTTAGCTGTAGAAAAGTGAGAAGGAACAAAATCACAGTCAAGAAAATACCGGGTGTTGTGTTGGGAGAGGTTTCTATTTGTAGGACAGAACAAAGAAACTCACACACGATATTGGTCAAACAGCACAGCACTTTATTCTGTGATAAAAGGAAGACATGATGAGATGGGACACCCAGGATTTGAGAGAATGCTTGACTTGGCATAAAACCAATTTTATTAGCCAAGAATGACAAGATATATTGAAGAGGTGTCAGAGCTGTGAGAAGTGTATAAAGCAGAAGTCCAGAACGGAGAGGGCTGCCAAACTAATGAAGGCAGCGCCTCATGTTCAAGAAGGAGCTGTGCATTTAGCTTCTGTCCCTTGAATCAGACTCAGTGAGACTCAGAAACACTTCCCTAATAAGACAAGTAATCGCATCACGATGGCCACGAAGAGGCCAGTGCATTATGAAACCATTTTATAAGCCATTATTGGTTTTGCTAAAGGTCTTTAAAGATCAGAGGGTCAACTTTAAATCTGAGTTAATCACAGGACTAGAGGAAAGGATTGAATTCTAGAAGTGCACAGTCCATTTCAGGGGACGTCTTGGGAAGAGATTCAATAGGGCGCTTTCCAATAAACAGGTTGGGCAGCCCCAGGTGAACAAACACGCACCGATGGGAGACAGTGTGAGGCCGCTGGTCCGTGCCTTCAGGTCCATCTTTCGCAGAAGGGGCGTCTTCCTAACTTATGCTCAACAGGCAACATTCACCACTAGTTGATTTGGCATTAGATTCCAGCCAGAGAAACAGAGAAACAGCAACCCACAAAGGAGCCGATACACTCTGTCTTTCTTCCCCTGGAGAGAGTTATTTCTAAAAAAATGAGTCCCTGGGCGTCAAATTATTGTAACTGGAAGGTATTTATAACACATGAACAAGGATTTGCTGTTCGTCTCAAATTCTAGAATCGGAAAGCTATGTGAAAGAGTAAATATGATTTGTTCCAGTCTCTATTTCACAGATGAGGAGGCTGAGACACTGAAGAGGACACTGTAGGATATTTGCCCAAGATCACTAGGTTTGAAAAGCAGCATGACATTAAAAATGGACCCACACCTCACACACGTGAAGGAGTGTTCCCAGCATCAAGAGAGGAGGGACATTATAAATATTATAGCACCGTTACCAATTTAAAGCATTTATCAGTCATAGTTGTCTGCATGCTCTCCTTCAAACACAGCACAAATATATACACTCACGACTTGACATTCATTACTTCAGCAATGCATGGAGGACTATCCAGTTTGCGTTTGTAAGCAGGGAAATGGCCTTGCTTTTCAAATTAAAGAACCCATAGGGACATGTGTCAACACAAGAGCAAAGCAGGACAACATGGTTGCTCAATCTCTCTATTTTCTGAAATCTTAATTCGTGCCTTGCCTACTTGTGCTCAGTGCCAGCACATCAAAGTGCAGAAACCCATCCCAGAGAGTTCCTGCAGCTGGAAGTCCATTCAAAAGTGAGCTCATGGATCCTGGCTTACTTGCTAGCAGTCGTGCCATAAGCCTGGACTGGCCACTGAAAGAGTGACCAGTTGGAGTGACAGTCTTTTGGTTCTGCAGAAACTACAAAAGTGACCCAAAACAAAGAAATAGGCAGGAATCCTTTAGAACCCAGAAACATGGATCCATTCACCCTTTGACCTGCTGTCTCAGCCCGGCCCTGGAGGAGAGGCGCAGAAATGTTTGTTACAGTGCACCAGGCAACACAAGGTGAATACTTGGAGGTCCTGGTGGTTAGCCACGGGTACCCCAGGATGGAAGTTGAACTTTGTTGATGTAATAGTAGTCTAGTTAAAACAGTTAATTTAGTTAAAGATAACATAAATCCTGTAAGTGGGAGGGGTTGGGGTTGCTAATTATGCTATGGCAAATTCTTTAGTGGGCAGTTGCCCTATAAGGGTTATTATATATGGGTCTGGTCAAATATTAAGATGTGAACCTCATTCATTAAGCAATGGAATGGATTGTGTTCACTCAGATACCACAGACTGCAAATAATTTTAATAAATATTCCCATGCAAAGGTGGCCATCTCTCTATGGAATGGAGACTCTCAGCCTTTGGAGGGTTCTTTTTCTGGATTCCTCATCCATTCTTTCTACTCTGTCATTTTCATTTCTGGGTTTGTTCTGACCAGGGCCCACTTCATGATAAGTACTGTATGCTGCATATGTTTAGAGGCACTGGTAGGCTCTTGGATGTGTCGCAGTATTTTGGTAAAGAACATAGTTACTGAGATAACTATGATTAAGAATCTTAATAATTGTTTAAGTATTATTTAAGTACTTGCTCTTGCTATTGTTTAGAAGGGACATAAAAGGCATTGAAGATTCCATGCCTCCACATTTGCCCGCACTTTTAATGATTTTGGTGATTCTGCTGGTTCTGAGATCATGGGTTGATTTCACCATGGTTCCTAAATTCATCTTCTCTCTCTCTCTCTCCTATCTCTCTCTCTCTCTTTCTCTCTCTCATACACAAATATGCCCTTAAATACTCCCCTCCCCCCATCATGAGTTTCCACTGTGCCCCTTGAGAATTGTATTAACTGCTGCTACAGTTTGGTTGTTACATTAGTTCCGAATTGCCTGTGTGTCAGGTACCATGGAAAGTGTTAGGCATATAAATAAAAATAACTCAGACTCTTGCCTTCGAAGAACCGATGATCTAATATAGTAAGCAAACACGCTGACAAATAATTACCAAGCATTGTGTCATGTGCCAAAGGGATCCACAAAGATTCTGTGGGGGCCCCAGCAGAGGGCACCACTGAAAGGGTATTGGGAGAAGATACTCTAGAATGAATTGTGGAGATATGGATGGGAGTTTGATGAACACGAGGACCTCGCAGGTGGAGGGACTGGTGTGTATGAAGAAGGGGAGCTGTAGAAGCACATAGCACATTTAGAGCACCATAAATCATTGATTATATCCATCCGGGGCATCAAAAGACACAAAACGGCTAAAGATTGAAGTGTCTTGCAGTGGCATCATGGGAGGCATGTGAGCCAGAGAACTTGGCCATGATGGAGGAGGATGTTCGGCTAGATTTACATCTCAGAAAAGTCACTTGGGCTGCACAGTGGACGGCTCACGAGGGAGGCGTGTGCAGGGTGAAGTAAGCGCCGATGCTGGCTGCTGCTTGCGGCTCTCCAGCTGTCTCACTCCTCTTCCGTTACCCTCAGAGTGCAGTCTGGGATAGAAGGTGCTCATACCTGCCCAGATGCTTGGCTCACCTGGCCTGGCGTGTGCACATGAGACACAAGTACCTGGACTTCTTCCTAGATGCCGTCGAGGTAGAAGTTTTCTGGACCCAAGTTTGATGACGTTAGGTCAAAGAAGTTAGGAGTGATTAGGTAAGAGTTTAAACCTTAAGCTAATAGACTCAGTTCAGCTGTGCACACCCCATGAACGGGCCATGGACTGAGCACCCCCCAGTTGCAGATTGTTTAAAGCAAACTCAGAGCATCTGTAAGCAAAACAAGAACAATGAAATTGAAGGTCTACTCGCTCCTCCATTCGTGTGTCTGTGCGGAAATCCAGGGCTAATGAGAAACACCAAGTGGTGAGAAGGAATTTCCAGTGTTCTGGGAGTTATAAAACTGCCCTTTTCTGGTGTTTTCCAACCTTGGAACGCTTTAGAATGAACCACAGAGAAGATGAAGTAAACAAAGCCCACACTTTTAACGTTTTTATGTCGAATTTAAGACAATCCCACTATGTCTGGCAATTAAAGCGTCTGCAATGTTTGTAAAGCGTTTTTAATGTTGAAGAGATTCTGGCTAGGCCGACTTTGTAATTAGCCATGTGATTCCAGTTTAAATCTCTAATTAAGTGGTTGATTTCAAACGAAAGCTTTAGAGTTGAAAGTTCCAAAAGAAGTTGGCTAAGTTTGTAAACAGCATTGAAAGATTTAAGGGAACTTAAAGGTCATGATATTTAAAAGTTTAATTTATTAGATTTATAAGAACTGCTTAGGTACTGGGAAAGTTTTGCTTGTTAGTGAAGTATTTGAAGTACTTAAAAGAAAATCATATATATTACATTTATAAATGTGGTTTAGACTGTTTAAGGGAATTTAATTGCCAAAATTGTAAAGTGCCTCTTAAAAATTTATTAGATTTATAGATAAAATAATAAGATTTGTAGTTGAACTTAAAAGCTTAAAGAAAAAACTTCGTTACTTCAGTATATTGAATATTTATCTTAGAAAGCAAGTAGCTACAAACAGTTTTTTTATGTGTACAAAGGTTGGACTTTGCAACCCCAGGAAATGCCTACTGACTTTTCCTGGGTTCCTTCTGCATCGAGGCAGAGCGAGAATATCATTTCCTTCCAGGCCTGGGCTGAGAGACTGGTGGCCTGCCGGCTTCAGCGAGAAGCAGCTTCATGTACTGAGACGAAGCCTCCAGCTAAGCAGGCTACCCCCGTGGAGCTGGTCGACCCCCACGTTAGCTCCAGTCCCACCTTTCTCATGGATGACTGGTGTGAACCAAATTATTTCTCTTACGTGATTTAGCTGACAGGTTTGAGTCTCTGCCACTTCCAACTAAGGAGTCCTGACTGTTGTGAAGATGGTGGAGAGAGGGACTCATATTAATTGCAACTATGGATAAGATTAGGCTGTATACTTTCAACAGTGAAACAAATATATTTAGTAGTTTTGTCTTTACCTAGCTCCTTCTTGTGAAGAGTCTTCCTACAATCTTATAGTCTTTTGCAGAATTCTGGATGGTTGAGTCTGCCCTGAACTTCCTAGGGGTCCCTTTCTCTCCCAAGGCCAAGGATCTAGACAGAGGCAGGGCGAGCCAAAAAGCAAAGCTTAGACCTTTCCCATTTCCTCACCCCTTTTCTTTTGCCCTTGCGTCAAACCTCTGGTACAGAAGAAGGCACAGATATTACCTTCCAAGTCCCCCGAGACATCAAGAGGCCAACTCCAGGCTCAAACCATCAGCTATAAACTTACTGGATAACAAGGAAGCGATTCTTAAACCACCAGTCACTCTTCCTTTGGCTGAGCCCTGGTGACTTCCTTGCAAACACTGTACTTCATTCCCATCCACTCAGCCTCTCAGGCCCCCAAATCCACCCTTTCCTGGTGTGTTCTTCTACTGTGGTTGGCCAAGCTTCAAGTCTGATGTTCAAAATAAATAAATAACTTTCTACTCTTCTATTGTGATTTTGAAACTGTTCAAGTCCACTAGAGCACCGTGGATGGTACCTACATCCTAAAATCAACAGTTAAGGGATGGTGGTGCTATTAATTAAAATCAGGAACTCGAAAGAGGGATAAAAAGAAGGGCTCAGTGTGGTACAAGAAGAGGCTGAGGTGTCCTATGTCACCCTGTTGGGTTACCGTTTATGTGGTGGGTACATGGTCCTAACATTCAAGAACCAAACTGATTGGAGCAGCCAACTTTAGAACAACCACTACCGAGATGGTTAATGATCTTCAACTCCTATGTTTTCCCTATACCTTTCTGGTTAGAAGTCTTTTTCCTAAGCACTAGCCAGGGTACTGTATCATTGGGGAATGTGTTTGGCTCAAGTAACAGAGAGCTGTCACCTAGTGGTTCAATAGATAGACTCTTTTCATTATGACCTAATCAGGTCCTTGGAAGGTGACAGCTGCTGGTTTTTATTCCATGGCTTAACGACGCTGGCCAGATGGAAGGTCTCTGCTGTTGTCCTGAAATTTCCTCCTAGTCTCTAAATGGTTGCTGCATTTCTGGAAAAAGGATCTGCGTTCAAGTCAGGATCAAAGGAGAGATGCCAGCTTTATTGGTTTCTTTTATTAGGAAAAACTTTCTTCAGCGCATCAAAGTTCTGCTTAGGTTTTGATGCCTAGCACAGTGTGACTTGACTACAAGATAAGCTGGGAAGTTGGTGAATGTAAAAAAAATTCAGACTAATTCTATAGTCAGCTATGATCCCCACCATTAAGAGTTTATAGTGACATGATCATTATAACCTGATCAAGGAATCCTGCACACAGATTTGGTCCTGATGAATGGCTTCATTAGGCTGATGCTTAACAATTGCTTGAACATTCATGATATATTTTCTTCCTTTACTGAGACTTTCAATGTCCTCTGGAACTCAATCACTCATTTTCTATAACCTGCATAAGAAAGAAATCATTATTAATATGTGAGAATTCTGGATCTTCTCAATGTATGAAAAGTCTGTATGGTCCCCAAATTATAGCTCTAATTTGAAGGTTGGAAGAGCTTTAACTGGATGGTGAATCTATGAAAATGGCAGAGAGTCTGTGGCTTTTGACTAAGACTCTGGCAAACCTTGGCTATAACACTTATTTAAGAGATTACTTTGGGGAATTTTTAAGCAGCTGGGGTAGCCGGCAGTGAAGAACTTGCTTGGGCAAAATGATAATTGCAGCGGGAAAACCAGCTGCACAGTTTTCAGTCTACTGGGAGCTTCAGTCTCTGTCTAGTCTTCCTTGACCCAGTGAGGTAGCCCTCCTAAAATGCAGTAATGCAACAAGAATGTGTCTTATTATAACCAAAAAAGAATAAAGGAAAAATCCTGACAAGCAAAGATATGAGCACTTCAGTAGTTTCTTTGTGTAGAGTTGCCATTTTTAACATCACAGGTCAATGCTGGACATTAGGTGAAAAAGTTAAATTTCTGCTTCTCTTTGAGGAGCACGTAAAATCAGAACCTGTTAGAAGACTTCAGTTTTTATGTTTAAACCGCTCTATTGTTTTGGGCTCTTCCGTGGAAGTCTTGCTTTATTGCTGAGCTCATGGAAAGACCCTGCACCCCACTAATTGTGAACTGGAAGCTGAGTGCTATTCATTTCACCCACCACCTATCAGCTCGTGGAGAATAAAGGGCTGCTGTCGTTGAATGTTAACTTAAGGGTTTAATTCTTCATTTCCAAAATGATTTCCTGTTTTGTTCTATATAAAATAAAGATGCTATAAATAAACCTGCTGTGAATGAGGAAAGGGGGGAACTGAAGGGGGGTGGGGAAGGGGCAGGGACCAAGATACGTCCTGTACAGGTACAAAATAACTATGATAAATGTGATCATTAGGTATACAATGTATCAATACATGTTCTTGGTTAAAAAAATAAAAATAAAAAAATAAAAAATAAAATAAAGGTGCTATTTATTTTCAAGCAGTTTACATATATGTTCAGCTTTAAATGTACATTCTTTTTGGTAACAGTGAATTGTCTTCCCAGAATTTGTTTCCTATACATATTAGACATTGAAATATAAAATATTCTTCCCCTGATTTTTATTATACGTTTAAAAATTCTTTGTTTTAATTTCTGATTGATGTTCAGCTGGCAAAGCCTCCAATGCACTAAGCATAAGATACCCCCAGCCTACAACTTCTGGGTCACATCGTTAATATTTCATAGAATCTGAACATGCTCTAGGAGCTTATTAACCTATATAATGAGATGGAGAATTTTATTCACTAAAATTCCAGGGCCTGTCCCTGTGAGATTAATAGCAGTCACAGACTTCCCCGGGGGTCTCCATGAAGCAGAGGATCAGGAGTAGGGAGTGGAATACGTGAGTGGAATGGCTGTGTGGGAAAGAAGGAGGGATAAATGCCATGGAGGGATTCGGAAAGAAGGGGAGGAAGATGGACACACATGGAAATGCACACGTGGAGAAACTGAAATAATCACACAAAAAGAAAGAATAGGTGAGGGGCAATGTGAGGACAACAGCTGTTGTGGGGTGCTTTGGCAGGAAAATATATTATCACAGGCCTTAGGATGGTTCACTGTGTGCCATTCTTTTCCGTAGTTAAACTTCTGCACAACTTTTTTGTTTGTTTTTTTTTTTTTTTGCACAACTTTTTGAAGCAGAGAAAATATAAAGATTCCCGGTACTCATCTCTATTAACTCATGTTAATAGTATAATCCTCAAGTTCTACATCAGATCTCTAGACTTACTTGTCCTACATTACTCCAACTCTGTGCCTTTGACCCATGTCTCCCATTCCTCCTGCCATCTTCTCTTGCTAACCATCATCCTACTTTCTGTTTCTATGTATTAATTAAAAAAAAAAAAGTCACATAGAAATGAGATCATGCAGTGGGTTTCTATCTGTGTCTGCTTACTGGAAGTTGGCTGAAAGAGAAGATTTGCCATGCCCCTATCACAAAAAGGGTAAAAAATTTTTTTTTCAAAATCAGTTGTAAGCACCAGTTGTTCAAATGAGAAAGAAAAATAGGGAACAATTAATCTAATAATAATCATAATGATTAAAAGGCAAGGACTTGCGACTGGGAAGAAAAGATGAGTTTATTTAAAATAAATGAATGAGTAAATAAGCCGATGAAATGATTTGCATTATTTGCCAAGACTTTCAGGGGTTAGATGTACATCCTGGAAAATGCTCTCAGTGGGCAGCAACTGGCCTGAAGGCTGCCGAGAAGTATTTGGGTTATACTTAGTGTTCAAGCCTCTTTCCTCTTTGTTCTTGTGCTTCCTGTCTGTCCTTCAGTTGCTGGCAAGTTGTTCCCTAAAACTGGGGTATCACCCAGTGAGCTGTGATTTATCCTGGGCTCCATGGGTATCGTGGGAAGAGTGTGCTGAGCATGGAGCTCAAAAGCTTGGTTTCCAGTTCCAGCTGTCCAATTCGCTAATTCCTCACTTCAGCTTTCTTATCTATAAATGAGGCTATAACACAAGATTGTGAGAATTAAATGAAATCATGTCTGTAAGCGATCCTTCCAGGTGTCTGGCACATAATGAGTTTAATGGATCTTGCATCTGGATCAGTGGAGAATACCTAAATTACACCATCAGACTATTTTTACCCCAATCTGCCCATATGGAGTAGAAGTAGGCAATCATATTTCTATTACTAATAGAATTTTCTAATCAAGAGCTACCTCTGGGATCATCAATAAAAATTCCAAATTAGTATCAACAGACTCATTATCTGCCCCCTTTTAAAAGTTACAAAACCAGTTAAATATTGCTGAATTTTGTACCCACGGGAAAGCTAGGGGGGGAAATTAGGGGATAAAATCCTCAGGATTTCTGCTTCACCTACACCTCTAGCAGATCCACCATGAAATAATTTATTTTTTTCCATTATTGAGGCCAAAGACAACATTTGTACCCTGAATCATTGGCGATCTGAAAGCAGAGTGCTGGGTATGTGCTATTCACCCGGCAGTTGTACTTGAGAGCAGGTAGCCTCTGCCCCAGGATGTTGAGACCACAGGCAGGGAGAGACAAAAGGAACACATCGCAAAGTCCTGGCTCAATGTGCAGAGCAGGGCACGCACCCTGGCCCTCACGGCCAAGTCTTGTGGAGACGCTAGGTTCTGAGGCAAACTCCCCTTCCACTGCCTTTGTGCTCATCAGCTCAGCATCTCTGTCTTGCCCAAGGAACATCAGGATGGAGTCGCCGAGCGGTCTCTGTAATGAATGCCAAAAAGGTACCCAAAGGGCTGTACCTTGGTCTTCATCCAGAACAACATCTCGTTGTTAATTAAAGCTGCATAACACTCCAGGGTTTCCACCAGGGAAAGAAGTAACCGAAGCCTTTTCCAGTATCATTTCTTAAATTGATGGTGATTCCAAAAATAACCTTGGGCACTCAAAAAGCACTGCTGTGAGTAGTGCACAGAGGGACTAAAGGACATTTTCTTCTGCTCCCTGCAGCTCTCAACCCATAGATATTAAGCTGGATGCCATTCTCCCTGACTGAGCCAGGGGACACGGGGCTCTGCCCCACCCTTGTCTTCTACAGATCAGGAAACTGAGGCCCGAAGATTCGGCTAAGGCTACACTGTATTGCAGTAAAACAAAGGTGTTTTAGTTGTTATAGTACCGTTTTGTATTTTACCCTCTTTAATGGAATTTGTGGTTCCTTGTAGGGACCGAGGCAAACAAATATTTTTGCCCCAAACAATCTAAAATATTTTCACTGCAAAAAAGGTATTGAAGTTGCAATACTTAGCACTTATGACTTCTAAAATTTGCCACATTCAAACACTCTCTGAGACCCAGGTGTGTGGATATATATACACATATATATGTATATTTATATATAAAAGATTGCCTATCCCTAAATTTCAAGTTTTGCTTTAAAGTGAGAGACACCTGAGTGTCCCGAGTGAGCGGTGATGGCCTGGCCCACAGCCTCGGACAAAACTCACGTTCATTCCCTCGTCTGGATGAAAAGTGTTCATCGCCAGCAGCTACCCACTTCTACAAAGCCCACACAGGCCATTTCTGCGTAAATGTCAAATAAGAGGTTCAAGCTAGCAAACACTGCACGTTTGCATTTCTCTTTCAAGATGTATGTGGCTTGCATTAATATGGAAATAGATGCAGCACTCAGGCACTTTTGAAGTTGTCACAGGGCTGTTCTTCTGTGACAAAGTTTTCATGTCTCCGTGCATTGTACGGTGCTCTCTCGATTTTAACATCTGTGCTTACCCGATGTATTGTAATTATGGGATCAAAAATGACAGGATGATGCTATTCCAAAGTTAAAATGAATGATAATAATACCTTAGGTTTATATAGTGTCTTTCTTCTGAAAAAGTAAAGGAGTTTTTGCATATTTTATCTCATGTATCCTCTGAACACCCCTGTACGTTATCATTACCCCCATTTTACAGATGGAGCCTACCCAAGGTCAGTAGTATTATCTGGCCACCACCTCAGTAGGGAGCATAGAAGGCCCCTATTCACAGCTATACTGCTTGAGCACTTAACACACATCAAACTACAGCACACAGTCCCGCATACCTGCGTCTATGAGTAAGACTGTGCCTGCCCAATCTCTGCTGCTGGGTCCCTGACAACCAGATCAATCATTTCGTTCCTTCTTTCTTCCCTACCTGGTCTTCCCTTCCTTTCTCCACATACACCTTTTTGAGGCTATACCCACTAGCTTGGCATTCTGTTAGAATCCAGAGTCAAAGGTGGCTACATAGTTCCTCTTGTCTTTCAAGGAGCCACAGCTGGTGAGAAAGCCAGGGGCAGGCAGATAATCGGCGCACAGTGTGATTTGTGAGCTCAGGGAACCTTTAGAGGAAGGAAGCTTAACAGCACTAGGTGGGACAGAGGGCTGATTGAGGAATACTCTACACAAGCACTCTGCGCTAATCCTACATTTCACTTTCCCATACCTACATACTTACCTAGTGGTGTGCATAGGTGGTACAATATCAAAATTTACATTGTCCATCAGGCTAATAAACAATTAAGAAAATTAGTTCTCGTTCCTACTTTGGTAAACGTATGTTTATAATGGTCTAGAGGGCTGGATTTGAATTAGAATTCTGACTCCTCCGGGTTCTGAGCTGGCAGCATGGGGAGAGTGAGCCCCTGTCCAGCCTGTAACACTTGCTTCCCTTTTCTTCTCTCGTCTTAGGCTCCAACAGTGTCTTGAGGGGCCTTGTGAGTACTGTGCCTTCTTCCTAGCCCACAAGTCCAGGATCTGTCCAAACACAGCAGACAGCTCACCCACGGCTTTGGGGGTATATTTAGGGTGTGCCTGCCTCAGACGGTAAAGCCCTTAAAGAGGCCCTCATAAGCCCTAAAAGTGGGTGTAGAGCCACTGAGCAAAGAATCTGGAGCTCTGCTCCCTGGGAATTTTTCCAGGAGGGTGGGTGTGGGCACTACCTCTTGGGCTCGTGGATTTCTCTCCCCAGAGGAAAAGACACAGCTAAAAAAAGACCAGAGCAGAGCCTCAGGCAGAGACCCTCCACCACGCATTGCTCAATGTATACTTCAGAGGGTCTAAAATGCAAACCAGCAATGTCCTGGCAGGCTGGAGCTATCTTCCAAGATGTTAGGAAAAAATTTGCAAAATTTGTTTGTCCCCTGCCCATCTTAACATATAACAGAGCTGAACTTTCAGTTGCTCAGGCCCAAACCCTTAGAGTCATACATGACTGTTTTCTTAATACCCCACAGCCACTGGGAGAACCTCACAAAAAGGACCTCCAAACTGCTCCTCACCACTTTCTGCCACAGGCTAGGCTGCCGTCATCTCTTGCCCAGAGTTTTGTGAGAGTCTCCAAACTGATTCCGGTACCTCCGCCTTTGTCCTTGCCATTTTATTTCTTCCTGTCCACTCATAGCAGACCAGCAAGAATGAGCCTCTGGGAATCCAAGTAGTCAGACTGGGAGTCCAAGTAGTCATTTGGCTTAATACCTTACAACGCCTTTTCAAACCACTTAGGGTGAAAGCCAAACTCGGTTCTGTCCATCTCCTACATCCGCTCCTACTATTTTTCTTCTGGTCACCACACGGCTCCTATACTGTTCAATGAACCCAGGAACTATGTCCTCACCTCAAGGACTCCTTTCTTGCTGTTCCCAGTCGGAGTGGTCTTAAAAATGTGATCATGCTCTCCCTCTTTTCCTTCACCTCCCTGCTTGAAATCATCTTCCACACAAATCTGACTGACCCTACCCTCACCAAGTCCACTCTCCCTACCCCGTCGGCTATGGTGCTGTAACTCAGTCAGCGTGTATCATAAACACACATTCGTTTTTATATATTTCGTTCACCACACATGTACCAGAATATAAGCTCCATGACAGCAAGTCTAGAACCATGTAAGCACTATTCTATGCACTAACCAATTTCCAAAATTCATTTCTGAAGTTCATCTAATATTGTTTTAGATAGATTTTTTTTAGTTCTTTAAAAATGGAAGTTTGGGAGTGATAAGTTTGTGATGTTGACTGATGCGTTACCTCAAATCTCCAGATTGAAAGCAAAGTGCTTGCTCAGTAAAGGCATGCTTTGTAGAGGAAAGAATTACATCCACATCACTGTGAATCTTGGCATGTTATCTACAATGCTGAACTTCACCAAGTGCCATCTCTAACCCTTTTAGGTGGCGCGTCAACTCTGCTAGGGTTGATTGACCCTCTTACAAGTGATTTAACGGTACAGTGAGCTAAATCCTCAAAAGCGTAGGACTTTGATTGTTTCCCTCACTACTGGCTCTTGTCTGTGTGATGTTTATATGCTCTGGCTTATTTGTTACTTTGAAATGCTATCTAATTAGGCCACTAATATAACGAATTACCACAAACCACACATACAGCTCAAATCATTATTGGAGCCAAATCTTACTTCAACAAATGATAATCTCCTCAAGGTGAAGAGCTATGTGTATATATCTGCTTTCCTCTGTAGTTCTCACTCAATGCACACACCTCACCTCCATCAGTCCTTCTCCCAGCTTCACTCTAAATGGGTCATGATTGTGTGAGCAGTTACTCAAGAAGCTAAAGGCACATAAAAAGGAAGCTATGTTTTATTATATGAGACTACAGGGAAGGCTTAGCTCCAAGGCAAGTGGACAAAGGTCATTGATACCCTCTCAGCACAGGCCCTCTAAAATCTTACATTAAATCCTCATTAGTTTTATTATTATCATGTGTTGCAAGAACTTAGATCACTTGGAAAGAATAAGGCTGACCAAAACTCCTATGTGAAAAACTGATATACATACATTTATTATGGAACATTGTGAGAACCCAAACAAATCAAAGGAAGAAACAAAAGTATTCACAGTCCACTGCTTGTAGGTATCCACTGTCAACAATTTGGTTCGTGTCTTTCCTGTCTTTGATTATAATATATTTATTGCTTTGATCCTGATTTTAGTTTTTAACTCTTATTTACAGGAGAATAAGTCACAAATTATTCTCCTCTTAGAAAATACAAATATGGAGAATCAAAAAGAAAGGCGATCGCTTATCATCTCACTGAAGATATTAGCACTGTTGATATTTTAGTAAATAGCCTTTCACAGTTGTACCTATTCCATACACTCATGCATGGATATTATGCAGTACTTATTTTGTTTCTACCAAAATGCTGCAACATTTGACATCCTATAAAACTACTGTCATCATTCAATAAGTCCTATCATTAAACATTTTTGAAGGATCATCATGATTTTTGTGACTCCATGTTATCTATTAAAATAAACACACCAAAACTTATTTTTTACCTGCTATGAATGAACATGTCTGTTTCCTTTTTGTTTCTATTTAAAGCATTTTTCTATGTTCACGACTCTGTGGATGTGGAATAACTGAGACAAGACACAATAATATTATTGAGACTTTGTTTCAAAGTAGAATCTTCTCTGAACTTCTCTTTAACTTTTTCATAACATTTTCCTGGTTGTATTTCTCCAAGCATGGACATTTCTCATTGTATCTTTTTCCTTATAGAGTTTTCACCATGTATAGGGCACTTATACTTCATCTATTCTTGCTATTTATCATGAAACTATAACATTACTTCAAATGCTGTTTCAATTTGATGGATGATTTTGTTTTCTAACACACAGGTGTAGTGAAATCAACTTCCCCTATTCCTCACACCCTGCCACGTAACTGTGTTCATTCTTGGATTGGACACGTCTATTGAATATGTGTTCATGTGAAGTATGTTTCCTGGTTAAATGTTACATATTTTCTTCCATCAATGTTAAAGTAATCCTGCAGCCATTACTGCCAGGTAATAACTCTTAGCTCAGAGCATGGCTAATCTACTGGATCTCACACAGCATGAATGACTAGTAGGATTATGACCTTTCATTTCCCCTTGCTCCTTAATACAGACCAACAGGAATCTCATGCAAAGAAAGCCAAAACAAGATAGTTCCTTTCAAACTCATTAGGAAAAAGAGGGAGAAAAAATCAGTAAGAGTTCACACTACTCTATACCTGTGTGCAGGTGAGATGCGCTTAGATTGATGTATGTGGTGTCATTTTCTGGGCCATTAAAAATCTTGTCACTTCTGGAATGAAATGCTGCGGTGATTTACCAGCAGGTGACATAACATCGCACTATCATTTAGAAAGAGAAATGAGAAGCACAAGTATTGAACCAAACATATTTTTAAGTTTATCACCTTAAAAAATAAGATATTCTGTGCAGGAGAAAACCTGTAAATTTCTTCTCACCGATCAAGTTCTTCATCTAAATCATTTTGATTTAAATGACAAACTCAGCTTTAGGGGAATAAACAAGTGAATGAGAGAAAAGCTTTTAACAACGGGGCCAAAAGAAAACCCGGTAACAAATTGCAAGCTCTTTGAGGTAGGTTTTCAAGGCTATTTAAGCAATTTAATCTTTTTTTTTTTTCTGTACTGAAGAGTTCTTTCACCTCTAGACTGAGCCAGAATAAGATGCCACCAAAACAATCATTTTTTTTTCTATTTACTATAAGCTCCTCTATATATCCCAGAAGTCAGGAAGCCTCTGAAATATCAAGCATCTACTCACAGCCTGTGGAACAATTTAAAGCAAACTACACATTGTGAATCTTCCTTTTGAAATCTTTATGTGGTAATCCAGATGTGCTCTAAGCAAGAAAGGATACAAACAGACTATGAAGTTTGTTTCTTATCATAAAAGAGTTCATTTATATTTTTGTCATAATGAATCAGAAACATTATTTTAAAGGATAGAGATGCAAAAGTTTGGTAAAGGATATCTATAAATGTCTACGTAAATATCCATCTAGAAGCCACGTGCAGAGCTGAAATTTTTCATGATCAGAAAACCATAGTCAGATCTACTTTGTCATAGCTGAAGATGTTCCATTTAGGGTTAAAAGTAGATATTCATAGTTGATCTTAATTATTTCTGCAGCGCTGACAAATTGGAGAGTAGCTAGTAGCGATCGTGTCAAGTGCGAGGTATTTGAAGTTCTAAGAACTAAAGAAACTGAGGAGGGATATGATAGCTGAGGGTGAAAGAGAGAGAAAGTTCACTTATTCTGTGTTGTTTCAAAAAAATAATCTAAAACTATGAAGAATGTGATGGAGAAAGTAAATTCCCTAGAAAAGTCCCTGGCACAATGGATGAAAGTGTTATTTTTCTGACAAAGCCCGTAGTTTTCAAGTGCCATCCTCCACTCTGCCTACAGATGCTAGAGACAGACACATAGCTGCTGAATATGCTACTTTGGAGGCCATGTCTATGCGAGGTGACCCTGCTCTCCTGTCTCTGACTAATTGTACCAGGGACCACATATCTTAGATTTCGTGTCTCAAAAACACGAAGAAAGAAATTGTAGTCAGATGGCAAGGGACAGTGAAGCTGGCTGCAAGATCAGAGTTGGCCCCATGGCAAGTCCGTGTTACTGGAGCCTGTCAGAAGAATTCAGTCTGTAAAAGTAAGTAAGAAGCAGATGTTCTGGGAGAAGAAGCAATAAGAGACTGTGAGAGTCCAGAGAAGTGGTGGAGAAAAAATACCTGATGACATTCCAGATTCTGGGAGTCCAGAGAGTGACAGCTGAGATGTTCCCTTGTCCCTGCGATGTCCCTTGACCTTGTACTAACCCCTGCTTATACCCGCCGTCCTTGTAAGCTGTTTTGAGTAGCTTCTCTTTGCCTTGAAATCAACCATCCTAAAGAAACTCAGTGACTTTGTTTCCTCCTTCCTTCTCCCTGGACTCCTGATACCAAAACCAGAACCTACAGACCTATGTTACACAGAAGTTGATCTCCTTTATTGATTGAAACTGTCCAAACCCAGAGTGGGCTGCTATTGAAGCTTTAAAATAAGCTCTTTCGTCCCAGGCCAACTCACTGGAGTTGCTTAGGTTGTTTTCCTTCAATTTATAATCTTTGGTTAGAGTCACAGCAGTATTTAAGGTTTAGGAAACAAAAGAAACTTCCAGTTCTGTCCACAGACGACTGTATCCTTCATCAGTTGTCCCCAAATCCTACCAGTAATCCTTTGTTTTCCATTAGGCATGTTGGTGAAATGGCTTTGGATTTATAAAACTGACCTTGGACAAAGCTGTTTGACCTTTGAAATAACACCAGATCTGTACAGCAATTGAAATAGGCTCTTGGTTTCTGTTTTGTGCCCCCACCCCATTAGATACAGATCTCAACCGTAACCCCAGGACCCACGCTGTGCCTCTCATGTCACTGGAGTTCCTTGGTGGTTCCTTGTTCTCCCCTCATCTTCCCTGCCAACCTTCAGTGGGAGATGCAGCCTGGCCAGGCCCCAGATGGCAGTGCAGGGGCTCTACAAGCAGGTCTTCAGCCAGTGGCACTTCTTGTTCGGCAGGGTGGGTGGCAAGTAGGGAGTGCTTGTGTTGACCCACATTACAACTGCTTCTCCTGCAACCTCCACCATTGTTCCTACCCAGTGCCTGGCCATGGTTCCTTTTTCAGATACAAATTGGATCCTGAGTGACATTTTATGTTCCACTGAAAAGCATAGAAAAATGAAAGATGTGGGAACAGTAGGCAAAATGCTCTCATCTATAGATGAAAGTACAGTGAAAAGAAAACATTCACGCAAATCGCAGTTGAGGTCATCTTCATCCTGGTTGTCATTACATCACTGAGTTTTAAGGAATTAGAAAGAGCGCTAGACGGGTGGCTATATGGGTCACTGTCTCTCAACAGATAAGCCGAGCAGCTCAGCTGCACGCCCTTCCAAGAGCTGCTTGAGCATCTTCATCCCGCCTGCAACAGCTTCGCATGTTTTAAAACTGAAGAATAGACAAAGCTCTTGCAGACAGGAGCTCTCCTTTATTTTTTCTAGTACTTTCTTGCACCTTAGGAAATGCTGCATGTGAAAGTCCCAAGTACTCCCATGTGTCTAAAGGAAGTGAAACATGCTACCAACATTTCAGGAGTTCGCATTGATGTTCCATCTGTATTAGTCCACTTTCCCATCCCTGAGACCCCATACCTGACACCCACAACTTGTTAAAGCAGGAAAGCTTTAATTTGGTTCACAGTTTCCGTTCATGTCGGATGGCTCCAAGACAAGTACATCATGGCAGAAAGGCATCGTGGAGCAAGGGTCTTAGTGCGTGGTGGCTGGGAGGTAGAGTGAGTGCAGAGAAAACTGGCAAAAGACCATATAGAATGCCCAAGGCCACACCTCCACAATCCACCCCAGCAGACCAAGATGTATGCTCCACATACGCCCAAGGAAGACTCTGAAACCAGTCAGGGTGTCAGCACTCCGCCCGAACCTTCTCGCCATTCCACCTGGGGTGACCTGAAGGGCTGGCAGTTTCTATGGGCTACTTTTTGAGCCCTTTCACGTCACTGGAATTCCCGTAGAAATGTTCTTGTTTTTTCTCCCATCCCCTCTTCCAGAAATGATTGCTAACTTAGGTTCTTTGAAAATCACAACTGTGTCCAAATACTGTATAGACTTTATGAGCACAGAGGACAGTAGCAGAGAATTGTTAGGGAATTTAAAAAAGAGAGACACAGAGAGAGTTCAAAATGGTTCATAAACACCAACAAGACTCACTGGGAACATTCAAGATTAGTAGGAAGTTTCAAGAACACAATTGCTAATGATCATCCACTTACATGAGGGCAAGTTTTCCACTACCAACAAGGCCTAATTTGTTGCATACCAAGAAGAAAAGTATCTAAAAGTCAAAAGGTTTAATCTCATTACCGACTACCCACCTCTTACTGACATGATACATTTTCCACAGTCTGCTTCTAAATAAAAAGAAAAATAATCAAATTTAAAATTAAGCAAATTGCTTTAGCCTGCCATTTAAAAACAGCACAAGTAATCTAATTAGCTAAATTTATTAGGAGTAAATGTGAATGAACTCAGAAATTGAATTTGGGGACCAGCAGCGGTGCAATCTCTGTTTCAACATGTAAAGAGAGCAAAGCTGAATAGAGATGATTTTCATTTTCAAAGCCTGAAGATTATAACATCAATTTTGTTCTCTTGGCATCTTATGACAAAGAGTCAACAGCGTCTACTGGCCTAAACAAACCCATTTTACAGTGCTTAAGTGTCTCCTGATGTCCTCTAATTATTGATTCAGCTTCTACCCCAGTCAATAGGTCTTATTAGAATTTATGAAGCTCTTGAACTTTCGGACAATTTCCTAACTATCCTGCACACGATTACCCTTATGTCCAGATAATTTAGATTTCAGTTTAGAGTCATGGCCTGTATCAAAATTGGCATTTAGTTTTGCGGGGTGAAGGCAAGTGAAAGAAGGAAAATGGCACGTCAAGGGCAAGATTGGAGAACTGTAGCTGTTTGATTGTCATTGTGTTTTGTGTCTGTACCAGTGTCATTTATTTAATAAGGGAAGGGAACCATGGTGGACACATTTGGAGCCCTCGAACTCCCCAGCCCCACAAGGTCCCTATAAATGCCCATCACAGAGGAGGAAACTGAAGCTCAGAGAACCTAGATTTCCTACCAAGCATAATTCAGCTGCTATGTGATGGAAATTAGATTCATATACATACTTTTTTCTGAGTTGGAAAACTCTCCACGATTAAAAGTTGCTCAGCAAATACCTATTTGAATGGTTACACTTCATTGAAAGAAAATAAGTTTACTTCCAATAGAGATAACAGTTAACAGCTTTCTACTTTCATATACTACTTTCACCTTCCTGATAATCTGGGATGCTGGTAATGAGAACAGTTATCCTTCTGATTTTATAGGAGAAAAATCAAGGACTTGGTGACCTTAAGTAACATACTTAGTACCACACACTTTTTACATACCTGGTAATCACACATTTTTAAGTGGATAGGATCTTAAATTCACGTGCGTGAGCTCCAATCTCAATCTCTGCACTGATTTCTACCCCTTCTCTATCCACAGAAGATGCAAACTGAGAATAAACAGATAGAATCCATCTTCTGACCTCTGCTGCCTAACTAGGTTTCTAGGTTTCTAGAACTGTTCATTTAGCAAAAGAAGAAACTCAGTCATATAACAAATGGATGACTACTTATTTCAAACTAGGACCAAGAGGAAATCAATTGTCCGGTAATCTAATTGCTGATTTGACAAAAAGGATTATAACCTGATATACATTTGTGCAAGACACCTATGTATCCTTCTCCTGAGCTCTAACGACACTGCTATTATAAATGACTCTTTCGATTTATTCCATAAAACTTCTGAGTTGCAATTTAATCCCACCTTGCCTCAGTACTTAAGGAGCACTGGTTTTCTTCCCTTATTTACAAGGAAAGTGTTACGCCTCATTTTATCAAGCTAAAAGACAAAAGCCGTGAGAAGCAGAGACTATGGGGATCTGACAAGGCCACGAGGCAATTACACATCCCTCTCCCATGTACCCACCTGAATGTTTAAGTGAGACCGGAAAAGGACAAGATGCCCTTCCTCTAGTGAAGTCTCTACTGATCACAGAGGCAGATTTCAAATAATCTGTTCTGTTTTGCTCCTCTGGGCTTGCTTGGCTTTGTAAATTGTCAGCAAAGCCTTCAAAGTGGGAAGCCAGATATTGCTATCTCTGTGGGTGGATGCTGCCCAAATCATGTCTGGGAGAGGACAGAGGCAAGGGGCCAGCGCAGATAGGAACACACTGTGTTGTTGCAATATTCCTGAACCCCGCAGGCTAATTAGGTCTTCACGTTCTCTTATACGAGTGAAAAATCAGCGAGTTTAGAGATTCCTTTAGAAACTACACACTATCAAGGTACGTGGAACTGCCTGGGTATTACTGCCAGTAAAATGAAACCTTGCATTCTTGATTTGAGATCATTAGCATTCTGTGTTACAGCAGACCATCTGCTGTTCTTATCTTCCACCTAGGATACCAGGGAAGCCCTTCATCAGCCGCTGGGATGGCATCATTGGACGCAATTGTTTATCGCTCCATGTCAGAGAAATGAGGGCCAGCAGGGTGGGAGTAAGAGATAGTCATGTGAAATAACAGCTGCTTCTCTGGGGAGCCCTGACGACGCGAGCCTCACAGGACCAATGCATTGAGTGCCTGATTTCACTTTGTCTTTCCAACAAGCCTGTTGGGTAAGCAGGCCGTTACCCTCATTTTATGGATTGTAGAAACAGAGTCTTGCCCATCATCAGGGTAAATGTAAAAAAAACTCTTTTGAATGTTTTGAGAAGAGTAAAGCAAAAGATAATCTGCAGGTATGAAATTTTCTTCTTTAGTGTGTTGGAATATTTCTTAAAGTGGCAACTCTCCCCCAAGGAAACCACTTTTTTTTCCTTTCACAATATTTTAGGTAGAAATATCCCAATATTTTAGGTATTTATTGCCTTTACTAGCCTTCTTTTGTCCTAAAATTTCTATTCAGTGGAAAAAAAGGTAACATATAGGGAATGATTTAAAGTGGTGCAGATTATCCTGATGGTTATGAAATCATAAATAAATACACAACAGGTCAATATAGCTATAAAATACCAAATCCACATGTACATATTTGATTGTCACTGAGTAAGTATTTGAGAGACTGTTAAGCCAGACACATTTTAGATGGTGAAAATTCATTGGTGAAAACCAATCCCCCCATATAGAACTTATACAGAAAAGATTATTAGAAAATGTATCATTATATATAAATAATTTGCTCTTTCTAAAGTTAAAATGCAAAATGAAAGACAAAAGTATATTATGGGCTTTCATTCAAAGGACCACAAACTGAGAATTACAGAAAACAAGTATATAGGAACAACAGTAGAGAAAGACAAATAGGTGGTGACCATGATCTTTGAGAGGTGATTATTAAAAAAGAAGTAATAACAATAATAGAAAAGAAAATAAGCTATATTATGATGGGTGATAATGAGTAAATAGCATCAGGTTTATTTACATTTTTCCATTTTTTCCCTTTCCTCTTTCTTTCCTTTTACCCTTCCTTCTTTTGCCCCTTCTCCCTAGTTCTCCGCTCTTTTGAATATTATCTTTCTTTTATATGATATCTATTATACCTCTTTGTCCTTATTTACATTTAGGGTTTTTTGTTATTCTTAATAAGCATTTGTAAGAACCTTCAGTCATGCAGCTTGACAGAATCCAAAGCTGGATTCCGAAGAGTGTGTGTGTGTGTGTGTGTGTTTGTGTGTGTATGTGTTGTGTACATAAGCTGGATGCATACTTGGTTCTGTCTGTAGAAAACACCTTTTAGCAGATGTTGTTTTTCTGATGCTATTTGGCTTCTGCAGTGCTGAGCATAGTTCATTTATTTCCTAATTTTGAAGGGGCAGGGTTAGGAAAAAGAAATATAAGCTAAACAATTTCTGTTCAAACAAGAGAGGAACCCGAAGCATGGCTATGCTGTTTTTCAATTGGTTAGAATAATCTTTACCCTGAATCATTTTACAAAGATTTCACTGAGCATACCTCAGTTTAGAAGAATAGCCATGAGACCTTCAATTAGAGCTATAATTAAATGTCATTTGGGGACTAATAGCTGAGGCTTGCAACGTTATCTGAGCTGATGACAGTGGAGAAGGCATGAGGTTGCACGGTTCAGCTTCTGGTCAAAAATGCCAGCTTGTTATTATACTCCAGTAAATTTCATGCACCAATATATTTATAGCTACTATAAACTGAAAACACAAAAGGAAAAAAAGTAGAGAATATATTGATTGCTTGATGGGCTTTAGAGGTTCAGTTTGACGTGTATGGGATTTATTCTTTGATAATGAATGTCCCTTTTGATTTTACCCAATTAAAGTTATTTCTGACTATTTAAACCTTTTGTAAAGATGAGCGCTGAATCAGTCAGGGCTTACTAGAGAAACAGATTTAATGCAATATATACAAATACATAAGAATTTATAAGATTGGCTTGCAATGGCTGCCCGCAGAGTCAGGTGTGGAAGAGTGCAAAAATTCTGCACACCAGAGATCTGAAGGATCTGGTCCAAGGCCTGGAGGTCAGTGTTGTGTCCTGTGAGAGCCCATATCAGGAGGCTGAAGGGTCTGCACTAGAAACCAGGAGATGACATCCAGGGTGAAGGTAAAGACTGGAGCTCTTCCAAAGAAACAGAAGCGAGCCTTCCTTCTTCGTTTCCCTTCTATACCATTCTGGCAACAATCCTCCCTAGGCTGGGTCTTCCACACCCAGAACTATTCTGAGTCAATTTAGTTGGGCATTTCTTACTCAAATTGACACAGTCAGTTAACTATCACAAGCATAAAATATAAAACAATCCATATCCACTGAAAAAAGGATGAGACTTTTGCCCTGGCATAGTGCTCAGGCCCTGTACCTCTCACCACAGAGAATTAGCGTCTTGGGATCTGGATCATGAGGGGTTTAAGTATTCCCATATCCTGATTTCCATACTGCTGGTCTGAATGTTTGGATCCCCCAAATTAATATACTGAGATCCTAATCCCTAAGGTGACATTATTAAGAGGTGGGGCCCTTGGGAAATGATTAGGTCATTAAGGTTCAGTGACTTTATAAAACAGGCCCCAGAAAGGCCCCTTTCATCTGTTACCACAGGAAGGCACAGGGAGAAGATGCTGTTAGCCAACTAGAAGCGTGGCCTCCTCAGACACTGAATCTGATGGCATCTTGGTCTCAAATTTCCCACGCTCTAGAACTGTGCGAAATAATTTTCTACTGTTTCTAAGACACTTAGTTTTATGATATGTTGTTACAGCAGCCTGAACTGATTGACTCATCTACTAAAGTTAGGAATTCTCAAATTAACTCTTGAGATAGTGAAATGTTTAGCTATACTAGATCTAGAAATGTTTCTCTTTGGAGGAAAATTTTTGAGATAGCATTGCAAGTTTTTTCTCTTCTAAGAGTCTAAAGGTAAAATAAATACACTGAAAATAAAAATTTAACCATTAGTGGATTTTCTCCTGGGCTCAAATCTTTATTAATGCATATTGGTCTCAACAAGTTACACCAGAGACAGGGATCAGCTGCCTTTCCATCGACCTGTTTGGAAATCAGAAATGAGGATGCACAGCCAGGAAATGACTACTGGAAGTTCAATAAACATGGTTGGAAAACTATTTGAGAATGTCACAAGAAAAAAATTCACTGTAACAAAGCAAGCAAGCATATATGCATTTAGGTTGTTGAGAGGCGAGAGAAGAAAGTGATTTTCATATGAAGAGGAAGAATTTAGGAAGTTAGAACATAAAGTAGGAGAATTTGAGAAGGTCGGCTGCTACTCTGTGGCACTACAGGACCTATTGCTGCAAATCTGGCATACGTGGCCGGGTGTCAGGGTGGAGTCTGTGGGGAGTGCTATATTTACCAGGTGAGTGACCAAATGTCTTTGCCAATGTGAAATGATTTCTGGGGAAGGATTTAAAAGTTCAGACCATAGCACCCCAAATAGGAAAGTAGCTCTTCCAGTTTTAAAGGAAATTTATGGATAATTCCAGATAAGCCATCTGCACAATAGGAAACATACATCCTACAGATGGTGAGAATTAGACGACCTATAATACTGTTAACAAGAGCATCATTTTCAGATGTATTGTATGACAAATGTATGTAAACGTGCTCATGGCATCTGTCGTTAGGGTGCATATATGCATATATATCATAATAAACATATATCAGACTCCATCTCTGATATGCTGCTAGACACAGAGTAGGATATCAGGAAGTCTGGAAGGAGAGGAGCAGGAGGGAATAGAATTAGGAAGGGGCTTTAGAGTCCTCTTGGGTAAGAATATCTGTTGCACGTATTAACTGAAATAAAATGTAATAGATCATGTGACTGAGTTGATTTGAGGCTGAGTGTAATCTGAAGGAGAAAGAGAGGTAGAGGTAGATTTGTTTTTGTATCAAGGGCCTCTCCCCTCCCACTGCATACTTGTCTGATCTTTACTTGCATTCTCATTACTGTAGGGCCAAAGGGGAGCCAAGATGAGGTTGCCCATCCAGAGCCTTCCGGGGTGGGCAAGGCAGGAGCCAGCAGCTGCCGCGTGACTTGCGATTTCAGTCACCTGAACTAATCGAGAAATGAGGAACCCCTTTTTGTTCTCCCCTTGAAGGTGCTTCAGGGAGGAAATTTAGAAACATTTTTAATCATATTTTGCCAGCGTGGATGGTGACGTATTACATTTTCAGGAAATGTATTTGTGAGCCAGTTGTAAACACTACCGTTATTAAAAATTAAATGACAGCCAGGTGTGATGACACAGAGCTCTGATCCCAGCACCCTGGGATCCTGAGGCAGGAGGACCTCAAGTCTGAGCCCAACCTGAAAACTTAGCAATTTAGAAGAGCTTGTCTCAAAAGATAAAAAAAGGGCTGATGATATGGTTCAGTGGGGAAGCCCCGGGTGTAACCCCTAGTACCCAAAACAAAACAAAACAAAATTAAATGATATAAACTTGAAATGAAATGAATTGAAGACAAGAATAATAAATGTTCAGGTGTATTACTTTCTATTATTTTACTGCACAAGAGCAAACTATTGTTTATTCCCTGGAGTTACCTGTGCCCGTTATACATAGATGGGGGGATGGGGACTAGAAAGTGCTTTGCAACTCTGCCTTCTTCCAACTCTGCATTTAGCGATTTTGCACAGAATGCTTAAAATTGGCCATTGTAGGGGGTTTGGACTACAGATATTGGCAAGTGTAGCAAATTGGGTTTGTTTCGGGGGGGCTGCATGGGGGATCATGGTTAAGCCTTTAGCAGCACACCCCTGAGTATACATTTTATTTTTCACTGTGCCTGTATCTATTAACCCATCTCTTCCGGAACCATGTTCTGTATCTCTTAGAAAACCACCTTTTTTCTCCTTTAGGTAGTTTTAGCAAAGGTTTCCAATTATCCTACCCCACCACAACTATATTGAGAAGCTGAAGGATAGCTGAAGGATGTGATGTAGGCCAAACTAATCAGAGCCCTTCTCTGAGATTTTCTAGAACAATGCTGGACACATTGAAGCTTTCTTTCCTCTCTGAGGCAGCTAAATTGGAAAGACATGGGGCTAATGCTGGCTCTGGCCACACTTCCCCTAATATCTGTATTACATATGAGAAACTGGCCCCCATTATGACAGTGTGAGGTCAACCACAGCTGGTGGCAGAGCCACAAGACAGATGACAACCTGGTAACATCATCATTCTAGAAATCCAGATACAATATTTAGGAAATCCATAAATCTCTCTTATCCGGGACTTTTGTGCTTTTGCTGTCGCCATTGGGACTGGGGTAATAAAATGCAGCTCGCCACCTTCAAACCCAAACTCTACCAAAAAGAAACAGGATTCCAACATCCTACTTGATTAGCGTTGCTCCAACAGAAGTGATGTAAAAGAACAGAAGTATCTCTCAAATTCAAGTCCTGTCGAAAGGGTCCATTGGTTTGCTGTCTTGATGAAGTTACAGAAGCTGAAACCTGCTACATCACCTATCAGCAGAACTGTTTAATTATATGAAAGGATAGAAAACACATCAAAGAAAGGAGAAATTGGAGGAAAAGAAAAGTGGAGAAAAGATTATAAACTTGTTTCTAATTTCTTAACTAACTCACTGTGCCTCATTTTCCTCATCTGAATAATGGGGATGTAATAGTACATATCTTATCAAATTATTATAAAGATGAACATTATAAAGCACTTAAGCAGATCCTAGCTCATATGAAGGACTTTGTAAGTTTGGGCTCTTGTATCTTTCTATGTCCTGGAAGGAAGCAAACAGTACACTTCAATAGTTTAATACAAGAGAGCTTAATAGCACTATTTCAGAGTTTAGGAAGATCCCCAAGGGGGTTATAACATACTCTGGAGCTACTGAGAGAGTGGGAAGCCGTCACAGTTCCTGGAACCAAAGGACCACTGGGAAGGGGCAGCTGCCAGGAACTAGAAGTGAGGGGGAGATGGTTTCCTGACAGGAGGGTGATGTTTAGTGGGGACACACGGCCGATCAGAGGGAACTCTAGGGGAAGAGACGGGAGAACAAACACCATGATCTTCATTCAAGGTAATCTCTCTAAAGGTGGTCAGACGCCTCTTTGCCCCGCCACCGTGAGGCTTCCTGACTAGGTGGCGTGACACGACTTTTGGTGTAGGGAAGAAAATTACGCCTGTGCGTCCCACACAGACCCCTGCAAGAAGCATTCAGTGCTCAGTGCCAAGGATGTCGCTAGTGTAAGTGGTGGCATCCACTGCCCAGTAGGTCCAAAGACTTGTCTTCACTTGACTAGCATGACGTCATGATTTTCGACTTTGCACGTGACCTCAGCTCCGGACTTCCCAGAGATGCTGTTAGCCTGTCAGTATGCCTTTAGTAATTTTTTCTACTGAAATCAGTTAGAGCCGTTTCTATGGCGTATACTTAAACACCTTGTTCGACACAGCACCAGTATGTTCCAAGCAAGCAGCTCTAAGCCACATGTCTACACTGAGAAGTGAGGTTGAAAATGGAAGGGCAGATAAATAAGCAGAAGGTAGGGCGGGATGTCTGTGCGGTTGCCCTGAGTCCACAGGTCA
Organism: Hystrix cristata; assembly: GCA_004026905.1. Classification (NCBI taxonomy): domain Eukaryota; kingdom Metazoa; phylum Chordata; class Mammalia; order Rodentia; family Hystricidae; genus Hystrix; species Hystrix cristata. Next base: position 132,107 of record PVJO010001228.1, read on the forward strand.
GGGAGAAGGGCGGGTGCATCGGCTGAAGTCCCACATGCCCCAGGAAGCGGGCGCCATAACTCAGAAGTCTGGGCCCTACTGGAATCACAGGATCCTCCGACCTTTCCAGACAATAGAGAATAGAGAGTGGGAAGGTTTCACAATGAATATGGTAATTTTTCCCAGAACTGGTATTTTAGCTGGAAATATTTAATTGTGGTGATACATCTGTTGAACTTCAAATGAGGAAGATAATAGAGTACAAAAGGTCATATTATTCATCATATACAATCTCGATTCCAAAAGTCATTGCTTAGAGCAAAACTGTTCTGGAAGATAGTGTATGTCTTTTATCTTACAAGAAGGTAAAAACATAAATAATTTGCATTTTTGCTAAATTAGCATATCCTGGGAAAACTTCCACTCATTATCATCTTTCTTTGCATTATCCAAATCTGAGTAAATTAGTATCATAGAATACTTGGACTCATTTACCTAATTTCTTTTCTTATTAATATTTAGTATTTATAGCACTTCTTTTTCCAGCAATTTATTTTTAATTAATTATTTCAGTTCACCATATGCTGGCATCAGATTACTCTCCATCTTTTTCACCATGAATTGCATTTTTTTTTTTTTTACATAGTAATCAGAGGTGGCCTTAATTTGTCTCATCTTAGAGGATGTCTTTGCCCACCCCGAATGGCCTGTGGTAATCTTTTCGTGTTTTGTTGACCGGGAGGTATTGAAGTTGTTAGAAATGACAGAGTCCCTGGCGTTGGGTGCCTCAGGAAGAAGCCGGCTCAGACAGAGAGGCACAAGACACAGTGGAAAGGGAGCAACGATATGACTTGGTGGCAGCTTCTATTCTGCCCTGGGATCACATAAGCTGATAAGGGCTGGAAAAGGTAAGTCAGAGTGAGAGAAGGCACTTTTAGCGGTGTTGTATCCTCTGAGGTTAACTGATGCTTTTTGATCTACCCAGGGCTTGTTCACCGCAGACTTTTGTCCCTTTTGGCTTTTTCTTTGTCAGAAAGACAAGTTTAGGAACAACAATACTCCCACTGATTCTAGAGTAGGTTCAGGTCAAAATTGAAGAGAGAAACAAAAAGACTAAGGGACTTCTGGCAGTGAAGAGCAGAAACTAACTGGAGAGGAGTCAGTAAAACACCAAATCATTTGTAGGGTTTATTTAATTTAAAATAAGCATAGAAACCGTCTCCTTCCTCTACACTCTTGTTCACCAAATCCTGCTTCACCCCGTGGGCTACACCAGACCCCCATACTCGTGGTGACGTACAAAGTAGTGCTTTTAATGATCAACTCACCATCAAGGTATAAACAGAGTGTTTGTTGCCTAATTCCAGCATTTGAATGAGGTTGGCCATAATAAAATATTACTGGATATATGAGCTCTAAGATTTTCTTTCCTACTTCTTATGTTCTGGTTTTACTAAATAATTGATATTCACAGCCAAGTACACGAAGGGCCCGTGGATATTTATGCGGTTGGACTGAAAGTCTGGAAACAGACCTTCTGAGCATTAGACAATGTATAATTTGGAGCCATCCAACATGATTTTAATACTGGAAAAACAAATGATGTTTTGCAGAGAATGTGAACCTAAAATTTACTGGTGTGCTTCTAAATCACGGAGTGTTAAAGCAGCTTTAGGTCTCTGCTTTTTCTGACTGTATTTCCATTACTACCATTTGTAGAATCCATTATGAGGCTTCCCTATCTGCATCTATTCCTAGCGTTAGGATAAGAAATTGTGGCTCATATAACTGGGTTGCACTAGTGGTTGAAGCCAATGCTGAGTAAGTTTCAGTCCTAATGTTATTTGCATCCAAAAAAGTGCTTTTACTTGTTCATTTACTCAAGTTACATTACCAGACACTGTCAGGAAGAAACATACAAAGATGGATTGCGAATCATCATTTCAAATGATAGATGATAGATCTATCATTTCTAGTAAATGATAGATAGGTACATAGATAAGTAGATGATAGATAGATGAGCGATAGATACATAGTCAAATGGGTGAGGTAGACAAGAGCAATCATTACTCTCTATGAGTCACATAACAGGACATGGCGAAATGTACAGCCTGCTCTAAAGGCAATGCGGTGCGATGTTTCTGGGTCTGGATCTCAGTTCAAATCCTGCCTTGTCTTCCTGTGTAATGTTCGTTCCCTGAGCACTCTTGGCATGGTTTTCTTCATCTGTGAAAGGGAAATAATATTACTTACTCACACTATGCTTTTGAGGGTAAGTTATTATTCTCAAAGTGTGACATGGGGACTCCTGGGACTCCTGTAATTCTTCCTGGCATTTTACAGGGTTAAAACTACTTTTAGAAATAATGCCAAGAAATTATTTACCCTATTCCCCCTCTTTATATTTTGCTACTACCATTAAAATGCTGTATGTCTTTTCTCTCTTATTGTTTTGTGAATGTAGAGTTGAGTTTTACAAAAGCCACTTGACCTCTTAACAAATTGAATGTAGACGATAGCAGATACCTTAACAAATTGAATGTAGAAGACAGGAGAGTCCAGATACCTTGTATTAAGCCAAACATTAAAAAGATTAACAAGAATCTAAACAAATCACACGTTGCAGTTATTTTGTTTTTAAAAATTATATTCTCATTAACATATTTATGCTAACCTATTTGTCATTATTTTATCTGAAATTTTATTTGATTTACCTGAACCATATTTTAACTAATGTTATTGAAACACTCAACATTAATTTCTAATATTGTAAACATTGATAAACATAACTGTCATAAACAAAAGCCCTATGACATCATCAAGAAAGAGTGTAAAGGGACCAAAGACCAAGAAGTCGTAGAACAGCTAAGGAGAACCTTACTGATACATACAAGAAAATTCGAATGTAAACCATTAATATTGTATTGTAAGACATAAAATCTAGATTGCAAGGATGCTTCTGCTAATGATCCAGGGGGGCAAGTGTGGTCAAGGAAACCTAGAGGAGTTAATGCCTAAGCTCAGTTTGAAAGGAACAATATATTCTGTATCTTTGGTCTTAAAAAGTGGTTAATAACCTAGATTGGCTGTATTTGCCACATTGCATTCATCTTGGTGGGGTTACAAATAGAATGTGAGACAATGCTGGGGTTGACATAGCTGGTAGTCTGCTTAGAAAGACAAAACTATCACATAGAAAGAGAGCCCATGGCGTAGGATTGCAAAACAGAGGTTAGCATCCGCAGGTGAATGAAAAGTGGTAAAATAGCCACTAACTATTGTAAAATTTATAGAAGGTCATCACCGAAAGGACCCCGAGTTATTTTTCCAGGGCAACCATTCTACTTTAAGTCAATCAAGCAATTTGTGAATATATTTCCTGCATAAATATTCCAGAAATCCTAAGGCATTTTCCCCCTTTGAGTAAAAAGTGAAATTGAACCTTTAGCTCTCTGCTCAATCATGTTCCTCTATCCCAAGATTATTGCCATAAACAATTTGGTAAATAACTCTTCAGGCCTTTTTCTATGCATAAAATAGGAAGAGTAACATGAAAGTTCATAGTACTTACCAAATATCATACAACATTCTAAAATTTTGACCCAGATCAACTCATAAACTTCACAGATATTCCATAAAGTAATTTACCATTATTGTCCCACTTTTATTGCTTGAATTAGAGCACCCAGGAAACAGAGAGGCTAGACAATTTGCCCAAGTTCACAGAGCTACTCAGGGGCAAGCTATGCTTCACTTAGGCAAACAGACGGATGGGCAGATGTATAGACCAAAGGTAAACAGAAAGAGCTAATTGTTTTAACTTTCATTTAAGCAGATTGTATTCTACATATTGCTGCATGACTTGTTTTTTCACTTACCAGTAGATAGTCACTTTATTTAAGAGTTCTGAAATCTTTTAAAATAGTTGTGTTATAATGAGAGTGTTTCAATTTTCTCCAGCCTTACCCCATGCCTTAGTCTGTTCAGATTGCAAAACTAAATGTCGTAACTGGGTGGCTTAGATACAGATTAATTCATTCTTCTCGCTCTGGAGCTAGGGAGTCCCATGATGTGTGTGTATGAGATGAAGTTTTCCTTTCTACCTGATAAATGGAAACTTCTGGCTGCATTCTTACAAGGCAGCAGGGGCTATCTGGCTCTCTTGGGTCTTTTTCATAAGAGAACTAAACCCAACTGTGAAGACTCCCACCTTCATGACCCGATCATCTTCTAAAGGCCCCAGATCTGAATTTTATCACCTTGGAGGGTAGGGTTTCAGCATGAAATATAACAGGAAACTAACATTTAGATCATATCATCCAATTCCCCTTTTAAGCATTATAACAACATCTGGGCCTGATCGCTCCATAACTGACAAAATGGCATATGCACCATCGTCTAACTTGAAACCCTCATTTCCTCTCTTCCGCTCTGCTCCCTGTAATAGGCCTGTCCCTTGGAGACCTTTGTTTCTCTGCTGATTTGGACTATAAGTGGGGATGTGCCAGTCATAGTGGTGACTCAAATAGCAAATGTTACTTGACCTGCCTGGGAGGGTGGCTAGCAGACTGTCTTAGTTACCCGTATGAGTTGGTGGTTGAAGCTTCCACATGGCCCTTAGGGGATGACTGTGGGAGGCAAGTAGCTGGAGCTGAGAGATTTTATGAAGTCAAAATCCTTAAAGATTTTTCATTAAGGAAGGGGAAGGACTTCACTGTCTTCTACAGGCCTTCAGTGCGAAGGAAAAAGACTACTGGGAGAAACTGAAACCTTTCTGCTATGCAGGTTTATGAAATATGAATTTACACTCACCATGTGGTATGGGACCTCCAAACAAGAATTAATTAACATAGATATGAATCCAGGAGGATCCCTGGAGATCTAGGCAACAGAGATAGGAAAAAAAAAACAAAAAACACTTAATAGATCTGCTTCCATAATCTGGATGCAAACCTGTGAAAGACAAGCTCACCCTAAAAAAAAAAAAAATCACAAACCACAAGGAAAAAGAAACCTCCATGAGAGAGGAAACATATAGAAGAAAAGTGCCCAGAGAACTTAAAATGCTAGAACAATCTAAGACTATCAGGTGTACTCTTAAATGTGTACTGTAAAATGAAACAAATAAGAGCCCAATGAAAGAATAAAAGCATATAAAAGCATACTTTCTGCATATAAAACAAATGAAAACATACTCTCTGCATTTTTCTAAACCATTCATGGAATCTTTATAGATTTAATTATTTAATTTACCTACAATTTAGTTATGCACATGGTAGAGATTCTAGTGATTTTTTTCCAAATTAATATACTTTTCCCAAATCGCCTTTTGAGTAGTTCGTCTTTTATTCAGCTTTTGAAAAGCTAAGAGGATCGTAATAAATTCCTAAATATTCTATATGTGTGTTTAAATCTATTTTAAGATCCTATTCTGTTCCATTGTCTATTACTGTATCCACACATTCTTTTAATTAAGTTAATTTTTAGCCACTTCGATATTAGTTTGCAAAAATAATCTTTTATAATTTTGTCATGTTCTGTGTTTTACAGTTAATTTCTACCTTATAAATTCTAGATCATGCATTTTTAACAAATGGGTGATATCACACTTATGAGAGTGAAAATTAGTTTTGGGGGAGTTGAAAAATCTTGTTTTCTGGCATAAGCACCAACAGATATATTGTACTGTATACCTGGAGTATTAATATTTCATTGGGGGTAATTAGAAAAAAATATTAAAGGGCTCCTGGGGGTGATGATAATATTAATAATAATAGTGATGATGACAGAAGGTAGAAAGATATTGTTCTAAATGAATTTTGGAATTAGCTTGTCAATTCCTACTGCTGATTTTTGCAAAAGAAGACCCTGGGGACCCGAAAGATGATGTAATTTGACCTCGGTTGCATTGCAAATGAAGAGCAGATCTGGGACGAACACCCGCCCACTCCTGACTTTCAGTTCTGGATTCTTTTCACTGTACTGCCTCTTCTGATCTGTGCTGGTGCCTTGAGTATAAAATCTCTCCCAAGTCTTCGATCAGCTCCCGCACACGGGGCAGCCCTCCATACACGTTGCCTGTAACCTTCTCTCCTTGGTCCAGGCTGCCTGTTTCCGAATCTGCCTGTCTATGTCCATCTTCCGAACTGTCTCTATTTCCAAGATCTCTTTCTGCATTTTGCAGCCTGACTAGTCACAGACGGCATCACCTGGGGCCCTCTGGAGGAAAGCAGTGAGAAGTACCCACCAGGAGACTCAGGGCTCTGGCTCTAGACTCTCCTGAAAACTAGCCGAGTCCAGAGTACTGGCGGCCCTCCAGACTGTGCTGATCACGAAAAGCTAACAGGGGACAGAGAAGATGAAGACGGAAGGCAAAAAGCAATATGCCCAGGAATAAAGGAGGCGAGCAAAGCTGTTGATAACTGCTGAAAGTTTATTACACCTGTCCTTGCCTATGAATGCAATTTTTTTACAGTAAAAAGTAAGGAAAAGAAATGGAAATTTTAAATTCTCATCAAAGTCACAGGTTCTGCCTTCCACCATTTCATACTTCCTTAGTATTTCTAGTAACTAGTAGTGAAACCAGTGAAGCTGTCTTTTTTCCTTCCTTCCTTCCTTCCTTCCTTCCTTCCTTCCTTCCTTCCTTCCTTCCTTCCTTCCTTCCTTCCTTTCTTTCTTTCTTTCTTTCTTTCTTTCTTTCTTTCTTTCTTTCTTTCTTTCTTTTTTTCTTTCTTTCTTTCGTGTTTCTTTCTTTTTTTTTTCATGAAATGGGTCTCTCTCTGTCTTCTTTTCTGTCTCTTACAGGGATACTTGTCATTAGATTTACAACTACTGGGTGATCCAGAATGATCTTGTTTCAAAACCCTTAATTACATCTGCGAAAACCCTTTTTTCCAAATTAGATCATATTCATCGGTTCTGAGAATTAGAATGTGGACATAAAATTGGGGAGGACACACGTCAACTATAATTGCTTTATTCCAGAAATCAGCCAGGGGGAAAGGAAAAATAATTTCCTGATCACGCTTGGATTCCCTCTTATTAGCCTCAGAGGGCTAACAACACTTGTATCCTTGTCTCTCATTTTGGCTACAGGTGGATATTGATTTTAAGGATAAACTGACCACGGATCGTAGTTTGTACCTATTGACAGTATATTTTACTTTCCAAGTTGTCCCACTTGGGATAAATTACATGGAGCGTCCTTGTTAACATTTTGACCAACCGTTAGCAAGTCTTGGAGGTAGGTGTCTAGTAATCTTTGGACCTTTGGAACCCAAATATCTAAGAGGTGACAGAAAAAGTTTTATTTAACATGCAATTACAGTTATTATTAATATACATTTCCTTAAAAATAAGTGCCTCAGAGGTTTGGAGGAATACAGTCATATAATGAGTAAGTGTCGTGAGGAAGAAGAGAGGGGTGAAGAGTGAATATATCAACGACTGCATTTTTAAAAAGTGAGCCTGAAAAGATCTGGTCTGAAATATGTCATAAATCATGAGCAAGAACCATCAGCCCAGAAATCCTTTAGAATGTGGGGTTATAAAAAATGTTTCTCAGTATCCAAACCTAGAGAGAAAAGTTAGGATACTTGGGGCCCTAATGTGTTCAACAGCCCTTGCTCAAACTTACAATGGGTGCAGAGAAGGCTTGCAGGTAGGGGCAGGAACAATCCTGACAGACAAGGATCAGACCACGTCAGCCAAAGGCCACAATCCGTGGGAAAATTGGCTCCAGTGGTCTGATTAATTGGTTGCTCTCATGAAGTTGAGATATTGCTCTCCCAGGATCCAATATGGATCCTGATAGGTGAGGGGAAAATGATTTCTGTCAATGTTCTGCCCCAGAGGGGTCTTTGTTTTATTTGTTAGCTACTTCATATTCACATATTGGCCTCTTTTTGTATCTGCTCTACTCAAATTGCCAAAGAAAACTTTATTGGCTCTTTAGGTCTCAGTTTCTTACTATGTTAAATGAATGTGCTGTGTGTATTTGTGTATATTCTGCGGTTCTTTGTGGGAATAATCACATCCTCAACTGGCCAATTACTACTCAGCTGCCAGAATTTATGTTCTTTCTTCTGGTGTTCCATTCTGACTACATCTCACTCCATACTTCCCTGACTAAGAGAGGTATAAAGTTTATGAATTCCCTAACCCTTTGTGCTTTTCTGTCACAAGATAACCAAACTTTATTACAGTAGCTTGTTTAAATATGTGCCTTCTCTTCTAGACATTAGGTACTTTAAAAAGAGATAAAAGTGTCACTTCTGCTTTTTCACTAAGTTTATCCAGAGAATCTAGTTGTCAAACCTTCATCGAATGACTAGAAAAGCCTATTGTACTGGTGGTTCTCACCTAATTTTTGATCATAGACACTAGACTAGTGGGTGAAATCTGTGGGCCTATTTCACTGGTTCATAACCTCCATCCAGGCTCAGTCATGGATGCTGGGTTAAGACTCCCTCAGGTTAGTTGATTTATTTAGCCTCTGCCAGCGCTGATATTCAAAGGTTCTATAAAATCATAAGCCCCCAAACTTCCCAGAATAAAGCTCTCAGTATGCCTTGCTTCAAGAGCTAAAGCAGACAGCTACAAGGCTGTAAATGATTGATATTTCCAAATCATAAAAAGCATTTTATTTGTGTTCATTACTTTTAATTATACAATTCTATGGGGTATAGAGTGACAGTTTGATACATACTTATACATATATGGTGATAGTGATTGTATCAGAATTGTTGATATTTCCAACTTAAACATTTAAAAAATTTTTGATTAACATGTAGTAATTGTCCATATTTATAGGATGCAGCATGCTATTTCAGTATACATACGTATTATGTACTGATAAAATCTGTGTGATTAATTTTTCAATCTCCTTATCATTTCTTTATGTTGAGCTTCTTTCTTCTAGTTATAAAACATACAACAGGGTTACTATGAACTATAACCACCTCATTGTTCTGTAGGGCACTACAATTTATTATTTCTCTCTAACTGTATTTGGGAATCCATTATCCAACCTTCTACTGTGCCTCACATTCCCATCCTCCTCGCCCTCTAGCAACCACCCTTACACATTTTTACCAACTTTTTCAATATCAGCATATGAGAGAACATGTCGTATTTGGCTTTTTGTTTCTAATTTATATCTCTTAACGTGTTCTTGGGGCTGGGGATTTAGCTCGTTGGTAGAGCCCTGAGTTCGATCCCCAGCACCAAAAAAAGAGGAAAAAAAAATGACCGTTAACATAATGTCCTCTAATTTCATCCATTTTTTTCCTTCATATTTTCTTAGTACATGTTTGCTGTCCATGATGATTACATTCATCATGAGGGATGTGTACATGTATGTAGCACACCTTAATTCCTTTTTTATCCCCTCCCCTCCTCCAATGCTTCTTTCCCTCCAAATTTACAAAAGCTCTATTTCCTTTTTTTCTTTCAATTCCTTTTTTTCCTTTAAATCTCTTTTCCCTTCCTTTCCTACCCCTCCCATCTCTTATTCCCTTTCCCATTTGAATAGGTTCTTTTGACTTCCGGATATCTCTCCCTCATTCTGCTCCTTATTTGTACTTTCTATTTGTCACACAACTGAAGTAACGTGATACTTAAACTCGTGTGACTGATTGTTGTGGTAGGTCTTATGGTAATTCTCATTTTAGTTTCTCGAGGAACCTCCACACGTTTCTCCATAGTCGCTGTACTAATTTAAAATCCTACCAGGAATGTATGAGAACTCCCTTTTTCCACATCCTCATCAGTATTTTTCATAGTAGCCATTTTACCTGGGATTGAGGTGTTATTGTGGTTTTGACTTGTATTCCATGAAGGATAACAAGGTTGACCATTTTCTCATAAATTTATTGGCCATTTGAATTTCTTCTTTTCAGAATTGTGTGTCCATATCCTTCCAGCATTTTAAAGAAAGAATGTGTAGAATCATGAAGTCATGGATATTTTTAAATTGGAATCCAGTTAATTCCCTGCTTAAAGCAAAGATTCTTTCAACACCATGCCCTAGCAGGAAACGTTCTCATCTCATCTGACGCAGACAGATAAAAGGAACTCACAATTTTGTAGTAAGAGTTGAAACTTGTGGTCCTCAGCTTAGAGTCGGCCTAAGAGCATGATTTTCTTTTCTTTCTCTAATCATGTTTTAAAAATTAAAGAATCAAGATATGCACATGTGGGCTGGCGATTTAGCTCGGTGGTTAGAGTGCTTGCCTTGGAAGCATGAGGCCCTGAGTTGGATACCCTGCGCGCGCGCGCACGCGCGCACACACACACACACACACACACACACACACAAAGATATGTTTATGTACCTACTAAGATGAATGTAAACGTCAGGTATTGTGAACATGTACAAATAAAATAAAGTAAGTAAAATGGTTACCCTAGGGAAACAAAAATATCCATCATTTCACAGTTTATTCTTTTTTGCGGTAAGAATAGCTATGATCGGGGCTGGGGATTTAGCTCAGTGATTAGAGTGCTTGCCTTGCAAGCACAAGGGCCTGAGTTCGATCCCCGGCACCACAAAAAAAAAAAGAATAGCTGTATAGCTATGATCTATTCATTTAGCAAAAATCCTAAACATAATGCTATACTACAGTATTCATAGTATGCACAAGAACTTTAGACTTGTTCATCTGTGTATGTGTTACTTTATATTCTTTAATCTACATCTCCTCTTTTCTTCCTTCCCAATCTCATCTCTGATAATCACTGTCTTATTCTTTCTCTCTGAATATTTGACTTGAAAAGAAAGATTCTATATATAGTGAGATCATGCAACATTTTTCTTTGTTGTGGCTATTTTATCTCACCTAGAATAATATCCCTTAGTTTCATTCATATTGTGACAAAGGGCAGGATCTCCATTTCTAAAGCTGAATGATACTCAATTGTACACACATACCACCGTTTCGATATAGGTTGTTTCTGTATCTTGGCTATTGCAACTAATATTGCAATCGACATGAGAGTGAAAATATGTTTACAAGGTGGTGATGTCACTTCCTTTGGCTGTATACCCCAAAGAGGGATTGCTGGGTCCCATGGTAACTTTATTTTTTGTTTCTTTAGCAGTTTCCATACTGTTTTCCATAATAACTGTACCAATTTACATTCTTATCAACACTGGACAAGAGCTCTGTTTTCTCTATATCCTTGCCAACATTTGTTATCCTTTGTCTTTTTGATAATAACTATTCTAGAAGGTGTGAAATGATATCTCACAGTGGTTTTGATTTACATTTTCATGATGAGTACTAATGTTTAGAATCTTTTAATGTGCCTGTTGGCCATTTTTATGTGTTCCTTAGAGAAATTCTCTTCACATCATTTGCCCATTTTTTAATGGAGTTAGATGTTTTCTTGTTATTCGATTCTTTTAGCTTTCTATATGTTCTGGATATTAACTCATATCAGCTATGTGTAAAATATAGGTTGCTTTTTCGTTTTGTTGATTGTTTCTTTTGCTGCGTAGAGCCTTTAAGTTTGATGTAGTTCTATTTATTTTACTTTTAAAGGAAGAAATACATAGAGTTCTATGAACAATCCACCTTTTTCATACTTAGTTTTAGAATTTATTAAGGTGAATCATCAGACACTAATATTATGTTAAACAAAGACTACTCTTACCACAACATGAGAAGAATAGCAATCTTGGAGTGATATGATGAGATGCCATTCTTATTTTATTCTGTGTGCTCTTTAGTAGTCCCCAATCTTTCCTCACTAAAATCAATATGTTTTGCTTATGTGAGGGTCTCCTTATCATACTATAAAGCAAAATTTAATCATTCCAATCTCACTATATGTTTAGTGTGGAGTTAAATGACCTATACCTTGTCATACAGGAAGCAAAACCATCTTCTGATCATGATCAATTATCTAGTAGGATAACATGCTATTAGATGAGTTGTATAAATTAATTTGTTACCCATGTGTCTCTGTGAAATGGAGAAATGAAAAGGATTGAAAAGGAAGCTACACAATTTGTACAGTGTCCTGGTACAGGGGATAGACAGTATTAAGGTGGCAGAGGTAAGGTAGGGAAGGGAAAGGAATTATATTTTAAAGACCCATTTTTTATTTACCATATTTATTTATATATCTTTCCTAATGAATAGGTGGTACAGAAAGTGCCTTATTCCCTCTGTTTTACCAGGAATTTCACAGTAGTAGTAAATCAAATTTCATCACATTGGCTCACATTCAGGATGTTTAAGAGTTGTTTGGCTTTGGACTCATGTATTTCATTCAGTTTTTAAAAAATTTCATTCATTTAAAAAAAAAAACAAGCACATTATGTCATAGAATCACATACAAACATATCTACATGCATACTCATTTCTGACCCTTTGACAGGACTTACTTTTAATTTTTTTATTATTTTTATTAATACATGTTTTGGGTATGTAGTATTTGGATCCATCTCAGGGGGTGGGTACATGTACTTAACATATCATAATTCTTTTTACACCCTTCCTCTCCACTGCCCCCCTTTCTGTCTCTGGATCTCCTTCCCATCTGCAAAAGATCTATGTCCCTGTTTCCTATTAAATATCTTTTTAAGAAATATTTATATTTTGAGTTTCTCTTAAATAAAGTCTAATTAGTTTCTTAAAGAAATATTTTTCTTTTTATGATATGCCATGCTATTGATACCTGAATTACCTCTTTTCCTGTCCAACTTGACCTGATGTTTGCAAATTTTTTCCACTATGGATATCCCCTCCTCCACCATCACATGCTTTTAGTTCTAGTCAAGGTCTATATCTCGTCTTGTCTTAAGGGAAACATGGTTTTGGAAAAGAGGCAGATTTATTAAATGCATCTGATATGTATTACTGGACTTCAAAAAAAAAAAAGAAAAGAATTAAGATGTGTTATAAGATGTGTTGTGAACATTTACCAACTCCCCACAAGGAATTATGTACTGCAAACATGTACTAATAAAAATTAAAAAAGAAAAAGAGATTAAAGTTATTAAGCATGCAGTGATTTTTATTTGACCACTGTGAAGGCAATACAAATGCCAATTATTTTTGGTTTATTGGCCTGTCCTTGTATAGATAATATGGAATAAATATTCTAGAGCCTTCCTGTGATGATTGCTAAAATGCTGACTACAGGGAAGTTCCACAATTGCAAATTGCGGGAGATCTGAGGAAAGAAATAAACTAACACTCAGAATAAGCGTGCAGATCTGAAATTAGACCATTGGGCAGTATCACTTCATCTGATTCCCCAGTATCACTAGGAAGACTCAATACAATGATCAAAAGTTTTATGTGTCATATAATATAGACAAATGGGTTTACATATCCTTATTGCCGATAAGACAGACAAGAATAAGTATTCACTTTAAAATGCTTAAAATTCAAGGCAAATAATTGTTCACTTTGAAAGCCATTGAAATATTACATGACTAGTTCTTCATTTATCATTAATTTTATGTATGTCCAGCTAGAAGAAAACTGTGGCAATGTAAGTCCATGGTTTAAAAAACAAATTATTCAATTCTAACTTTGGTATTGTCTCTGATTGCCCTAATTTGAACGAGAGTAGGGACCACTCCAGATCTTAATTTTCTCAGTGATAAGAAAAATATGTGTCTGTGATATTTTTTAATTGTTCAGAGAAAAGTAGTTGTAATTACACACACACACAAAAGATGCTGCTTATGGCATTGACATTATTAAATATTTTTCCCCATGTAAATTAAGAACATGTAACTTCTAAAATACATCTTGAGAAATTGAATTATTTTCTAGAACTGAGTTTTACCTTTCTCCATTGATTCACTCATTTATTCCTATTTATATAAGCGTAGGTGGTTCTGTTATTGGTAATGTAGACCAAAAACAGTAGAGGAAGATGAGGACACTTCTTCATGGAATGCAGAACTGAACCAGAGAGACGTGTCATAAATAGACAGTTTATCTCAGATAGTTTTAAGTGATGAAAGAAAATCAGATTTAGGTAACAGGAGTGTGTTGAACAATTTTGACTGGAAAGGGATCTGACAGGACGTCTCCAGAAGAGACACTGAAACATACCCAGGAACCAGCCACACAACAACCTCGGAAGATCATTTTAGACAAAACAAAGAGCCAATGCTAAGTCGCCGACGCTGGAAGTAGCCTTGCAGAGAGTCAGAAAGTTCACCCCCCTGGCTGAAGCCTAAATTCTAGGAAGAACTGGAGGTGCAGAGTGGCAGGGTTGGAGTTTTGAGTTTCTTAAGGTGATGGAAGACAACTGAAGGGTTATAAGCAACAATGTTCAAAGATCAAGTGAGATCAAGTGAGGTCACTGTTCATAGAACAACCATCCCATACAGCAATCATCCCGTTTATTTCAGAAAAACATACGAAAAGGTATCTTGCCCATAATTTGCTAAAATCAAGCTATTACAATAGTGTTTAAAAACTAATTTATTTTTAAAACACATCCATATGGTGTCAAAATATTCAGAAAATCCCCAAGTCCTCTGGAAAATCATGCTTGCATTTGTTTAAATGTGCTTTGTGATCTCCAAATGCTGGGTGAAAGAGTTTCCTTAAATGAATTGCCATAAATTAGACTTCTTGAATACTGGAGATTATGCCACAATTTGTTTTCTACCAAAGAGATAATGCATTCAGCACATCATGTTTATTAGAGCTGCTAAACTTCTGCCCTTTGCTCTCTAATTAGGTTTTGCTTGTTACTCTGTGTTTCAGAAAATATGACTCTTTCATTCCTTAGGCCTAATGAGCCTCAGCCAGAGCCAGCTTAGAAAGGAACCGGTTTAAGCTTTGTTCAGTTGTATGCATCCAGATCATGTAGCTTTGGGGCTGCTGCTGGTGGACCTGAGGATTCCTGTCAAGATGAGCAGAGCTGCCTCTGTTACATGCTTGCAATCCGCTTAATTCTATGCTATTTGTCAGGGTAGCCGAAGGATGTCTCAATAAGCAACAGCTGGGAAGTTGCGCGAGTCATTTCCTGTTGATCAGTTTTTCCTTGTGAGACACATACAGAATTGCTTAACTGAAGACGAACTTGATGATCAGCGAGGCTTTCTGTTTTATCAGATGCAATTTTACTTTCTAGTGCAGAGCAGTAAGCCGCCAGGACTACAGTTGCCAGGCCTTTGTTTGTAGCTTATTTTTCATATAATTAATCAAATACGCTTCATGGGAATTTGGATTGGGAAGAAACTTGGAGTAATTCTGAGAACTAGTTACGTTCAACGTTATGGCCTATGTGGGAATTCTATTGTGTTCACTTTATAATTATTTATAGGGCCTTATGTATATTTCGTATAGCTTACATATATAAATATTTCACTTTCTAGAATGTGATTCATGCATCTATGCAAGTGTGTAATGTACTTGTGTTAAGACAAAGAACTCATAAGAAAGATGTTCTCTTTCTCACCCTCTCAGATCAAATTTCTTTTACTCTAAATCTTCTGGTTGCATCCTCCTTCAGTGCCCGCTCACCAGGCATTTGGACTCGGCATCATGTAGTTTTATTTCCCTGAATAATTCCATTCATTCTTCTCTTTGCTATTGTTTTGCCTGAGTTGTTTTCTACTTCCAAGTTAAAATTATAAACATATTAAGGCAGAGATCCTCTTTCTCTTCTGCTTTTTGGCCTGACTGAATACATACTGTATGATCAAGGAACACAAGTCAGTTCAGCCCAACAGATTTTAAACTGCTCTGTGTTCTTTTCTTAGTATTGGGACCTGATGCTGCCAGTAAGCTAAGAGATACTCATTCTGATTTTATTATGGCAAAGTAGCAGCATTAAGCAGCATTCAAGAACTTGAGTTCAGAGTCTGATAGGCTTGGAGCGAAATTTCTATTCCAACAATCAGTACACAATTGTACATCCTTTGGGAGATTTAATTTATATTTAAAGATGAAGTAAAGGTGATGCACATACAGCATTCAGATAAAGCATTTGTTGGATGCTTACAACTGCCACACATGTTGTAAACATTCAACAAATGTAAACTATTATGATGATTTAGTAGTACAGCCTAAATAACTGAACACATTTCAGCATTGACCTGTAGTGAGTTGCTTATCTCAACTCCATAAACCTACTCTAAAAATTGGAAGAACACCAATACTATTTAAAGTTTTTATATGTCAAGTTACGGCGTGTACTAGAAAAAGAAATGAAGTCAAATGCATGGTTATATATTTATTCATTTGAATGGACTTTTGAAAAATTGATGGACATCATTAAAATATACTGTATTCACATAAGGCTACTTCTCATGTGCAGTTCAGTGTAATGCGGTCTGAATGGACCTCATCCAAAAGGCCTTAGTTACAAATCTAGCAGAAGGATTTCATTATAACGCAGTTTCACCTTTAACAAAATCTGTGGCACTCATTCCAAGGGCAGCAAAACCTCAAGGCTCCAAGGCAGTGATTTGTGTTGGCATATTTTTCCTCTTCGTGTGCCATATGAGATTAATTATACCCATCTCTTTGCATTATGTATACTGTTTTACCATTTGGACGTTATAAGACAAAGCCCTTTCAGTAATAAAACCTACCGCTGACTGAATCAGGGATGGACGTGATGTAACCTAGCCAAGCCCCAGAACTTTTACTCTCGGAAAGTAAAACTGGCAGTCTGCACCATCTGCAACATCCTCCATGTGAAACATTCACAACTCCAGGATTCTACCATGAACTCTGCTCTTTCTCATCTCCGCTGTTGGTCCTCTTCCAGACACTAAACTCTCAACTTTTGGCATTTCTGATTCTCACCCTCACTCTGTGCCTTCAACTTACCTCTCAAAATCCTAATGTCATCCAGCTTTGTCTTTCCTCCTGTACATACTCATATTCTAGCTTATATCTTTTTTTTTTCTTCTCTCTTTAGCCTTGTCCCTGAGACTGGCTGTATTGTATGCAGGCCAGTTTGGGTCCCAGCTGTATTCCCTGCTAGAGTCTTGCTGTGCCTGAACATTTCTGAAAGACCTACAGGGAACTGGTCCCTGATGGAATTTATTTATATTAAGAAGTCACCCTAAAGATGTAGGATAGAATCCACCCCAAGAAATCAGAAAGTCAGCATTTGGCTCCAGACATCAGAAGGGAAGAATAATTATTTGACCAGTTAAAGCATGTTATTTTTCAATTCATTCATTTAGCGTCCAGAGTGACCTCAGGTCATCCCTCATCTAATAGCCCTGAAAGCATCCTGGTATGTGCGAAGCGATCATCCAGTTTCAGCTCAAAAGCATCTGCAATGTCAAGTTACTATTTAGACATATGCAGCCTGGTTTACACTCGCATCTCACTTATGTCAGGAAATGTGTGGTGGGCAGAAGGGGGGAAGCAGTAGATGGCACCTGACGAGAGGCAGAACTTCCCAAGTAGATCCTCCCGTCTCCGGGTCCAGCCTCCTGCCTAGAAATCCGGTGGTCAGATATGAGACTGAAGGGTTCACTTGAAATAGGATCCTGAGATATAGAATGAAGTTAACTTCTGTGCTCCCGAATATAAGCAAATAACAATTCCATTCGTATAGAATCCGCGTATGGTAAACAGCCACCGGGGCTGTTGTAGGAGCAAAGGACAGGGCGAGAGCTGGGAGGTGCTTTGAGGGTGAAGCAAATGATTTCCTCAGAGGTGCAAACACAAGTAAAGACAAAGGAGCGCTGGGTGAGGGCACAGCCATCCCATGGGACAGATTGCACAGTAATCTTAAGGTTAGTCTTATAGTAATCGTGTGTGTGTGTGTGTGTGTGTGTGTGTGTGTTCACACTCCCTGGAGAGTGAACCCAGGACCTTTACAGTGAGCTACACCCTCAGCCCTTTTTTATTTGGAGAAAGGGTCTTGCTAAGTGACTAAACTGCCACAGATGAGTCAAACTGGCATTCTCCTGCTTCAGCCTCCCAGAGTGCTGGGATTGCAAGCACACACCACCACACTTGGATAGCTTTACAGGAATCCCGATGTCAGAAGTTCATAGTGACAGGTAGCTTATATTCTCTTTACAGTTAGTATTTTAGAGGTGCAAAGTAAAGTGTGCACATCAGTTAAGTGCCACACACTTTGGCAGGAATAAGGACGAGATATTCCTTTACTGCTTTTTATGTCTTGATGAGTTGAAAGTGCAGTGACTTAGTGAGATCCTGGTATTTCTACATATCACTGATTTTGCACCCTTCTCATCTGTGTCTATTTATTTGTTCCTAAGGATGGGGAAGGGGAATTCTGAGTACAAGTCTTTGCACACAGTGTGTGTTCAGCACCAAGAAAGGACATGAACATGCTGTCATTTTCATTTTTCTTGACTGAATAACAATTCCCTGGAGTCCTGGGAAATGAAATTATAACAAGTCTATAGTTTGCCCTTAAAGGGTACTTTTCATGCATCTGTAGCATGAAAAATAGAATAATATTTTTTTTTCTAAATTTATATACTATTGTTTGCCAATGATTTACGAGATGGTATAAATGAGTGGGTTACAGTAATATTAAAAACATCCACTATTTCTCAAGAATTTCATCTTCTAAATATTTTAAATATCAGCAGCGCTGGTAAGGAAGAGTGTCTGCTATTGGGGTGACGATATCATGGCTCTGATGTCCTTGTTACATCATAATCTGAACACACCATTTGTAAGATAGGGAGCTCTTATTACTCCAGTGTAACAAGGCAAAGGCCTTGAGCAGCTTCATTAGTTCTTACAAGGCACCCATGTCCCATTTAGTAAATTACTGCTCAGTGTTCTAAGTAGTGTGATCTTTAAAGTTCCCCTTGGAACCAGATTCTTGGCTCAGATCTAAAGCACCATTAACTGGTTGGGAAATCCCAATATGAAGTGACTGAAGATTGGTCATGTTGCTGGTGCTTCTGTGAGGTAGATGGGGCTCCGCTCTGATCCCGCCTGTATCGTAGGTCCAGCCTGGATGCGTACCCACTCCCCAGCCAGAGGGGAGGAATGCTTTTCTCCGTGCACAGACCGCTCACCATCACTCATCCTTAGTGGATGGTGGAATTTCTTTCATTTGTTTTCTCCTACGACCAAGAACAAACTCTTGGCGATTTCCCAACAGTTTCCGTATGAGAAGTACTCAGTGGTGTCCAAGGCATTGCTTCTGAGCCTGGCTGCAGGGCTCACTGCCAGTGTCAGTATCTGTGCTGATTCTTGATGCTAGATGCTGTGTGGCCAGCCTGCTGTGGAGCCTCCAATGCAGCTCAGTCACCTGCATGCTGGACACTGATCTGTGCCCCTGTCTAGCCCGGCTCACCTTGCTGGTTTTATTACCCAACCGATCCTAAGTTCCTGGCTCTATATCTAGATTTTGTGCTTGGATTCGCTCCAACAGACTTGGCTGTCTTTTTTGCTCACATCATGCAAGAAAATATAGTAGAAAATTCATCTTGCACTCTGCACCGTAAAAACCAGTCTTAATGCTAGACATGTAATAGCTACGTCAGCAAGAACAGGCCCTGAAGGTGGGGGAGGGGACTACGCAGAGCCTGTGGACAAGACAGAATGTGAAGGACAATGTGGAATTTCTTTAAGCAGCTCAGTGTGGAAAATTAAGTTATAATAATAAGGGTTTATACTTTTTTCTCATAGTTCTACATTGTAGCTATAAAGTTTAAAAATTTGTAACTAGTATTTTATTTATTTTAATTTTATTTGGTTTTTTGTAACTAGTATTTCAATCAATATAAGAAATGGAATGGACTAGTGCGAGACTCCTCTAGTTTTAGAAAAAATACTTCTGAAAAAACTTTTTGAAATCTTTTTCAAATACCCAAATCATGGAATCAACCCGCGAAATGTCACCTTTCCTGATATTTCCATTCAGTGACAAGCATGTGCTGATTAAAGATGAGGGGATCTGTTCCTGACTGTTGACTCAGCACTTTGGTAATCCGACACCAGTTTAATATACAATTAGCACAATTAGACTCCATTCCATCACCTAAACTTACTGCCTGTGGGAGATACTGCCTCATTAGAATGACAAAGTAGGGACAAGGGACTCTGAATTACATTGCCCAGTGCAATTCTTTTTCTCTCCTCTTCACCCCTACCCATGCCCTACTTCTTGAGAATTTAATTTTCATCTTAATAGAAGAAGCTAGCATTCAAAACAATTTTCTCTATAATGGATAATACTCACACAAAGATTACGACGGCCCTTTTAACCCCAGGAGAACGGTCCATTTAAACGGTCAGGATTTCAAAAGATTACATGGGATTGTGACTATAAAAGTGTTTTATAAAATGAGTATTTTATCTGAAAAAAAAGTGAATGCACATGTGTGATTTGAGCTTGTTGTTATGTAAATCCTGCTGGGGCTCTGAGGTCCTGCCCAAATCTCTGCTCTACAAAAACGCTTACAGTGAATCTCAGCTCTCGCTTCTCTGCCATCCTGAGAACAAGGACTTGTCATCTTACTTGACTTAACATTTTATGTACAGAAGCTGTGAGATGGCTCGACTATCCCACTCTGTAAGGAGATACCATATATTCTGAGAAAAGAGACGCACTATGGATATGTTGATCAAGGTATCATGAGGAAAGAAATTTGTTGAAACAGGAATTTCTGGGCAGCCACATTGAATGTATCTCCTCCAATCTCCTGGCTTATCTTGCTTTTGCTTCCAGATTTGCCAACACCAACATCTCTGGGTAGTCGTGAGCATCACATTAGACAGTATATGAGAAAATGCATTGTAAGCTGCAAACTTGGAGCTGACAAAAACGCTTAATGCCGCAGGGTTATGATAAAAAATTCAAAACAGAATATGTACACAAATCAACTTCAGATGATCAGTAAATCAGATGGAGTAGTATTTCTTTCTTCCAGATTAGATACAGTAAGGTGGAATATAGTTTACCCTGGAATTCAAGAAATCTTGGTAACTATTCGGGATTTGTCATTAGCTTTTGTTTAGTCTGAACTTCACTTTTATCTCCTATGAAAAGATTTGGCTTGCAGACCTGTTTGCCTAAGGGAAGTAGGGTAAACAGGAATAAAAGCCCACCAGAGATCTGCTAATTTTTGTAGTTAATTTCTCAAACTTAAATTATGATTTTTGTTTCTAAAACGCTTCTAATAGTAAATTCTGTTTACATAGATAATTCTAAAGTTATTTTTGTTGATGCCCTTAGTGGATGCAGAACACCAGGGAAGATAGTAATGGAACAGGAATTATAAATTTATTGCAAGAAATCTTATTTAATCCAAGGGGTGATTTCATGAGTCAATTACACAAATACTACTTGGCATAACAGCTTAGATGAACGATTCTGTTTCAGATTGGAATGTTCGAAGAAGGCTTTATAGAAGAGTTTGTTATGAATTAGGCAGTATTAAGAGCTGTAACAAGGATATTCTGCAGAGGATGCCAAGAGTAACAGTGCAAAGATGGGAAGATACAAAGGATGTTTTTCTGACAGTGAATAAAGCAGACTGATTGCAGCAGAAGGTCAGCTGTGGTGGTGTGATGGGAAATGAGGCTTGAAAAGCAGGTTATCCCTAACTGAGGATGACATTGAGTGATATTAAAAGAAGTTCAAAAGACTTTATTCTTTGGGCCATGGGGTGCACATTCAAAACTTTTAAGCAAGACAACAATGGATTGAGGCATTTTATTACACATCGATTTCCATCATTCCTCAGAATCAGTCTGGAAAGGACAGAATGTCAACAATCTAAAAAATTAGAATCTGGGGGTTGGGCCGCAAGAAGCCAACCCATTTAGGTTTGGAATCCAAAGTTCTCAATATGAAGGAGTGCCATTTTATTTTATTTTTTAAAATCCTACTTGGGGAGATTAAAAATAGTGGAGGAAAGACTGGCAGCAAAACACAAGAACCTAAATTCAAGACAGCTGAAAAACGACAACTTAGTGAAGAAGAAGGAAAAAAAGTATCAAGGAAGAACTAACAGAAAAACTAGAAACTACAGAGAAACCAACAAAACTGACCACAATGCAAAGAAAAGAACAAAACTCGGTTCTGGGAATGGGGACGCGTCTTTGCTAACACAGGTAAGACCACAGGGCACTGGCAGCTCCAAGAGGGGCGATGGACCAGGCTGACAGTATTAGTTCTAAGAAAAGTCACAGTTATTGTAATCTGCACAGAGAGCGTGGGGTTTTACTCTGAAATTACCTTCTTCCACATGACAGATTAGAGGTGGAAAAGAAATGAAGTAGAGCACCCATCACATGGGAGAATTTTAATCAGGAGCCATTTTGGAAAGGGGTTAATTGCTGAAGACTGCTAAAGAAGAACTAAGCTTCAGGGTTTTGGGAGTCACCACACCACAGTGACCGGGTGGGAGACAGGAACAAGAGACAGTTTGGGGAGGGTGCAGGTTACACACACGCCCTGAGAAGTTTATGCTCATGCTGGGCAGGAAACAGGGCTCTCCCTGGGTGGTGAGAAGCCAGGCTTGTCCTGTGCGTTTTTTCAGAGCGGGCTGGGTCTGAAAGTGCAGGTGTTAAGTCCAGCAGATTGCTTGACACCCCCCCACCACCAACACACACACACACACACACACACACACACACACACACACACACACACACACACACAGAGTGAGCCACTCCCTCCCATACATTCAGCTGTGGGCACAGCGCCACCCCAGTAATTATCCATGTTTAAATTTAGGAGATTGTGGTGCCGGAGGCAGCAGATCATTAGTTTCAACACCAGTGAAAGATGAAATAGGAATCACCTGGAGTCAGAAGTGTCTGCCCACAGTGGGAGGAACCTGAAGTTAGAGGTGCCCGACCCTATAAATACCGGAAGCCTGAGTTGCGTTGGGACTCATGGAGAGTTCCTCGCTCTGGGCTCCTCTTCCTCCTGCCTGTTTCCACTGCCTGTTCCTGTGATTGTCAATAAACATAGCTACTTACTACTTACTAGAGATGTATGCTTGGTGATTCTTTCCTTGTCATACACGAGAACCTGGAATATTTTGACACATTCCACTGTAATGCATCCAGCTTTCTGTATTTGCCAATGTGATCGGGAAAACACCTCAGGTGGGCTAGTTGGTACAGCCTGGGGTATACGGACGGAGGGGCCTTAGGAGCAAGGGGGCACCTCACACCTCACAAACCCACAGGCTGTAAAGACAAGCAGAAAAAACAGTGATTCAGGGTACACAGAAGAGTGGCTGGAGTGAATATAGCCCTGAGGTGGATACCATCAACCCACCACACCAGCTGGAGAAGCAAGGCAGGACTCAGCGTTCACACACGAAAACGTGAGTGTGGAAAAATATAGGACTTAGTAATAACTTACTCTCTCTTCCCCATGTCTGGTAGATTCCAATACTGCAGACCCTGGAAAGAAATCACTCATTCAAAAACAAGAAAGAACCTTTTGGGTTTTTTTCTTTTTATTTAATTTAATTTAATTTTTTAAAAATTTTATTTCCAAGAACATGTATTGGTACATTGTATACATAGTGATCACATTTATTGTAGGTAATTTGTACCTGTATATGATACATCTTGGTTCCCCCCTTCTTCCCCACCCCTCCCTTCCACTGCCCCTCCCTTCCCTATTTACAGTAGCTTTATTTACATTTCCCCCCTTTTTTTCCTTTCTTTTTCCTTTCCTTCTCTCCCCCCACCTGCCTTTCTAATTCAAGGAGAAATCTTTTGGACTCATTTCTCTTCTATATGTTTTTGGAGGCTTTGGGGTTTTTTTCTTTTAATTTTTTTAATTCTTTGCTCTGTTTTTCTTTTTCTTGTTTGTTCTTTTCTTTTATCTAAATATATTTATTTTATTTTAGCCCTTAATGAGATCCTTTCTCTCACTTTTGTTTCCTCCTGTTTTCTTTGTTTTTCATGTTTTCTTTCATTTTTCTCTTCCCCATCCCACCCACTTTATTGGTATGACCATTAAACTTTATTAATCTTTAGCTATTTAGTTGACTTTATGCTATTACTATTAAATTCTTTTCAATTGTTAAGGTAGTAGAGTTGTTGCACGTAGTAAATATTTGCTATATATTAGTATTTGATTTGTCTTTGTGTCTATTATTGCAAGTTTCTTTTCAATTGCTAAGAGTGGTATAGTGGTAGCTTTTATTGGTTCTTATGGTATGTCAATATTATATTTGTCTTTGAATCTGTTACTGTTGCTTGGGCAGATAGCTGTTGCTCTTAATTGGTTTTATGGTTTAGATCTAAAATGGTCCCCAAAGTCTCCATCTCCTGATGATGGCTGGATTATGGGAACAGTATAGCCGACTTGCTGTTGGGAGACAAGTCACTGGGGATATTGCCTGAAGGATTTATCTCCCTAGTCAGCTGCTTCCTTCTCTCTCTCTCTGCTTCTTGGTGACATAAGGTCAGCAGCTTTTCCTGTAATATGCCCCTCTGCGATGCTATCCTGTCTTGGAACCAGTGGACTATAGACCAAAATTGTGAGTCAAAATAAACCAGGTATTTAAGCCTAGTGACACAAAAAGAAACTAAGACAGTTTTTTTTTTTTTTTTTTTTCTGTATGCCAATACATATCTAGTTTGTCTTTGTGCCAACAATATGGTGGTTCGTTGCCAGAGAACTAGGTGCTGAGCCAGTTATACTGAGCGCCCCCCACCCAAATTAACTGAAGTGGTTGGATCTTGGGACAGAGACAAAGTTTTACATTCCCACCAACAAAGTCGAAGTGTTGCCTTTTCCCTGCAGCCTCACCGGCATTTATTATTATTTGATTTTTTGATGATAGTCATTTTTTTCTGGAGTAAAATGCTTTAATTTTCATTTCTTTAATGACCAGAGAGGTTGAACATTTTTCCATGTACTTACTGGCCATTCATACTTCTCAGGAGTGTCTATTCATTTCAGTTTCCCATTTTTTGATTTAATTTTTTATTTTGGGGGGTCTAATTTTTTTAGCTTTTTATATAGAGATATTAGTCCTCTATAAGGAGAGTAGCTGGCAATTTTTTTCATATTCTATAGGTCATCTTATCACCCCATTGATAGTGTCATTTGCTGTGCGGAAGATTTTAATTTCAATCTAATCCCATTTGTTGATTCTTGATATTATTCCTTGTATCATTGAAATTCTGTTCAGAAAGTTCTTGCCTATGCCCTTCTGTTCAGAAAGTTCAAGCATTTTGCCTATTTTATCTTCCAGCAGATTAAGGATTTCTCTTTCAATATTTAGATCTTTGATTCATTTTGGCTTTATTTTAGTGCATTTACTAATGTGACGACTTGTCCCAGAGATGGGGGGCCTACATTCTAGGATTAGACTCTCCTATCTTTATTTTCTAGATCTTCTACTTGCTGGCCATGTGGTCTTAGCCAAGTTACTGTTTCCAATCCTGTAAAGCAGATAATAATAGCAGACAATAATAGTGCCCACCTTTTAGAACCAAGAAAGAATCTAAACATTAGGCATGGTGGCACATGCTTTTAGTCTAGCTACTCAAAAAACTGAGCTGGAAGGATTGCAAGCTTGAGGTCAGCCTAGAAAATTTATCAACACATCATTTTAAATTTGAAAAAAAAATTGTTTTGAAGATCTGGGGATTTAGCACGGTTCTACCTATGTTCAATCGCGAGTACCACTAGAAAAACAAAAATAAAATCTATGTAAGTTCCTTGGGATATACAATGTTCTTATTAACTTCTCCAAGCTTTGATTTTTTTACATGTAAAATTAGGATTATAATACTCTTTACTTATTGATGCACCATAAGGATTAAATATAAAAATGTGTGCAAAGCTCTCAGGAAAATAGCTAATCTATTACAAGCACTTGTTTTTGAATAACTATTCAATCAGGCCACATAAATTTACCATATGTCTGATATACACCAGGTACTTTCCTGGTGTCTGAGGTGGTGTCCGTGAAGAAAACAAAAGCCACTTGAGTCCTGGTAGGGTGAAACAGTCTCTGAACAAACAAGTATTCTGGTGCCACATGAGCAGGTCCAGAGGACAAGAAAGATGGGAGAGGGCTCAGACAGGGAGGGACTCTTTGACCAGAGTCTTAGCTGAGTGAAATGACTGAGGAACTCCCACAGCTATTTGGGGGGAAGAGTGTCCAGGCAAAGGCAAAGAGACATGCTCCACAACTTGTCTTAGAGACACAAACTTCATTGCATGGAGGACCCATAGCGGGGATGCTGGGCAGTGCATGAGTCAAGAGAGGCAGACGGGTCTTTATTAGAGCATTCTTAGGGAACCGTGGTGTCCAACAGCAATGGAAAGCAAGCTATGCATGTTGTGTTCAATTTTGTAGTTTCTTCATTTTTGGAAAATAAAGAGCTGGTGAAATTAATTTAACCCAACATATCCAAAACATCATTCCAATACAAAATTAGTATAAAAACATTACCTAGACATGCATATTCTCTCTCTCTCTCCCTCTCTTTCTCCCTTTGCACTAAATCTTTAAAACCTAGCATGTGTTTTTCACTTATAGCATATCTCAGTTCAAGGCAATGACATTTCGAGAACTCGGTTACAAGTGGCCAGTGACCGCCATCCTTATAGGTGCAAATGTACAGCGTAGCCTGTTGCACTCGATGGAAGGGAATTTGGATTTCATTCTAAGTGGGAATGGAAGCCACTGGAATGTTTAGAGCTGGCAAAATTCTGTGTGTGAGTGTGAGAATGTGGGGATTATATGATTTGGTTTACCTTTAAATCCTCACTCAGAGCTTTATCATGAAGTGTGAAATTTACCTTACCCACTGGGTGGAACCATAAATAACCTCCATGATTTATTTATTTTAAATATTAAACCAACTTCCAAACCTTACCTGCTGTATTTACTTTTATTTGCAGGCATTTCTCTGACTCTGCTTTCCTTTTGTCTTTTTAAAATCTTTCAGTGAAGAATCCTTGGTTGCGCAGCGGTGGTGGGCGGGGCTCGGTACGCTGAAGCACCTGAAGACCTTACAAGCGCCAGCCCACTCTGATTACTCTCGAAACATCATTTTTCTGAGTTCAGCTAACCTCAGAAATGTGTGGTTTCTCTGTCATCCGTGACGTGGGCACAATGAAAGAAGGAGAGTCCAGTATTAGAGCCCAAATGATCTGCTTCTTAAATTTGGGGCGTGCACTGATTTCCCTTTTCTCTCAATTCTGGGAGTAATTTTTTTCTCTTTCTGATTCTTTCTTTTCCCTCTTTCCAAAGAATGCTTAATATGATATTTGCAGTCAACTCAGATTTCAAAAGAGATAGAAAAAAAGGGTTGTCTTCCAAAAGTTTTTGCCCTCCCACCTCTACCTCTTGTAGTCTCTAATGCAAAGAATTTGAATGGGTTTGACTGTCTGCTCAGAAAAAAAAAAAAAAGAGAGAGAAATAAGGGGGAATATATGCAAATGAGCATGTCTGTGAATTACCCTGCCACACTCGCTATTATTATTTATAGAAGGCCTTTAATTGGTTAGTGAATATTTCTAAAGGTCTGTAAACTGGTGAGATTCACATCAGCCAACGTGTGCTCTGAGTGTGGCTTTGCAAAAGAATTGAAATCAAAGGAATTATTTGGAAGTTATTTATTCATGATTAATTTTCTTTATGTCTAAGATCTTTATACTCAATGTGAGATCCATGAGCCAGAAGTATTGGCCCTACCTGGGGTTGGAAATGCAGAGTTCCTGGTCCCCCTTCCCTCCGTATCTAGACTCAGAACCAGATTTTAACAAGATACTCAGATGAATGAGATATACATTTGGGTTGAGGAACACTGATCTAAGGCACAGTGGTTGTAATTTGGAGCTTAGAATTTTTATCAGCTAGTGGCTACTCCTGATAAATTAATTCACTGAAGGGCTCCTTCTACTTTTGGGTGTCTATGATGTTTTAAGTTGCTAGGATCAAAGATTATGAGATGCAAAACAGGGTACAAGAGTCTTTGCCTTCACGGAGTTCTGATCTAGTAGGAAAGATGAGATACAAATACATAACAGTGAATAAGGATCTAACAGAGTACAGACAATAGCTATCAATGGAAGTTTACAATAGCAGCGTGCTCAGGGAATAGAAAGGATTTCAGCCAAACCTGAACAATGGAAAGGATTTATCGTTCCACATTATAGAACTTTATTCACAGGAAGAATAATATGGAGAAAAAGAAAGATCCACCTAATGAAAAAGTACAAACCAAAGGCAGACAACACTTCTGAGAAAAGCAATAAAGTGCCTGTTACTTCCTTTATACACAAACCCAAACACAGCATTAGACAGACTCCAGAAGGTGACAGTTTGCTGCCGGATTTCACTTTTCCTTGAGGCATGTTTGATGGCAGACTGCTGAAAAGAAATAGCCAGCAACACTCCTTGTAGGTAGCAGCTGTGTGTCCTTGTCAATGGAAGACACATCTCAAACTCCAGACGACCCTCCGTTTTTCCAGCTAATGCGAGCAGGTTGCAGAGGTGTGAAATTGAAAAGACCATGAATATACATTTCACATTGTTCTCTCTTTTTTTATTATTTTGGAAAAACATTTAATATTTTTTTATATATACATTTTTTATTTTTTATTTTTTATTTTTTTTTTACCAAGAACGTGTATTGGTACATTGTATACATAGGGATCACATTCAACGTGGTTATTTTGTACCTGTACATGATATATCCTGGTTTCCCCCCTCTTCCCCTCCCCTCCCCTCCATTCTCCCATCCATATTGTTCTTAAGCTGAGGTCTTCTACTTACTCCAACAGGAAAATTCTCAGAGGAACCCCTGGTATCCTTCTCTCTAATGAGATCGTTCAGATGTGCAAGGGATTTGGTGCTGACAGTAAGGGACCTGGGACTAGAGTCACATATCACACTAGAAAAGGATGATACAGTTTTTCTTCATTTGTGCTCCTCACCCTTTTCCAATGTTAATACAAACTAATGTAGATCTGCTACCTTTCATTGAACTCCTAATCTTATTTTAGCATTTTAATGATTATTTCTTATGATTTGTAGAGGACACATTGTCCATAATGCACAATTAGAGGGAGGATGCCCTTTCCAAGGTCGATGGCTCTACAAAACTTTTGTAAATATGACTTGTATATTATACTTCTATTATTTGACTTGCTTTAGCAATCAGGAATTTAAGATGTAATTGAATCATGTCACATGCATTAACAATGCACATGAATCCCAGAAAAGGATGTGATGACTACACTAGAGATTTAATTCATAGTTATCTAGTCGTTTTATCGTGAAATAAAACTTCTCTCATCTTGGCGAAACCCAGACACTAAATTCGGGGCTTCTGGCTGCCAGAATTCATTTCGTGTTCCAGGTTTTCACCTTGAAAATTTCCAAAGGAGACGAGCCATCCTGCTGATAGCAAAGTAAGCATCGGCTCTGGAACTCAAACTGGTGATAAATATGAAGAAAACCCTAATTCCCATTAATGAATATCAAGAACATAATGCCAGTATCAAGGCAGCCCACGGAGACATTCAGTGTGTTTCTGCAGGTGGAATACAAATTTTTTAAAATGAAATACTGTTGGGCTTATTGTGGAGATTATGGTTATCAGTTATGGTGGGTGGGGAAGGGTATGTGAAATACTTTATTCACACTTGTATAATTACTATTCTAAGCTTAGGCTTTTAAAAAAATATTTGTTCCGTTCAAGGCAGCATGAATACCCACCGAACAGCTGGCATGTATCATGGGTATCCATCAGCTGGAAGGACTGAAGATAGTCCAGTGAAGTAAGAAAAGCCA
Organism: Hystrix cristata; assembly: GCA_004026905.1. Taxonomy (NCBI): domain Eukaryota; kingdom Metazoa; phylum Chordata; class Mammalia; order Rodentia; family Hystricidae; genus Hystrix; species Hystrix cristata. Next base: position 161,817 of record PVJO010001228.1, read on the forward strand.
AGTACACAATGGTTAGGCAGATTCTTGAGTTAGACTTTCTGGACTTCAATTCTGATTTTTCTTGTTTGTTCCAGTACTGAAAGGAAGACTGGCTGTGCTGGATTTACTGAAAAACAGTATGCATGTGTTCTGTCTCTACAGAAAGTTAGTTAGTTTCTCTGTGACGTGGGTTCCCCACCTGTGATAAACGAATAAAATAGCAATTTTGTGCATATCAAGATAAACAAGAATATATTTATCATATAAAATATACATACTATGTATAGAGGAATGCTTGGTATAGCCACTGCAAACATAAGTGTTATTATTGATGCTTTAATAATAATAATTGCTCTTGTAAGGAAGCTAGTATTATAGGAAAATGAACAGTATGACCTATGGAACAAAATTCTTTCCAAGTCCCTAACTTTCCTCAGAGTATTAAGACTATAAAATGACAGGTCAAGCTTTCACTGGTGACTTTGAACATGAGCTATGAGAGAAAAATGAAAGATGAGACAGCTGGGAAGGGGAGCAAGATGGCAACTAAGATCCTCCGGTGGTGTCTCCTCATAGACACAAGCCGAACAGCTCTTTGTACACCAAACAACTGCCACAAAATCTAAGGAAATCAGATAAGCAACCATAGTGCCTGTTTTTAATATAACAAAATGAAAAAAAAAAAACCACACATTGAAGAAGGCGCGAATGAGTTGCCTGTGTCACCTTTCCCCCAATTCCAAGCAGCTCGGTAGGGAGAGATGTGCCCCTTGGGAGAGGGAAGGAGAATTAAGTCTAGGCCTCAAACTTGATACCCAATACTAGAATTATCCTGGTTAAACCCAGTGCTGAGGAAAGTCGCATGACTACTGCTACCAAACTAATACCAGAGAACTGAGCCTCTAGAACCATACTAGGTATGTGTTTTAGCCTGCATCATCACCAGCTGTGACATAGGCCTCAGTGTACCTCTGAGATTGTGAAGGTCCTTGTAGCTGTGAGACTCAGGAATGACCCAGCTTAGCATCATCCTAGGTGGGCAAGAATCTTGTCTTCATTAACACTATACTCAACCCAGGCAGTATGGTAAAAGACCTCATTCACTGGGACTACAATAGGGTAGTAAGCACAGACTTTGCTCTAGAATTTAAGGCTAGGTTGATGAAACTTAACTCTAGGCCTATTCTAATGGATTCATTCCCAAGACTTACCTTCAGGGAACAATTCCAGTGAGGAAGACATGTGGCCCCAACTATCAGACTTCTCTTCCGGTTAGTATCACCTGTGGCTGGTTGCAGTGTTCTTGGACCATGAATTCGACTCTACATTAGGCAGTCCATACACATGTGGGCTTTGGTTTTAGTTCAGTGTTGTGCTGCTTTTGGTAGGCTTTGGTTTTAGAATGTTACACAGCTATATGACTTTGATGCCACTTTATGTGACATAGGAAGCTGAGACTGGATCATCTGTGGTGACTCTGCCTATAGTCAGGGAAAATTTTGTAGTGTCTGACCATAGGTGAGTAAACATGAATGAGGCATCCAGGCCTACCCGGGTTTCAAGGTTAGGTTTGGGGGACAGATTGTTCTTTTTAGGTGTTCTGTTTCCTTCTGAGCAATACACTAACAGAACATTTGGGACAAGATGGGGCTTGGATTGATTGCCCTCTAGTACTGAAACAGCAATACAACAAGAGCAGGCTCCTGGCAATTCTCAACCTGGGTGAAATAATGGAAGAGTACAGTCTCAGGGAAAATAATCAACCTACCTAGAATTTCTGGAAAGACAGGCCCAAAGAAAGGTAGATTAGAAAGACTGGAATAAATACCTGATCTATCAAAGCCCCGATGAGGTTACATGCCAACAATCAGGAAATGATAACTTTCAGAAAATGATAACTTCAAGAAATGATAATTTCATCTAGTACTCAAAATACAGTGCTAGAAACTGACCAGAAAGTAATTAGTATGGGAGAACTGTAGGGAAATAAAACAGCCATGTTAAGAAAGCTTGATGAGCTTGAAGAAAATACAAAGAAATATTTCAATATTCTAAAAGAGAAATTTGACAGAGAAATGGAATGAATTAAACATAAAGTTCTTGAGCTGAAAAATATACTCAGTGAAATTAAAAACACAATAGAAACCATCAGTATCAAGATATATCAAACAGAAGAAAGAATTAGTGAGCTTGAGGACTGGTTATTTGAAAACACACAATTAGAGGAAAAAAGTAAAAAATAAAGACAACTTATGGAAACTTGGGGACCAAAAGAGAAAACATTCAAGTTATTTGGGCTTAAAAGGACCTCAGGTTGTCAAAGAGTAGAACTCAATTTGTTCCAAATTCTGAAAAGTTTGAGAACTGAACATATTTTTCCCGTAGGAAATAAAGAAAAACCAAAAAATAGGCTCTGAGGCCCAAAAATTACATTTATAAATTAATTTTTCTGGGATTTTAACAAATTTCACCATGATTTCTTTAACTCTATTGCAGTTCCCACAGTTTTCTTCTTGGCTTTATTGCTGTTATCACTAACTTGCTTTGAAGTCATGATTAAGATATTTTATGCAAATAAAGTGAAAAAAGCGCACAATGGTGAATGTTTGAGTGCACTAACAAGCAGTATATGTTGTTTGGGAGAGAGTGGCGCTTAGCCTGAAGTGTCGCCCCTTTGCGTCCATAAGGAGATGCAGTGTGTGACTTGCTCTTGGCCTGAACAGGTTTTTTTCCAAGTTGAATTTTTGGTTTGACTGATGGGCAAAATTATGAGCATGGAGCAGATTTTTTTCGAACTTTGCTGTTCAGGTAGTGGAAAGCTCAAGCTCGGAGCCGTTGGAGAACTGAGGCCTCACTGTATATCCAAAGTCAATGACAGCAGTCTGTTGAAGAGACATCTACGCTGGGATGTGCATAGAGAACTATTCTCACTAACCAAGAGATGGGAATAATCTGTCCCTCAGCTGATAAGTGGATAAAGAAAATGTGGTACATATACAGAATAGAATACTATTTAATCATAAGGAAGAATGAAATCTTGTCATTTGCAACATGAATGGAACTGGAGGTCATTATGTTAAGGAAAAAAAATCCAGCTCAGTAAGATAAGTAGTGCATGATCTTAGTTTACAGGAAATCTAAAAATAGTTGATCTCATAGATGTTAAGCACAGAATACTGATTACCAGAGGCCAAGGAGAGTGATGGGGTCAGGGAGAATCATATGTTAGAAAGGTTAATCAATGGGTACTAAATTACAGATAAAGGCAAGAAATACAGTGACTGTACATAACAGTTATGTACTGTATATTTCAAAATGCTAAATAAAAAAAGAGTTTGAATGTTTTTAGCCCAGAAAATGATCAACGTTTGAGGAGATCAATATATTTAATCTGATTTAAACATTATGCAATATATACATGCATTACACATTACTTAGTACTCCATTAATATGTACAATTTTGTGTTTTTGTGCTATTGGTTTAAAAGTTTTCTTTAAAAACAAAGAAATGTAAAGATTAATCAACAGAAGTAATAGTGCTAGAAATATGCAAGGAAGGTTTCAAAGAAGATGATGTTTGAATTGAGATTTTTAAGGATGAGAAAGTAAGCGCACAAATGTGGAGTAGGACTGAGCTTGAGGCACGGCAAAGTTTTGCATATGAGAGAATGCACGTGGTTCAATATCTTTAGAAGTATAAAGGAGGTGAAAGAAGAGACATGCAGAACACAGTAAGAATATTGTGAAGGGCTCCTACATCATGCCAGAGACTTTGACTTATCCCGAGGACAAAGGAAAGCCATCGAAAGATTTTGCACAAGGAAATCATGATCAAATCTGTTTTTAGCTACATTCTGGCTACATATGGCGAATTGATTGGATAAATTAATATTCTTTATAAACATCTCTTTAAAGGACCCTTGTTGTAGTTCAGACAAAAGATGTGGGTATCTTAAATACAGTGTAGTCTCATCAAATTCAGTAAAGGCTTCTCTATTCAATTATGTGCTCTAAACAACAAAAAGTGGGGAAGGAATCAGAGGAAAGACAAAGGTATTCCAAATTTTCTGCTCCATCATTTGACAAAAGGAGAGAAAGTCCAAAAGTGAAAATACAAAATTCCCATTCCTTCTGTTTCTTTGTATCTCATAATATAGAAACCTCACCATGCTCCATGCCATGCTAGGATTTAAATATACATACATTTTTATCCAGTATGGGCCCTAAATGCATACCAATGTCTTCATCAAGTGTTCAACTGAAGAAACAATGTGTTCCAAAACTAAAGAGAAAACTGTGCTGGATTTACTGAGAAGCAGTATTTCTCACTCCACTGGGGCACCACTGTCTTGCAGCATTCTCGAAGGTAATCATAACTGTTGTATTAGTCCACTTCGAATTGCTATAGCAAAATATCACAAATGAGGTAATTTACAATGAACAAAATTTACTCATAGTTCTGGAGACTGGGAATTCAGGATAGGGGCAGGGAAGGTTATGTTTGATGAGGGCTTTCTTACCGTATCGTAGCACAGGGGAAGGTATTACATGGTGAGAGCAAGAACGGCTGAAATCACTTTTATAACACACTATGATAATGGCATTAATCTATGCATGAAGGCAGAGCTCTTATGACCTAATCACTTCTTAACAATTCTACCTCTGAACACTATTGCATTGGCTATTAAGATTTCAACACATGAAATTTGGAGGACACAGTCAAACCGTAGCAACTATACGTGACTTTCATTGAGCCCCAACTACTTCGAGTATGACCTTCAGGGTAGGTGTGCCTTGCTGCTGTGGCACTGGAGAAAGAACAAAGTAGAGAGATTGGAGAGTTTAATAGGTAGTATTTACAAGACCTTGTTGAGGGCTTAAATGTGGGGTACAAAAGGTGGGGAGGAGTCCAGACCGATGACTGTGGTTTAACAGCAGGGTCCAGCCCTCACCTTCCATTTCCTGACATCACCAAGAAAAGTGGGAAGATTATTCTTTTATACTGCTGGATTCTGGACTTTACAGGGACAGCCTGCTCACCCTCAAAGCGATAATGTAAAAACCATGCTGCAGTCTCCCAGCCTTTTCCTTTATGTTTACACCATACCAGGTTCCAATTTGAAGAAAAGTGAAAGACAGAAAAACTTGAAAAGCTATAGTCGGATTCTTCCAATAGTTGAATTAAACCTGTGGAACTCCCAAAAGTTAAGGCACTCAGACCCTATAATCTGCTCAATAGGTTCAAAACAAGTAGATTTCTTGGAGCTAAAAGAAATATAGTTGCCATCTGGCAGGTGAATAAGTGGTGTGGCAATGAAAGGAAGAAAACCTGGTATTAGTTTAAACTCTGGGGAGGTAAATAATTTTCAGGGCTGACAGGCAGTCAAAGACAATCCAGGAAGATAGATGATCCAAACTGAGTAAATCGTAGTGTGATCCTGGTGTCAGAGACTGCTCTGGCATGAAGGACTGGTGTATATTCTAGGAATTTATCACATTTCTTTGGCTGGGGCCTCCACTCAGAAATCTTCCTAAACACACCCATGCTAGCCCCCGAAGAGGCAGAGGCAGAGTGGAGGAGGGCATTGGCAAGGAGATTAAGGGAACCCCAAGCCTCTGCACTCTCAATTCAAACAGAGCAGCTCTGTTGGGTCTTCCTCTGGAATTGAACATGCAGAAAGGAGTCAGGTTCTAATGAAAAGGTTTTAGGATACTTTCAGAGCTCAGGTCACGGAGGGCTGTACAGTATTTGCTGACACAAGTCTACTTGCTTTAACAATTCCCTGAACAACCCAATGGCGTTGCTCTCTTGTGGAATTCCTAATCCACACAGTCCATTTAGTTGGGCAATTTCTGCCTTGATTTTCCTCTAGGTTTCTTGGACCTTCAGGGCATTGTTTCTGCATGACTACAAGTTTTTAAGGAAACCTAATTTCTTAGCCCCAAAACATCAATTCCCCTATCAAGACAAATTTTTGCTACAGAGTCCCTCTCTTGATTTTCACTTTAGCGTGGCATTATCACTTCTAATGCTTACTTGTTTATGAACAAGGCCACTGGAAACAGGATCAGATGTTCAATGTGGAAAGATGATGGTCTGTGTTGGAAGAAGAATGTCAGGTCCTCTCTAGAGCTTCCTGCAGGCATCTGCTACCAGAAGAGGAAGCAAAGTAGTATTCAAGGTCGGAAGACAAGCAAAGAAATGACCAGATTCTCATTATCTATGTACCACTTTCACTCCCAGTTTGCACTGGTGTAATTTTTCTAAAACACTGACACAGAGATTTAGGAAACTATTAGTGTTTAATGGTAAAATAAGCTCCACTAAGATAGTGTTTCAGTTTCAAGTGGCACGATCGCCCAAAGGAATGGGCTTTTTGAAGAACAACATGAGGCAATCAAATTTGTATTACAAAACAAATATGTGACTTACTAAATCAGATATCACTATGGGTTATAATCTAGCAGAGACCAATGAGACCAGATGTCAAAAGCTTAGGCCAAAGTTGTGGAAGAAATACTTCAAATGGGAAAGATGGTATCTATAAAATTAATTTTCCCTGGGATGTTGGAAATGAGTAGCATCAATCATTTTTAATGGTAGATTTCTGTGGTTTTTCTGCATCCCACTGAATTAGGTTTATCAAGGCTTGCCAGGAAGTGGGAAGTAATTAGAAAAAGAATAAAACTTTCTAATTCTGTAGAGGTAGGTGGTCCTGTAAAAAATTATGTGTGCATGCGTGTATGTGTGTGTGTGTGTGTGTGTGTGTGTGTGTGTGTGTGTGTGGTACTAGAAGGTTCACCTGGACAGAATGTACAACCTAGACTCCAGTTTTATTCTTATGACTGCTGTGGGATTTCTTTCTATCACTGTCTTATCTGAAGCCCAGAATCTCTACTGGGAAAGGCGGTTATGTGTGTACATGTGTAGTCTTTCTTCCCCTGCTCAGTTGTGTAAGAATGTGCCTCGGGCATGGAATATTTCTTTACCGAGAGAAGAAGTGTTGGGTCTATCTCTGGAGATGCTTTTACCTCTTTCAGACCTGACGTGTGCTTCTTCGTTCTGCTTACGCACATGCAGCCCATGGTGGCTGTCAGCCCCACCGCGTGCTGTACCTCCTCCCAGTGGGAGAGAATGGGGCAGTTATGTCGAGACCCTCTTCCACTGCAGGGTGGGACCCACTGGCCATGGCAAGCCAATGTGTACTACTAAAGCGGAGCTAATTCTGACTTTCCTCTCTGTGAGTGAAGCGCCGCTCCATCCAGATCCTGCGTGACCTCAAATCACGCGCTGGATTGGCATCTGAGACTGCCACTCCCGGTGGCAGGTCATGGCAAACTCGCTGCTTTCGCCTGTGCACAGGGTCACCTCTGGTAGAGGTAGATACAGGTGTCGTTTGCCTTCATCATCGCTAGCAATCTGCTCATCATTTCTAGCAGCACCGCAGGTCTAGTTCTCCAAATCCCTAAGGAATAGTTCAAAATCGTTAAGGCCAATAAAGAGCATGATACTGAGCTTGCCTAATGGGCAGCAGAGAATTTTCCTGTGGCAGCAGAGAACTCCAGAACTCTTATTGAGAAAAAAAAAAAAAATCTCTGATCCTGCCATCGTTACTCCTTTGCTTTAAAACTTTGAGCCTGTCATTCCTTGTATTAAAATTATATGCTTTTAATATTATAGCATTTCATCGCGGTGAAATGAATACATGTATGCCTTAGCTCGGGTGTTCCCAAAAGCACAGTCTCAGATAAGACACATTTGTACTCAGAAAGTTTGTTTGGGAAGAGGAGGGAGCGATGAGGAATAGTGAGGGAGGAGAAAGGGCTCATGCTAAGTCTGCTACTGCACCAGCTTCCCAGGGTTCTGGCCTCTGCTGTGGATGGACAGTCAGAGACAGTTGCCGGGACTTACTGAGAGGCCCTATCAAGCATCTTGGTGTTTTCTACCTGAGAGAAGGAGAGTTGGGAAGTTTACCTAGCAACCCCATCATTATGGGTTAGAGGTTGCCTCACGGGGTGTCAAAGCCGTGCATCACATGCCTTTAGAGAAGAAAAGAGACGGAGTGGAAGCAAGGTGTGGTCAGGTTCCGCCTGCAGAAAGTGGGGTACTACAGTAGAAGAGAATCGAAGGCTTAATGGAGAAAATTTGGGGAACAAAACAAAAAGACAAAGGAATTGTTTTACCTGGAAATTACCTGCCATCTCCCTTCCCACAGGTTTACTGACCAACAACCCAGCATCATTCTATCTATGTGTTTTGTTTTTAAATACCACATTGTATAATTTATTTTTTTTTACTAAAGATTGTATCTTTAATACCACTGGATGTTAATAAATGTTCTTCTGGGACACTTTTTTAAAAAGTTGAACAATATTCTTTTATGCAGAAGTGTTTAGTAATATCTCTGATCACTTATGGCTGATCATTTAGACTGTTCCTGATTTTCTATTCTTTAAAAAAGAACATTGAGTTGTTGTGTGGTTATTCAATTATTCCTTTGGCATTAACTCAGAGAAGTGAAATTCCTAGGTCAAAAGTATGCACATTTTTAAGGCTTTAAGTGCCCAATTAGTCTCTGGAAAGTTACAACTATCCTCCATCATGGTGCAAGAATTACTACCCTTTCTGTATTTGATGTTATTATTATGGTCTGATTTTTGCCATTCTAATACGTAATTGTCTTTTACAATTAGTTATTGTAAAATACTTTGTAATTTCTTAAGTTTTATTGCATTTCACCAGTTTTAGTGGTATACAAATTTTAAATTTCCCTTACTTGTTCATTAGTGGAGCTTTTTGATATTTAAATTAAATTTAACTTTTTATGTAGTCAAATATATCACTCTGATTCTTAGTAGTTCTTCCTTCTAATGAAGAATTTCCTCTCTTGCAAACTAAAGATATCCATCTATGCTTTAATTGTTCTTTGACTTAATTTCTTAACATTTAATTCGTTCTAGCTTGAATTTTATGTTGCGATACAACACAGGATAAAGATTAAACTTTGTTATTTTTTTCCAATTGGCTGATGACTTAGTAGATAATAATAATTAGTACATAATAAGAATTAGTATATAATAATAATAAGTAGATAATAGTAGAAGATAATAATTGATCTACTAAAATGTAACTTTTCTTTCTAATTTGAAATGTCAAAATTATCTCATATCAAATATATAATGGGCACTATTTTCATAGTCTTTTCATTTGTCCCTCAGTTTTCGGACGCTTTTTACAAAAAGATGAATAGCAATCACTTGCCCCATGAGGCAGATGCGAGACGAGAGTAGATCTTGACACGAGAGGCTGAATAAGTGACAGCGACTAAGAGGGCCTGGACTTTTAAAAAACTCTTCCTACTTTTGTTGTTGCTGTTATTTACTTCTTGTTTATGGATGCTGTATAAGTTGCTCATTGCACTTGCCTTTGTATGCAGTTATCACCTGAAGCATTTTTAAGAATTTGCTTCAGGAATAAATTTATTTATGGAGATTTATGATGAATTGTAAGAGACTGTGCAGCTAGTAAGAGAAGTAGCTGAGAAATGAGCTCAGTTTTGTCTGATAGCTACATGTCTTCCAGGCACCAAATCCCAGCAAGTCTTTATGAATTTATATTTTTGTTTCTCCTGACCCAAGATTTATGACTGAACTTCAATGAGCATTTATAATGAGATCATTATATTTTTATTGCTTATCAACTGCTCCATAGAGCTAAGAGATGGATGTTGTGCTGGTTTGGTCTTTTCACTCAACTCCTACCATCAGCTTTTGTGGCAAGAAATACAAAACAAAAAAAGGAATAGAACTTAATGCAGATACAAAAAGAATTCATAGAATGGCTTTACATATATTAATCCAAAATAAATGTGACACCCATGATTGATCATACCGTTAAAAAAACAGCCAACCTTGGGTAGTATAAATGAAAATTCTAATAATAACAAGAGAAACGAGACATGGTAAAAAGAATTCATAGTATTTAAATAAAGTGTTACTTCAGTAAATAAAGCATTTGGCTTTGAAATGAAAGATTTTTCTTGGGATGAAAGTTTGACCATAACCAAAAAAGACTGAAGACAAATCAGAAAAATAGGGCATTAATTCAAAGCATGGAGATAGCACCAATTACAAGAAACAATATAGCAAGAGAGAAGGACATTCACCCTCCAACTTTAGTGAGACACTGATGATGAATTCTTTTGCAGAGTATTCTCCTTTTAAAACACCTTCTCGTCTGAATCATTTAACCCTCAAAAGTTTGCTGAGCCTGTCTAAGCACAATGACTGAAGTTCTGAGATGTAAAACATGGGAGATGAATAGAACACGAGCTTTTCCATAGCAAAGGAAAGTCTAGTGAGAGACAGGTGGTAACATAACAATAACACAGAGATACGTAAGAAAAAGAATAGAAACACACACAACGCATCGTGGATTGGCCGTAAGATGTGTGGCTGGTGGGCGATCGAGTAGGTGGTATTGGACTGAAGCCTTGAGAAATGAGAAGATTTTGATAGAAACAGAAAGAATTCTACACTGAAATACAGTGTAGAAAAAGGCAAGTGTATGTGAAAATGCATGAGTACTTATTTTAGTGTATGTTGAGTGGTTTGGAGTAGGTTGGACAGAAAGTGTGTGGAGGCATACAGTGGGAACAGGAACCAAAGTGGTAAAGTTTAGTTATAATTTTTTTTTTCTGTGCATGTGGTAGAAAGCCCACTTAAGATACTGTAAGCAAAAGAAGTCAGTTGAAGGAAGTGGGTTATCTAGTTCATGCTCTGCCCCAATATCAGAGTTCAGGGCCCCAGAAATAACGAGAATAGTTTCTTGAACATTATCTCCACTTCATTCTCCTTCCTCCTTTTCTGTTCAGCATTGGCAGCCTTATCCTTCTCCGATCTAGGTGAACATAGCTTTGGACTCACTGATCAACTTGAGAAGGCACCTATCAGTGAACTTGGTCGGGGGCAGGAAAAGATATTTTTGGAAGAATAAAGTGGGGTGCTGGAGAAAATTTCATAAATCTCCACTGCAAATAGGAAGCAGCAACAATGTCACTAGCAAGCTGCAAGAGTCTAATTTACATTCCCGTTACTGTCTTTCTTTTTTGCTTTTCTCTCTGCCCCAATGCACTATCCCATGATTGTCTTTTCATCCTATTTTTATGGACCTTCCCTGCTCTGTGGCTCCTTTTCTTTGTGATAATGTTCCAAGGTATTTTTCAAACCATAAAAGCACCAGCTGAAGTGTCCAGAGCCTTAAATTTGCCTGCTGAATTTTTTTATTCAAATTTTCATTCATCAGATGTTCCCTGAATGCTCATCAAACACTGTGGGTTGGAAAGCAACAATAATAACAATAGCCTAAATGTGCTGTGTGATCACCATATGCCAACTGCGATGCTTGCCTTAACTCATGTAACTGAACAAAGCAACTCACTGAAGGAAGTTCTGTTATTAGAAGGTAACCAAATGGTGTAATTGTCATACAGACCTAAGCTGTTTGATTCTAAAATTCTTCTCATTAGTCACTCGCCTATCTGAAGTTAGGAGTATATCCCTGTGCTGAAAATCCTGGTCAAATAGACAGGTGCAGTACAGAATAATAAACACTGTGCTATCAGTAAATGTAAGCTTACTAATAAAAAGAATTCCTAGGAAGGAATTCTGTACGGGAGGGAGGAAGCCTTCCGGAAAAGCCCTGTCTGGCGGGCCCTGGGGCTGAGCTAGAGTTGGCCAGGTAAGCAAGGGCTGTAACCATTTCCAGGTGGAAACACACAGCTGTGCAAACACAGTATGTGAGAAGACTGGTGCTGTGCATTGGTTGAACGGCATGGAATTCGGCATTGATCACACTCAGGTTAGGATGAAGAACAGTGGCAAGTACTGAAGAGGCTGGATATCCTGAGAGGCAATAGTTAACCTCCGAAGGATTTCAAATGTCACTGAAGTTGTGCTTTGTAAAGATCACCCCTAGAGGCAGTGTGCAGGCCAGGGACTAGGAGACTAATTAAGAAGAAATGTCTATATCTAGCCCAAACAATCTAAAGACAGGTATAAATTCTTTCTCCTGTGTTTTCAGGTTCTTACCAATTTTTGTTGAATGAGTACAGGGTCTGCTGTTTCTAGGCAAGAAATAGGAGGTTTGAAATAAGGCAATTGCAGTGGAGTGGGAATTGGAAGAGGAATTCTCTGAGATGTAGTTATACCAACATAGATGTTATTCCTTGGTTCAAGGCCAAGAGGGGGGTGGCTGTGTTTGCAATGACTAGAATTCGCCACATAGTAGAACTTTAGAAGACCACATCTGCCTTTCAGTTCTTTCGTGATTCTTTTCTTTCTTTTAATATTGAGCAATGTGAAATATTTAGTGGTGCAGGAAATAATAGAATGCTGATCACTCGGGATCAGTACAATTTAACTACTTGTCATATATGGATCATATCTGAAATATTTTTCATATTGTTGGAATTTGTAATTATTGTTTTTAATAATTTTACAATGTAAAATTTGGTCAAGATAATGCACCATAATTTACCTGAGCATTTCTTGATAGATGTGTAAGCTACTAGTCATTGAAGAATGCTGTAATAAATAGCTTCAGGTGTAATGCATCCTTAAAAAAGATCACCTTTTCACTTCATTATCCATTTTGCCTTGTGTTTATGGGGATCCATGTCTGAGGAAAGATTTTTTGAAGTATAGTAGGTGTAGACATATAGGCTATTTCTTGGTTGAAGGCTATGAAAGGGGTTCCCTATGTCTAAATGACTAGGGAACCTCTTGTGACACAGGCAAATTTTTCAAAAAATGAGTTTTTTACCCTACTGATTTAAAAACTTTGTACCCTTGTTATTTACATCTAGATATCTAGCAGCTGTTCCATTTATATTGGCTAAATGAATATACAAATAAATGAACAAACAGAATGGAAGAAATGTATACATATCAACCAAAAATCCAAGGCCCATTCCACATACATTTGTTTGTGCTCAGTATCCTAGAAAGAAGTTTCTTTAAAAAAAGTGTGACAGTTAATCTTGATTATCAATTGGTTGGTTTGAGAGGCACCAAAGGGATTAGCAAAGCACACTTCTGTGTGTGTCTGGGAGGATCAGGCAGGCATGACCTCAAGGCCTGTATCTGGTCCCTGGCCACTTCCTCTCTGGCCCCTCCTGGTCTATCTGCTTCCTGGCTGCTATGAGTTGAGCTCTTTCCTCTGCTACACCCTTCTGTCGTGATGTTTCTGCTTTGGAGCTAGCAGACCACAGACTGAAACCTCTGAAATCCAGGAGCAGAAGTGAACATTTTCTTCTTTCCATTCTGTATGTCACAAATTTTGGTCACAGTGATGAAGAGCTGGCCAATAGAGAAATCATATTTCTGCCAGGATCAAAAACAGAATGGGAAATTTTAGAAAAATAAGTCAAATTATATTTGGAAAATAACCTAACATTCCAATTAGAAAAGGGATATTTTATCTCGAAGAGAAGAAAATCAACTAGGACCCTATTGTGTGGACTAGTGGGAATTAGCCTGGGGAATGGTGTGGGAGGGAGAAGAAGCTGCCCGCTATACACCTTACTTATTACACTGAAGGCAACAAGAGTGAAGTGGGTATTGGAAACGAGACTGCAGGCTAATGCCTAGTCTGCCACTAACTGTGAAATCTTGAGTAAGTCCATTTCTTTTTTTCATCCATGTGATCAGAACATTTACTCGTATTTTAGTGTCTCAGAGTTTGGGTTCTGGAAGCCAAGAGGCTTGATTTCAAGCTTGCCAGCCACACTTACAGACCAAGGACTGTCTACTTCAACATTTCTGGTTTTTGTTTCCTCATATACAGTATATAGTAAGGATGGAAAGAACACCTATTTTACAAAATTGTTAAGGGTATTGAATGAAGTAAGTTAAAGTCCTTGTTACATGATAGCCTCTCAATAGATTCTACCTATAACAACTATTAGTATTATCTGGTCTGAAATTCTATCATCTATAATTGTATGGTATGCCTAATCCATACAGCCTAACAATGTGATTACAATAGAGGCTCTTGACAGAGTAGTATTTTGTGTCCTGTCTTGGGATGACCTGGAGGCTAACAATTACTCCTAACGTCTGGGAAAGCTGAAGACTAACGGTTGGCCATGAAGGCAGGGTGTGAATGAGTTCCAATAAAACTTTGGACACTGAGGTTTTGGCTAGCTTTACTTGCAACAGTCCATGATTATCACACAGTATGGCCAGGAAGGCAAAAGAAGTTTATTAATCTTGCCATATCATGGAGATAAAACATACCCAAAGAGAAATAATGTCCTTATTATGTGTATTGTTATTTGAAAAACATCAACACAGCAGGTATACATTTCTTGATAAAAGTGTTGTGATGTTTATCATATTTATCTCTCTTTCTCCTTAATAAACATAAAGAACTGATTCATTGTTGTTGTTGCTGTTGTACTAGGTATCGACATGTTCAGCCCTTTTTATTGATTGATTGATTTTTTTATTTTGAAACAGACTTTCACTAAGTTGCTCAGGCTTGGCTCAAACTTGCAATAGCCCCGCCTCAACCTCTCAGAGTGCTGGGACCACAGGTGCACATACCCATGCCGGTCTAAGAACTGATTTATTATATCACCTGTATTTTAAAAATCACAACTGAATTCTCTGACAGGTCACATCCCCACAGTCAGAGCTATAGGGCTTTAAAAAGAATGCATTTCTGATTTTTCCCCTTGGGCACCAACCCAGGGCTTTACATGCTAGTAAGTTCATTCTTACTGGTCACTCAGTACTATAATCCCAGAGCGTTTTATGAGGCATTTGGTTACGTCCTTGTTTAATTCTTACGCTCTACATAGGTCCTCACACAATCATTTGTATATGATCAAGGCCTGATATATACACACAAACTCTGCAAACTTAAAAGAAAACGAATTCATTTCCAAGTGAGTTGCTTGGAAAAAGGAATCTCTCTATTAGTAATAATTTTATGACCAAACCAAAAAAGAACAAATATATCTGGCTGTAATGTGTGTCTCCTGATTCTAGCTCCAGGCAGTGCATTGTGTCTGGACACCGTCACACCTCAGCCCCTTTGGAGACTAAAAAAGCACCTACTTATTGCATAAGAAACAGAAAGGTTTAAAAATGACTTTCCCACAAAATGAAGCACAGGTGATTGCATGTATTCATATTAGCTTCTGCTCCAGCAGAGAACGGCTTGTATAATTGTGTTTTGGGAACTCTTTTGTAGAGAGATTTATAGGTTTTTGCTTATAGAAACCTATTTCTATTTTAAAATATAGACTCTCAGCAAGTGTCACCCTGAAGAATTGGGCCTACTAGACTATTTTGTTACATTTTAGGGGATAAAAAAACAAGCACGCGGCAGTTACACTATTAAGCCACAGCAATGGAGCTGCCACTCTCGACCTCATTACTCAAGACTCTCTTTAGTTCAATTATACACCTCTGCAGCTAAGGTAGATAGATGGAGGTCATTTGGGAGCAGTAAACCACAATGCCTTGAATACAGAACTATGTTCTTAAACTGATTTACACCTTGTTCTCCAGTGTTCTACAGCTGGTGCTTGGATTGAAATGCAGAGGCCATGATCGAAAGAGCTTTTTCTTTGTTTTACCATCAGGACTGAAGCTCACTGGCAATTATTATCTCCATTAAATGGCAAGGGACAGTGAATATCACCTTCATTATTTCCAAAGTAGTAGCAAAATAAAACCAAACCAAAAGGGGAAATAGAGGTTCTTGGTCAGCATATCCTCTGGGGAAAGAGAAGGGACATTTAAATCTCCTGTAAGTTTTTACTTGATTGTGTGGATTGCTCTAGTGAGAAAGGAATTGGATTATTGAAAGGCACAATTTGCTTTTCTGGCACTGACAAAAATACCATCATGTTCTGATTTAACATACATACATCTCTGAGTGTGAAACATGTAAAGCACTAAGACAAATTAATTAAACAAGGCAAACTCACATGAAATTTTTCTCAGGATCATAAAAAGATCCTTATAAATTTAAAATAAGTTTATTTTACTGCCCTACAGCTGTCCATACTGCTTTAGTGTCCAAAGTTTAACTTCTCTTAACTTCTGCCCTAATTGTTTCTTTAGTATCACCTCAGAAAGTTGTCACTATTAGAAGTTAAAGGGCACATTAAAAAATAATTAACAGACACAGAAAGTGTGCCTCTGAGAAGATGAAGACTTTTCTTTATGCATCTTAAGTCGAATGAACAAGTGTGTCAAGAAATCCATTTTCCACTGCCCAAAGTTTCTCCCAGGGGGTCATCGGGAGCTAAACAGCCTAGATCTTTCAGTTGTAAGTTATTCTATTGGACACATGTCCACAACGCCAAAGAGTTTTGTAAAAGTTCACTTCTGAATTACAGGCCAGGAAGAATTTTATATCCATTGACATATTTTCATTTGGACAGAAATGGATATTTCAAGAACATAATTGAGGCCACTATAGAACCAATCCCGCTTCCTTCTCAAAAAAAAAAAAAAAAAAAGCTGAATTTAAGGCATATAACAGGTCTTCTGTGACATATCCTCTCTGCATAAGTTAATCTTCAGAATTTTTTTTTTATGAGTGGTATTTGAAAAGATCCTTGAACTCCAAACAGCCTTAAAAACAGTGGACTTCTGAAACATTTCATTAACATTTAAAGTTGTCTCAGACATACTGCTGGACTGTAGGAAGTATTTTTAAGGGCCAAACATTTTATGGCCATCCTAGTGGAGCCTTATAAAAATGCTGAAACATTCTAGGGTTCTTCTGAGCGTTTGGTTTCAATGTGCCTTATGGAATGTTGTAAGGAGAAATCAAAATGGGAGCTTTTTCAGTCTTTTTTTTTTTTTTTAGTGTTACCTTTGAAATTGTACTTATTGCTCTATAACAAAGAATCTTTTTTTTTTTAACTCTACCATGTATTCCATGTTGTCAGACTCTTTCCTGAATCCCTCATCCCGTATCACACTCTTCAGATACCACCTTTGTGTGCACTGGCCTTTCAGCTTCTCACATGTGGCCAGCTGTGGACATCTTCTGCCTCCACAGTCTACACAGAGCTGGCCCCTGTCCATCTTTGGGAGAAGTCTCCATCCTCCTCCAACCCCGGTCTCTTCCCATCAAATTTTAACATGAATCCATCAGTGCAGAAATCTTGTCTTCTTACTAGCAAGTCTCTGGATCCTAAAATGGCAGGCATGCCCCAAATATTAATTGAAATGGATGAATAATGGGTTTCAAAATCCTTGAGAAACTCATGATTATTAAGGAGGTGAATACTGCTCAGTAGTTTAAAAAAGTGAGAATTCTTTAAACACTGACGTTACACTATCCATGGATAGTTGTTCCAATAGAACACGAGTTGTAAATAGTTCACTTGGGGAAGCATATTCTATTTTTAAAAAGCAATGTGTGAATTAATATAAGAACAGAACACAATTTAGAAAAATCCGTAAGCAATAATAATAATTTTTATGAGAAGGAATTACATGGAAATTTACTTTCTAAATTATACTTGTCAACAGTATTTCAGTTTTTTACAATTAATATTCATTTATTTAATACCTATTGATTATAAACTATGTGGCAGGGACTATTCTTGATGTTAGAAGTTGTATTAATGAAGAAATCAAAACCTCTACCTTCACAGAGCCTCTATTTTAAGTTCTATGAGGAAATTAGATCCAATGAATAATAATGAAGTCAAGGTGGGTAGAGAGAGCTACAGGCAGAGGGCTGCTACTTTGGATGGGGAAAGGGGGTCATTGCATAAGGTGACATTAAGCAAAGATCCAAATGGAGTGTATCTGGCAAGGGAGTCTTGGTTATGGTGGAGGGACCAATAACCATGACATCTCAGTGGATTAAAACACGAGGATCATTCGTTTCTCCACCACACTGATGTCCAACTTGGTTTATGAGGGTCTGGCAGCCTTCAGGGAGTAATGGCCTCCCACAGTGGCTGCACAGTCCTGTGGCAGTGGAACCTGGAATATGTGGCCTTTTGGATCATGATAAGAGGGATCAAAGAACTGGGAAGTCAAACAGCAACAGAACTCCTCACTTCAAAGTGAGACATCCTTTTTGTTCAATGACACGGGCCCACGTCAACATGCTTGTTTGCATACAGAGAGTCAGGTAGTAGTAAACATTTGTGATGTTTACTGTAAAGACTAAGCTATGTCAATATCTGACGGGAGAGTTGTCAAGTAAATTGGACAGAAATTGCCAAGACTCTGAGGTATGTATTTTCTCCTTGTGTTCAGTGAGGCAGAAATGTGGCTGAAGCATTAAGTTAAGAGGAAAGAGGAAGAGGGGGCAGAAGAGGCAGCCAAAGGTCTTCTCATGGGGGGGTGAATCCCATCATTATCATTCTATGTACGATGGGAAACCACTGGAAAAAATTTGAACCAAGTGGTGATATTATCCGATTTTTTAATAACTCCATTATCACAAGAATACAGCAATGTAGATAGCTATAATAAACAGAAAATAAAAATTATCAAAATGAATAGATACACAAAGGCAAGAAGAGTTACTAGTCATTTGAATAAATAGAAAGTGGTCCAGTGTTTTTAACACACAGGCAGTTCCAGGGTTTTGATTGCAGATGAATAAATCCCTCAGGTTTTTTTTTTGAACACCAGCTGAAGCCCTAAAAATGTCAAAAGACACAAAAAGGATATGAGCTCCTTTATTAAGGGTGAACAAATTTATTGAGTAACCACAGCTGGCTGCTACATGAAGCAGAAGGGAGGGCACTTCCAAACTAAAGATGGCCAAAAGCTGTGGTTACTGCCACTCAAGGAAAGGAGCTTAGATGACCTTTGAGAAGTTCTTTGTCATTATAAGAAGACTTTTGCAAAACTTGGAACAATACTGGTATATCTGGTATATTTCTGCATGCCTATAGTAAATCAGAATTCAACTTCTCATGTTCATATTGCTGGGCAGCCAGACACACCTAGACCTTCCAGCCTACCTATGTCTATTCCAGAAACAATTAAATTAAATTGTAAAGGGCAGATTTTTCTGCAGGAATACACATTACCAAAAAATGTAATAAATCAAGCATCCTCTGGTACTTGCGGAACATGGGCAGGGTTACGGTTTAGATATAAAATGTCCCCCGAAAATCTTGTGTGCTCGGAGGTGGGCCTAGTTGGTGGGGCTGGTCCTGGGGGCG
Organism: Hystrix cristata; assembly: GCA_004026905.1. Taxonomy (NCBI): domain Eukaryota; kingdom Metazoa; phylum Chordata; class Mammalia; order Rodentia; family Hystricidae; genus Hystrix; species Hystrix cristata. Next base: position 181,019 of record PVJO010001228.1, read on the forward strand.
TGCTTTGGGAGGGTGTATCTCCTTCCCCAACTCTTCCCTTGTCTTTCTGCTTCCTGGATACCATAAGGTAAGCACCTTTCTTCTTCCAGACCCTTCCCCCATGCTACTTCAGCCTTGGAGACAATCAACCACGGACTGTATCCCCAAAACTGTGAGACAAATTGAATCTTGCCTCTTTTAAGTTGTGACTTTTAAGTTGTGAACCTCGCCTTTTTAAATTGTGACTTTTAAGTTATTTTGCCCAGCAATGGGAAAGTAACTACTACAGGTGGTATTTTATTTTAAAGGAAGAAGTTCAGCTTTCCAAGTAGAGGCAGGAAAAGATTCAACTTGTTTCTAAAGCATGATGGCTGGTTTTCTTCTTATTTGTACTAGATATATTCAGTTCTGCAAATTGGATACATTACTTCCCTCTTTCTTTTCCTACTCCCACAGCCAAGTTATCATGGAATCCTGTCACTAATACCTTCTAAACACCACTTGTGTTCGTTTACTCATTACATCCCCAGTCTTCCTCCTGTTCCTGACCTCATCCTAAACCCTATCATCTCTTCCTGTATTTATGACTTTTCTTCATAATCGATCTCTGCCTTCCACTATTTTCTTTTTAGATCCAATCCCTGGATAGAAGACAACAGCAAATTTTCATCACCCAAATCTAATCATGTCTGTGTCTGTTTAAACTTTTCAATGACTTCCTACTGCTTTTAAATAAAGATCAAAGTCTTGGTCCATAAAAAAAAAAAAAAAAAGACTCAATGACAGTTGGACTACTTCCTGCCTATCTTTTCAGCATCGTACCATTGAACGTTTCCTCCTCTGTGGAATTCCAGCCACAGTGCTCTGCTTTCAGTGAAATATGCCAAGCTATCTTCCAATATATAGATCTTCAATAAAACCTAAAGCACTTCTGTAGGTCTAGAATAGTGTACCCAAGGCTAGGACACTTCACCTCTGTTTTTTAATGGTTAACTCCTATTCAACAGTTGTTCTCTATTTTGCTCTCTCTCTCTATCTCTTTCTCTCTCTCTCACTGACTTATTTTGACTTCATTTTAGAGAGAAAATTGTAAGATACCAATTCTTCAATATTTTTGAGATTTATATTGTAATACAGAAGGGCATGTTCTACTGGTCCTTTGTTTAT
>PVJO010001229.1:0-182647 GCA_004026905.1 Hystrix cristata
ATCCCAAAAACAAAAAAAAAAAAAAAAAAAAAAATAGGGTGAATAAAAGGCTGGTTTGATAACTTTAGATATGGAAAAAAAAATTTTTAGGCTTTTGAAATTTCAAACAGTATTTAAGAAAGGTATGAGATTTTTAAAGTTTTTATAAAAATAGGAACATGGATTTAAACAGACTGAGAAAGTCTGAAAAGATTAAGCTGTCTCTGTAGGTTGGTTCCCAGTAAGTGGCTACTGAAAGAAACGTAGCAGGTAAGCATAAGGCCCTCAGTTTGATCCCTGGCACCAAAAAAAAAAAAAAAAAAAAGAAAGAAAGAAACATAGCAGGTTCAAGTGTTACTGTTGTCCTTAGACTAAGTAAATATTTAACTAAACTAAATATTGAGTCATAACAATTTTGAAAAGAAAATTTCTAAAATCTTTTAGCTGACAGTTCACCAAGTGTGCGCAGTGGTGCATCTGGGGGTGTCCCAGCCCAACAAAGACTTGGGGGCATGTGAAACGTAATCATGACAGGGTACAAATTGCTTGCCAGATTGTGAAACTAATGGCTTGATACAGGGCAAAGGTCACAAATTGATTCAGGGCATAGATGTTTCCTTTAATTGACACAATATTATCTTGCTTCTTTTCCCCTTTCAGGTTTTTGCTGTGCTGTGGCACAAACCCAGGGCCTTGAGCATGCTGAGGAAGTGCTCTGCCACCAAGGTGTACCTCGGCCCCTTTTTAACCCAAAATGGGTTAAAACTGCATAGAAAGGCAAACTGCATAGAAAGGTGGTGATGATTGTAACTTTGAGACAGGGTCTCTTCCCTGTGTAGCCCAGGCTGTCCTTGAACTCATGATCCTCCTGCCTTGACATCCTGAGAGGTAAGACTGGGCACGCGCTAACCACACTGGGTGCTAAAGCAGTGTTTTGTTATTGTTTTGGTTTGGTTTTGGTAGTGAGGATTGAACCCAGGCCTTCACACAGGGCTATATCCTCAACCCTTTTTGGTTTTTTTTATTTGTTTTTTGAGACAGGGTCTTGATTTGTAGTTCAGGCTGGCCTAGAACTCAGGGTGATCCTCCTGTCTCAGCCTCCTAAGTGCTGGGGTTACAGACAGGTGCCATCACACTGGGTTTATTTTTTATTTTTGAGACAGGGTCTCACAGTGTTTTCTTAATCTTTTTTTTTTGGCACTGGGGATCGAATTCAGGGCCTTGCGCTTGCAAGGCAAGCACTCTAACCACTGAGCTAAATCCCAAAACAGTGTTTTCTTAAAGTTGCAATTATGGCCAACATTTAAAAACTAAAAGATTTAAACTGGGTGTGGTGGCACATGCCTATTAATCCAAGCCCTCAAGAGGCTGAAGTAGGAGAATCACCTCGAGTTTGAAGCCAAACTAGCCTACATAGTGAGTTAAAGGCCAGCCTAAACTACAAAGCAAGACTCCGTCTCAACAAGCCAAAACAACCACCACCACCCCCCCCAAAGAAAAAAACAGCTATAGATTTCCAGTTTCTCTTGAAATACAGAACACTCAGGCCCAGGTCCTCACAATGTAACACCTGGAACTGAATATGCTATGCCTGCCCCCTTCTGGCAAGTCACACCTTTTCCAGTTTGTCCTCTCACTCCCTTCTCTAACATACCTCCCTCTTCCTCATTTACCCTGCCACTGATCATCATTTTCTCTAGTAATTAGATAGCAGCCTGGCTTCCCAACTTGATTTACTTGTTGGTTCATCAGAGGATAAGTAGCTGACCCGGTGTTAGGTTATGCTTCAAGGCACAGCATCCCGGCATCTTCATTTATTTGGGATTTGCAACGTGGCTGCTCAACAAGAAACCACTGATGACAAATATTACTGAGGAAAATAGAAAATAGACCTGTCTGCCATTCTGCTTTACTCAATCAGTTCACCGAGAAGGTGTTTAGTGTGTACCCCTGGTCCCAACATGCAGCTATACATTTGCGTTAGAGTGTGACATCACAATCAGATTGGTGATACTTACTCCCCAGATTTAATGATGGAGCTAGTCTGGCCAGACCAGTCCTTTCCCTCTTTCCTTCCGTATCTGTCCCACAATTGCAACTGTCTTTCTTTGGTTTTTTTGTTTGTTTTTTCCTCGAGACAGGGTCTCATTATTCTGTTCAAACTGGCTTTGAACTCACTATGCAGCCCAGGCTGGCCTCCAACTTTCCACGATCCTCCTGCCCCAGCCTCCAGAGTGCTGAGATTACAGGTGTGCGACACCACATCTGGCTGCACAACTGTATTTCTGTAGTACCATCTTGTGAAAGGAAGTGTGTGGGGGGTCACATGTGTGGTCTTTGCCTCAGGATTCCCTTCACTCGGCTCCAATAGAAGCCACGGTGCCATTCTATGCACCCATCCCACTGCCCAAAGCCACGGGCATTTTTCCAGGGCTGGCGGCTCCCAAGCTGTCCTTCCTCAGCGGAAGGGTCTGGTTCTAAAACCAGGCTTGACTATACATTCCCCAAAACACCCTTTGTGGACTGACTGACTGTCCACAGGGCAAGCAAGGTGTGCCGGGCGGCTGGGAGGGGAGAGTTTCTCTACAACCACATAGATGGTGCTATGGGCGAGTTCTGGGCAGTTACAATCCTAGTTTGTGCCAAAGTCAGCGCTAACAACTTTCTTTGTCTTCCTTCATTTGAACCCTTCCTTAGTCCTTTCAAGGGGTGGAAAAGTTGCAGGAGTGGAGGGATTGAAGGCCATGTGAAGCAAGTGGCAGTCCGGCTTCTGAGCAGCTCCTCTCAGCCTTGGAGAGCTGCGGCCTCGGTAGCAGCTTGGCCGCAGGACGGTCTGGGACCGTGGGGAGAGACACACCACCAAGAGGGAAGAGGGGAACGGGAGGGCGGGGAGCGTCAGCTACCCAGGCCGCTGCTGTCACTCGAGGGACAGCAGCTCAGCCGCAGGGGCAGGCACGGAACGCAGCCCCTTCTTGGCACCCTGGGCTCCCTCCTGAGTCCCTGGGCGGGGAGGGACGGATGCCCGGGACGTCCCCACCTGGGACAGCAGCGCCCGGGCCCCGCCCTCACGATCACCTCCACCTGCCCCTGCAGCCCCGCCGGGCCAGTCCGACCGCGCGCACAGGCGACACTCACCAGTTCCGAGCGGTGGCGGCGGCAGCAGCAGCAGCAGCAGCAGCAGCAGGACCACCGGCGGCGGAGGCGGACTCAGGGAGCGCACCATGGCGCGGGGCGCCGCGTCCCCCCGAGGGAGCTCTGCCGGCCGGCACCGCGGGGCTCCGGCTCCTGGAGCGCGAGCCGCACGAGCTGGGCTCCCGGGCCGGCGCCTCCCACCGCCGCCTCCCGCCCGCCCCCGGCGCGGCGCCTTCGCTGCTCCCACCAGGGTCCCGGGCGCCGCCCTCCGCCTCCCAGCGCAACCGCACCTCCGCCTCCTGCTGGGACCAGCGCGCCGAGGGCGGGCGGCGCCCCGGGTGCGCACCTGCCGGCGCCCCAGCTGCCCTCCGCCGGGCTGTGGGGCAGCCGCGGGACACTCGCCATCCTCGGGCTCCACTAGGTCTCAAAAAATCACCCTTTCTCCTCTTCGGGACCCCTCTCCCCCACAAAGAGCAACCCCCACAAATGAAATCTTGTAGCAAAATTTGAACTATCCTAAGCGTACTTGAATTTCGAGTATATTTTTCCTCTTAGAATTTGCACATCTATGATCTCATTTGCCCCTTACTGGGAAAGTATGTTCAAGGGTAAGAGTCTATGGTGTTTATTAAAATCAAGATTCTGCAAAGCTGGTGAGATTACTTTGACGGAAGAAGCGTAACTCAGGTGAGACCCAGGAGCTTCAACAGACTTGACTGCATCAAAATTCACTTTCTTTGGGATTTTCCTGGACTGAAGATAACTGAAGAAGGTGTTTAGAAACTATTTAGAGACCCCGTCATTTTTAGATGATCAGTTTCAGAGAGGGAGCTACTCTGTCAGGATAAACTGGGTAGAAGCAGGCTGTGTCCAGAATCCAGGATCCAGGATGTCTACCCACAAGGATAAGGGGATTATTGGGGCCGGGCCTGTTTCCCGCCAGCTTCCAGAAGGACTTGGAAGCATGAGAACTATGCAGCGGCTAGAGAGAGAAACAAGGGCGATGAAAGGAATGGGGGGGGGCTCCATCCCGTAACCCTCTGATTTGGGACTGCTTCTATGCTTCCACAGCGGCCTGGCAGAGGGCCAGGGAGGGTATTGTGAAGTGCAGTATAAACCTCTCAGATTTATTGGCTGCTGCTTCTGAACATGGCCATCCTGCTGTGGCCTCTGGGGGGCATTTGCAGATGTAATCAGCCCAGAAAGAGAGTCATTCCTGCCAGGGGTGTAAATCACCCTTCACAAAGCTAGGAGAGAGACATGTGGCCCTAGATAAGGAAAGAGACTGATGTGGCCTCTGTGCCCTTCCCTCCCTTCTCCTGCCCAGGGGGAGCCGGTTCCCGAGCTGTAATGCACTTTAAATGGAGTTTGTGCTTCGTTTTAATCTATATCTGCCCTGCCAGTTTTACGGGAGAGCTGTGAAAGTGAACATCTGGCTACCCAGCTATTGTACAGGATCTGTTTTCTCCCCGCTCCCACCCTACTTTATGGACCTTTCCCAAGCCCCCCCTTCAGTGTGTTTGGGAAACTGGGAGCTGGGGAGCTGATGGCCTCAACTTTCCACTCCACTCTGGCAATAAATTTACAAAGCAGGTGGCTGAGATACAAGGGAAGCGCGAAGACCCACAGAGATGTGGCATGGCCAAATGTATCCCCCTCCAATGACCACGCCGGTCAAACTCTTGGCAGGAGGCTGCCTACTCAGCGTTCATATAAAGCTGTCCGTGTGGGATGGGCCAAGAATGCAGGCCCCAGGTGAAGCTGAGCAGCTGGGAGCAAGGCTGTTCTACCCACAGGAGGCCAGCCTTTTTGTGGCCATGCAGGTGCCTGGAGCATTGTGTCTGTCTCAGCTGTAGGGTGGAGAGGCTGACATCACTGGGCTTTTAATGAGGATTGGTAACCAAGACTAGGGGAGGGCAGAGGAAGCCTGTGCAAATAAACACAACTCCAAGACTAATACTGACAGCCCTCTAGCATGCCCTCCCTCCCAGGACTGCCAACGCCTGCTAGGTAATCAGCACCACTGCTGGCACCCTTGTGGATAATGACAAATGAGCCCATTCTTCCTACAAAGACCATGTTACTCAGCATCATTCAACTCAATGTCCAGATTTGTGCTAGATGCAGAATGACTGAGACGCAAACCCTGATCCAGGAGGGTCTTATGATCTACTGATTGGAGCACATGGGTCCAAAGTCCCTGCAGCTTATTGTACTTTCATCTGCAATGTTTTTCTTCTTCTTATAGTCAGGTTATATGAACTGTGCCTTCTCTCAAGTGCTTTTTCCCTGCTGAGGTTTAATTCCTGCTGCTATCCTAAAGTGGGATGACAGTAAAATAGCAAGTAGCTAGGACCACAAGCCTTCCAGATCGCCTGGATTCAGTAGCATCTCCAACACTTCCTGGGTGACTCTAAGTCATTTAAATGTTCTGGTCTTCCATTTCTTCATCTGTAAGGTTAGGGGCAATCATGTCTGTCTCATGCAACAGATATGAGCATTAATGAGTATATATTGGGTATAGGGTTTAACACAGTGCTGCGACACAGCAAATGCTGGATAAATGAGATTATCTCAGGTGGAATGTAGGGATTCATTATTCTATAAACTTGGCCAGGCCCCTGCACTTGACCTGCTCATTTGGAGCTGGAAGTTGCAGTAGTCCTTCCCCATGCTGAGTATTAGTAGGCCAGAGTGCTCACAAGGATGGGAACAGAGACTGTCTTGCTACCTTGTCAGTGTTTTGTTTTTGTTTTTGTTTTTGTTTGGTGCTGGGGATCGAACTCAGGGCCTTGTGCTTGCGAGGCAAGCTTGTCAGTGTTTTAAGGGCAGCAATTGTGTCACATCTGAATTTCTGTGGGTACTCAGAATTGAAAACCATATATAGAGAGAGGGGAGGAGGGGGATTGAGAGAGAGAAATTAGTGGTCACTTCGCATGTGCCTGAATAGAAGCTATTCCACGCTTCGACTTTATACTCCTGATAAGGTCAGCCAGGCACTGGGCTGAGATTTTTTTTTTCCCCAGTGCTGAGGATCAACCTGCAGCTTCATGCATGGTAGGCAAGCACTCTATCACTGAACTACACAGTGGTTAGAGTGCTTGCCTAGCAAGAGCAAGGTCCTGAGTTCGATCCCTGGCACCAAAAAACAAACAAACAAACAAAAAAACCCCACAAAAAACAAAAAACAAAATAAAACAAAAACACTCAGCGTGGATTACATAGCAAGACCCTGTATCACTGAGCTACGTTCCCAACCCTGGTCAGTTTTTAGACCAAAAGATTTACATTCTTTTAAAACAGGGTCTCACTATGCTCCAAACTGAACTTGAACTTTCGATCCTCTTGCCTCAGCCTCCTGAGTGCTGAGATTACAGGGATGTGCCACTATGCCCAGCAAGATTTCCATTCATTACCTGTCCTCACGATAAATACCAGTCCATTCAAGGGTGCCAGTGAGAAGGAACCTCCTCACAGCCACACACTGGTGTCTCCCTTCAATCATATCCTCCAAACCCAAGCCACATGAATAGTCCTGACTTTTCAAACACCTACAATTAGCTGGGTGTGGTGGGCATGTAATTCCTGAAACAGGAGAATCACAAGTTCAAGCCCAGTCCGGAAAATTTAGTGTCTTAGCAAGACTGTTTCAAAGCAAAAAATTTAAAAAACCTACAGTTGAGGCTTGAAAAGATTTAACATCCAATACATGGCCAACTCTAGAAAGGTACACGGGCTTTTGTTGCTGTTTTTTAAGACAGGGGCTCATTATGTAGTTGAGGCTAGTTTTGAACTCACTATGTAGCCCAGGCTGGCCTTGAATTTGTGGCAATCCTCCTGCCTCAGCCTCCTGAGTACTGGAGTTATAGGTTGCACCACTATGCCTACACTGTTCTTTGATAAGAATTTGGTAACAGCAAAATTCACAAAAGGCACAGACTCTGTAGCTATAATGTCTGGGTTCAAATCCCAACTCTGCCATTTATTAGCTGCATGTGTGTGTGTGTGTTTCTTGTTTTTTAGCTTCGTGGTGTTTGTTTTTTGTTTTTTTGAGCCAAGGTCTCACCATGTAGTTCAGACTGGGCTTAAACTATGTAGCCCAGGCTGGCCTTGAAATCACAGCGATCCTCCTGCCTCAGCCTCCCAAGGGCTGGGATTACTGTTGTGGGCCACAATCCCCAGCTAGCTGTATAGATTTAAAGTACTTAAATTCACTGTTCCTCAATTTCATTACTTGAATAAATGTATATACTAATAAATACTTGCCATACACGGTTTTTGTGAAAATAGGTGATTAGAAAGTTTTATATGCAGTAGCGGGGGCATAGCTCAGGGGTAGAGAATTTGACTGCAGAAAGTTTTATATGCAGTAAATACCCAAAGTGTTAATTACTATTATTGTTCCCGAAAATAACAAATTAAATTACGCAGTCCTTATGCAGTAGGAGGATATCATAAAAGAATCACATGGGAGGGCTGGGGATGCAGCTCAGTGTCGGCTTAGCGTAAGAGGAAGCCTTGGGTTCAAGCCCCAGGGCCCCCTTGGGAAAAAAATTACAAGAAATAACATGGGAAAATCTTGCCTTTTAGGTAAATACAACTTTTCATAAAGTAAATAGGCCTCGGTTTTCTGTTTTCCACTTAAGATAATTGAGGCGTGAGCGCCGGACACAATCTCCTCCTAGGTCAGGTCTAGCTTCCACGTTTCCGGGGAGAACTATGACCTGCTAGAGAAGCCCGTGGGTCCCCACTTCTCCTTGCGGCTTCTTCTAGAGGCTACGAGTAATTCCTGCTTGGGGGACAGGGGACACACGAGCTAGTGGGGCGGAGATTTTCCCCTCTGCCTGCTCCGCCTAACGTAGCCGCAGCTTCCCCCACGCGCGCTCTGAGTTCTTAGCTCTGCTGATCAGGGAGCGGAGGAGGCAGCCTTCATCTACACTACTAGCGGCAGCTCGGAGCGAGGGCGCACGCGCCAGTTGGCGAGTTTGGCGAATGCAGCAGCGCCCTCTGCTGTAAGGCCTGCGCACAGCACTCCAGAGCAAGACACAGAACTTCACCGTCAGTCCCACAGAACAGGTGTGGAGTCAGCTGCCGCGTGGCTACAGCCCTCCTTCCCGCCCACTCACTTTTAAGACGTTAAGCTGCTCTAGAACCTGGGAAGATGTTAGTTTTGTCTCTATTCTAGTCTGGGTTTCAGAGTGCTTTGTCTTTTCCAAGTCCTGGACTATCAGTACTCCTAGGTCAGTGTCAGGATGACAGGTTTACTGGCTCGCTTTGCCACCCGAGGCCAGATAGGGCTGCACCTCGCTACACAGCTAAGAGCCCACTCGGCTGAAAGAGTGCTAGGAAGGGAAAGCGTGGTGTGCTGCCGAAGAGTGCTGTTTAAGAGGACTTCCTTGAGCCTAACTGATCATTCTATTTTCTTTTTATTCTGTCTTTTTTCCTATCACAAATCTCCCACTCACCCTAAATCCTAAACTCGCCCTTAGGAGATGCGAAATGGAATGCAGAAGAGTCTGGGAAGTGGGAAAAGCCAAACTCCACTCCAAACGAGTCAATTCTGAGCCCAAATCAGATCCATCATCTGCCCAGAGAACACTAATCATCTTGGTTCTCTGAGCTGAGACCCCACAGGGCACTGCCTGGTGAGCACTTTTAGACACTCATACCTGGGAAGTGTCTAGGAAAGAGCACCCGGGATATTGCTGAAGAACAGTTTAAAAGCTTTCCTTATTCCAGAGCAGTGTTTCTTACACTTTCGTATACATTAAACTCACCCGAAAAGAGAGATTGTTAAAACTCAGATTTTTGGGCCCTAAAGAGGTTCTAACTCAGCCAGTCATGGTGGGGCACACCTGTAATCCCAGCAATCAGAGGCTGAGGCAGGAGGATCACCAAGAGTTTGAGGCCAGCCTGGGTTACACAGTGAGTTCAAGGCCAGCCTGGACCTCAAACTCACTGTGCTACATAGTGAGACCCTGTCTCAAAGTCTAGATTGGGCCATGAAAATTTGCATTTCATACACAAGTTCAGAGGATGCTGATAATCCAAGGTCCAAAGTTTTAGAAACACAGGTTTAGAGAAAAGCACTTTAAATTCAGCTGGGAATAACAATGGTTACATGTTTATGTTGAAAGCAGTCTATTTTTCTGGGGCCGAGGGGCTGGGGACGGAACCCGGAACACGTGTATGCTAGGGAAGCTCTGCCCTGATTATCCTTGTGGCCCCGTACGGGAGACTAACTTGGTGACCACCACAGTATACAGACCTAGGAGCAAACTGAGCTGACAAGGGTACTTCTTGTTCTGTAGTGCTTATTTTCCCATAACAAGGAAAGCAGGGAAAGAAGGCAGGCACCTCTTTAGCATAGCCAGAAGCCCAGAGAGAAAGACCTTTCTAGGTGGTGAGAAGACATGAGAAGCTGAGAAGAGGAATTTAGAGCTCCCTGAAGCAACACAAATCCCTGTGCAAGTCAGAGTGGCAGCCCTCTAGAGCTGGGGTGCGGGTTGCCTAAAAGTGTCCCCCAGACTCAGCCACCAGCCGGTACCGCTACTATAACCAGTCCCAAGGCCTGGGGCTTCATTAGTGTGGGAGCCTGTTGGTTTACAGAAGTCTTCCTATCTTTGCGTGCACGTGCGTGTTTTGTTTTCTTTGAGATAGGATCTTGCTATGTAGCACAGGTTGGCCTAGATTTGCACTGATCTTTCCTGCCTCAGCCTCCCAAGTGCTGGGATTACAGGAATGAGCCACCAAGCCCGGCCAGTTTGCAGGCATCTTTTAACAATCGTGGGTTCAGCTGTAGAGAAGACGGCCTCTTCCTGCTTGGTGTTGCTAAGGTGTCTATTGGTGACGTCCTGGTTGCCACTACGGTGGGATCACACCCTGCACCAGGAGGGCATCTGCTCCCACAGCTGCCGCCCCTCGTCCTGTGCTTTGCTCTGGCTTCAGCACCTCAACAGCTCATCCCGGTGGTCCCAGTGACCCACAGGGCAGTAGGTCTGAGGCTCGCACAGCTCCTGAGGGGCAGGGGCGGAGAAAGGGACTCTGCCTGCTGGGGCACACAGCCCCACGAGGTCTCCCCGAGTCCAGCCTCTCTGTGCCCTGCCCATTACCGTGTACTCTGGAAAGAAGTCTTTGTAGCCCCCTTTGAAGATGTGCAGCTCTGGGTAGTGCAGCGCAGGGTACGTGTTCAGAGCCCTGTCCTCTTCTCTCAGAGAGCAGCACCCTCAGAGAAAAGCCAGGGATGAGCGGGAGGGAGGGAGCAGGATGCGGAACCCGGGGCCCTTTCTGGGGAAGAAGGGAAAACAGACACTGGGCATGGCCCTGAGGAGGACCTCGGGGCTGTAGGTGCAACCCAGAGCACTGCAGGGAGTAGTGAAATAGGAATAGCGTGTGGCTAAGGCTGGCTGGCAAGGGAACGTGACCTGGGGGAATGGCCTGCACCTGACATTAGCTTGCAGGGTGATTTTCAAGCACGAGCCCTTACCTGGACTGCAGGAAGTTCTCGTGAGTTTCCACGAGAACTCCTTTTGATAAATAGTAGCAATACCTGAAGCAAGTGCGCCTTCTTCTCTACAGCAAGGGGTCTTCTGCTCTACCACGCCACCCCTCCCATGGAAGATGGTGGCTGCAGATTGTTATGCTCAATTTTATTGTATTTTAAAATAAAACTTTGGAACTACTTTTTTGTCCCCCTCATTCAATTCTTTGCTTGAGGAGGGAAAGAACCCAGGAATATCGGAACCCATCCGGTAACAGTAGGAGCCTCCAGACATCACTGTGTGTGTAAAATAAGGCCCAGATCACACCCGCCTTTCTCCTTCCTCCATTGGAGCCTCGTTCCCAATTCTTTTTTTCTTTTTCTTTTTGGTGCTGAGGATTAAACTCAGGGCCTTGTGCTTGCCAGGCAAGCACTCTAACCACCGAGCTGAATCCCCAGCCTCGTTCCCTTTTTCCTTGCTGCTTCAAACTTTTAAATTGTAAAGACAGCTTTCTTCATTCTCTCTAACATTCTTCAACCTGTAGTGGAGTGCATTCTGTGTCTGTCTGCACTGCTACTCAAGAGCGATCTCTGCTAGGCATGGTGACACATGCCTTTAATCCCAGCACACTGAAGGCTGAGGCAGGAGGATCGCTGACTAGTTCAAGGCCAGCCTGAACTGTACAGCAAGACTCTGTCTCAAAAACAAACAAACAAAAAGATCCATTTCCAACACCACCCTCGCCCAGGCAGACACTTGCATTTGCGGGCCCCTCTCAGAGGAGAATTCACAGTGGAACATGATGATTATTCTTTTCTGGATGTCCAAGGGAATATGGGCTTCTTCAGAAAGAAGTCATGTAATTCTTTCTGACTATACAAGTTTAAGGCTCCCTGTAAAAGAAGAGTTTTAATAAGTATTCCCTGAAGGGTCCGTGTATAATGTGAACACAGCAAGTCTCTAACTTCCAAGCATTCAAGTTGGGAACTTTCACAGGTGTACTGTATAAGACTCACTTTGTCAGATACAAACAGATCCGACTTACAAACATTCTACCAGAATGGAACTTTTTTGTTAAGTTGGGCACTTGGTGCACTTAGAAATGACCAGGATACCATCCTGGGATAATTAGGCCAGAAAAACTAGATAAGGATTTTCAAGGCAGGAACCCAAGCACATCTCTGTATGCACCCCCAGGGCCTGGCCTTACAGCTGGTTATGTGGCAAATGCTCAACAGACATTCACAGAGCTGAACCCCCTGAATGAAGGGATCATTGCAAGCAATGTCCACGAGCAGTGTTTGCACACTGCTTCTCAGTCCTCAGATTAACGTCTGGATTTCCAGGCAGGAGCACTTGCCTCTGATAGAAAGGGAGATTGGTCAAGGAGGGTAAGGGGAAGTATGCTATTCAAGGTGTACAGACTTTCAATGAGAGTAAGGACTTCAGTCTTGATGTGCTCCAAGTGTAAAATCTCCGCCCCAGTTCTGGGCTTCACAGGACCTTTCTTCTGCACTCTTCTCAAGAAAGACCCATCTCCAGCCCCACCTCTGCCAACATCCACAGGGAACCTCACCTGGATGTGTCCTCCTCGGTACTCATAGGGGTAGTGGCAATCAATGATGTAAAACTTCTCAATCAGATCCTGGAACTCTCCAGACAGCAAGGCAGCCACCTGCACACAATGACTGAATGCTCTGCTCACTGTCACCACACAAGAGAAAAGAGCCACTCAGGTTCTTAGGGTTCTTAAATGCACCCTCCCATTAGTCACACAGGTGTGCTGGTAAGCACAGCCCCAAAGTCCACGCGATCTGAAATGTGGCAGCGGCCCAGCCCACGCTACATAAACGGGTGAAGTACAAGTGGCATTTGTAGAGAACCCAAATGGCCGCTATTGCAAGGACATGGAAGACCTCACTGAGGCCAACATTCTGGAGGCAGGCACAGTTGAAATCAGCCTCTAGAGACATCCATGGACTTGTCCAGTGGCAGAGGAAGTAATGCCAATTTTATAAGAGATGGGAGATGGGTTTCCACTTGCCATTATAAAAAAAAAATGTGCAAAGAACTGGGTTTGATTCCAGGGTTAGACAGACAGACAGGCAGCAGACACATAAAGTAGATACAAACTTAAAAAACAAATCTTGAAAAAAAAACAACAAGTCTTGCTGGGTGTGATGGTACATGCTTATAATCCCAGCGCTGTGGGATCATGAAACAGGGGAAATCACAAGTTTGAGCCTAGATTTGGCAATTTAGGACTTGGGGAGATTCCATCTCAAAAAAAATTGGTTTTTTGCTGGACATAGTGGCATGCCTATACTTGGGAAGCTGAGGCAGGAGGATTACCTCAAATTCGAGATCAGCCTGGGCTATACAGTAAGTTCAAGGCCAGCAGAATTACAGAGTGAGATCTTGTCTCAAAAAAAGCAAAACAATAAATAAACTAATTAATTAATTAATGGGCTAAATATGTAGTTTAGTGCTAAAGCCCTGGGTTTAATCCCCAGTACCTGACCCCAGTCACAGACACACAAAACCATACAAAAAAGTAAGTCTTTCAGAGAAGAATATGGAAGGAAAGAGTTGACACCTAGAGGAGGAAACTTAATCTACTTGTAGAAGTATAAATTGGCTCAGGCTTTCTGAAGAGAACTTTGTAAAACATATAAAAATAAATGTAGAGCTGGGCACTGTGGCACATGCCTGTAATCCCAGCACTAGGGAGGCAGAGGCAGTAGTACCACTGCGAGTCTGAGGCCAACCTGAGCTATGTGAGATCCTATCTCAAAAAACAAAGAAAAAAAAATAATTATAGCTGGGAATAGTGGAAGACACACGTAATCCCAGAACTCTGGGAGGCTGAAACAAGAGGACTGCAAATTCAAGTCCACCTTGGGCAACTTAGTGACGTCCTGTCTCAAAATTTAAAAATTTTAAAAAGAGTGCTGGGGATTTGGCTCAGTGTGAAAGCCCTGGATTCAATCCCCAGTACCATAAAAACAAAAACACCAAATTAATTATACTTTGACTCAACAATTTCTTTTCTAATATCTAAAGTACAGTACACTTAAAAATACACAGTGATGGGGGTACACCTTGACATTTGTTTCAGCATTGTTTTAGGTCATTGAAATAAAAATTTAATAAGGAGTTTGATTAAATTATACATGTCAGCATAACAGAATATTATATAGCCATTAAAATAATAAGGTAACTGGGCATGAACTCAACATAGTAAATTCAAGGCCAGCCTGGGCCACACAATGAAGCCCTTTCTAAAAAAAAGACAGAAGAAAAAGATCATACAGATATCTTTTTATTAATATGGAGAGTTTGTGGGGGGGCCACCAGGGCTTACACTATTTTACTAATTCAATTGCAAGACTACATGTTCATTATGACCCCAGTTTTACAAAACTATATGTTAGAATAAAATCTTCAAGGCCACAAGGAAAATACCACTAATGGTTATCTCTGGTAGCAAGAGTGTGGGCAGGGCAACCACACAATTACTGTACAAACTGGGAAACTTCTGAGAGAGAAAGAGAACATGATTAATAATTATTCTCACTAATGTGTAAACCAGAAGTTATGGTTGCGTTGAGACCAGTTGAGTTTTTCCTTTTCATGTTTTTCCATTGTTCTCTTCCCTTCCTCCCTTCCTTCTTTCTTCTCTTTTACAACAAATATATATCATTTGTTTAAAAATTTAAAAAGACAAAAACAGATAAAACAAAGACATCTGAAACAGCCTGAACAAGGAGGCTGCATGAGTGAAAGCAGTGAAAGAAATACGAACGGCAGCAGGGATTTTAGGGCCAGAACACACCAGATGGCAGTTTATGTAATCAGCTGCCATCTCCAGAAATCTGCTTACTGTTTCTGGGTTGACGTACTTCAGATCTCGGTGTCTCCCTGGTAGAGTTGGCAGTACACATACATAGAAATACCCAAAAGCTGAAACAACAGCCAAAATTCCCCACCCAAGTTTGAGCTCAAAGACCCATTTATTGTCCTTCTTTCCAAATGACTCCTAAAACCCAGAAGCCTTAAAAAAAAAAAAAAAACAGTGGTCTCTATATACATATGCAGTGATTCTGTTTCTGAAAACTGATCCTAAGGAACTAACAGAGGATGTCACAAAGTTCTAGATTTCTGTACAAATATGTTCATCTTGTTCACAAGGAAAAATTATAAGATAGGATTATAAAATAAAATTGTAAGATAGGATTTATAAAGAAATGATGAGCAGCCCTCAAATTATTAAATAATGTACAGCTATTTAAAATGATGAGATTACTTGGTGAGGTGGCACACACCCGTAATCCCAGCACTCAGGGAGCAGAGGCAGGAGGATCACCACGAGTTCAAGGCCAGCCTGGGCTACACAGTGAGTTCAAAGCCAACCTGAATTACATAGTGAGATTCTGTCTCAAAATGATAGATTGATAGATAGATGAAACTGGGCATGCTGGTGCATACCTATAATCTCAATTTACACAAGAGGCTGAGGCAGGAGGATTGCAAGTTCAAGGCCAGCCTGGGCAAAGCACGACCCTTTCTTAAAATAATTAAAAAGAAAGAAAAAAAAAAGATCTAGGGATGTAGTTTAGTGGTAGAGTGCTTGCCTAGAATATACAAGACTCTGAGTTTAATTTCCAGCACTGCAAAATATAAATGAAATAAATAAGTGAAATATAGGATGGGTATAATCAAACTCACCTTGGAGAAATCACCAACCAGATGCCCTGGGTTAGAATCTTGTCTGCAGCATCTGAGAGATATTGATGTCAGAGCAAGAAACTGTCTTCTTTAGACCTAAAAACTGAAATGATAAGATTCCCATTTATCCCCAATACTCATGTTAAAGGTTTCAAAATCAAAGGATTGGGGAGGAGAGGCTCAGACAACATAATACTCTATGATCTACCCATTCTTGTTTTCCAAAGAAAATAAATAAATACACAATGACTCAGGTATAAGGATATATATCCTGGCATGTTTATAACAGACTATAACTACTAATAAATTAAATATTCCATACGGTCTTAAATAAATCATACCCCACACATTACAGGTTACTATTACACAATAAATGGTTTGCATAATGATTAATTTTCCTGATCTAGAAAAAGTTTACGATATCATTAAATTAGTTAAAAAACGTGATCTTTAGGGCTGGGATGTAAGCTGGTGGTAAGAGCAATTGCCTAGCATACATAAGGCCCTAGCTTTGATTCCCAACACTTGCAAAAAAAAAAAAAATTAAAAAAAATATGTAAAAATATACATCAGACTAGGCATGGTGGCACATGCCTGTGAGCCCAGCACTCGGGAGGCTGAGGCAGGAGGATCACCACAAGTTTGAGGCCAGACTGGGCTACATAAGTGAGTTCATGGCCAGCCCAAACTACATGGAGAGACCCTATCTAAAAAACAAAACAAAACCAAAAACAACCCCAAAAAACATATATACAGCAAAGCCTGGCATGGAGACCTATAATCCTACCACTTGAGAGACTGTGGCAAGAGAACTGCTGCAAGTTCAAGGCCAGCCTAGGCTACATAACAAGACCCTGATTCAAAAGCAAGCAAGCAAGCAAGCAAGAAAAGAAAGAAAGAAAGAAAGAAAGAAAGAAAGAAAGAAAGAAAAGAAAAGAAAAGAAAAGAAAAGAAAAGAATATAAGAACATCAGAGGGGCTGGGGATTTAGCTCAAGTGGTAGAGCGCTTGCCTAGCAAGTCCAAGGCCCTGAGTTCAATCCCCAGCACCTGCTCCCCCTAAAAGAGAACATCAAAAGTTCACTTTAGGGCTGGGGATTTAGCTTAGTGGTTAGAGTGCTTGCCTTGCAAACACAAGACCCCGAGTTTGATCCCCAAAACCATTAAAAAAAAAAAGTTCACTTTAATAGTGTCTGGCTCACTTATGGACCTCTCTAAGGCAAAAACATCTGCAGGAAACAGACTGTCAGGC
Source organism: Hystrix cristata (assembly GCA_004026905.1). Lineage (NCBI taxonomy): Eukaryota > Metazoa > Chordata > Mammalia > Rodentia > Hystricidae > Hystrix > Hystrix cristata. The sequence goes on from PVJO010001229.1 coordinate 16,571, forward strand.
AGTCTGAGCAGAAAGATATTAACGAAATACTAACTAACAGAATACAAAAAAGATTATACAACATGACCAGGAAGGATTTATCACAGGAAAGCTAGGTTGGTCTAACATCTGAAAATCAATTAATGCAATCTACCATATCAATAAAATAAAGGATAAAACCCATCTCTCAATAATGGACAGATTAGCACACACAACAAGAGCAAAAACACATAGCATGGCATAAAACTAAAAAGCTCTGTACAGCAAAGTAAACGTTTAATGGAGTGAAGAGAGACATAGATTGGAACTGAACTCAATAGCAAAAAAAAAAAAAATTTTTAAAAACCAAACAAACCCAAAACAACTTAATCAAAAGTGGGCAGGGGTTTGGGATTTAGTTCAGTGGTCAGAGTGCTTGCCTAGCAAGCGCAAGTCCCTGAGTTTGATCCCCAGCACCCTCCAAAAGTGGGCAAGAGGCCTGGGGTGTAGGACAGTGGTAGAACTTGCCTACCATGTGCAAGGCCCTGGGTGGTTTGATCCCCAGCACTGAAAACAAACAAACAAAAAAATCAACCTAAAGAAACATTTCTCAAAAGACATAAAAATAGCCAACTGACATATACAAAAATGTTCATCAAAAAATGTTCATCATTACTGATCACCAGGGAAATGCAAATAAAAACTACTAATGAGATATCACATCACACCTGTTAGAATGGCTATTATCAGCCAGGCATGGTGGCACATACCTGTAATCCCAAGCACTTGGGAGGCTGAGGCAGTCTTTCTGCCTCAGCCTGGGGCAGGTCAAGACCAGCCTGGGCTACATATGAGTAGGCCAATCTGAATTACAGAGCAAGACTCTGTCTCAAAAAAAAAGAAAAAAATCACATTGTACTCCATAAATATACACAATTATTTTATAGTTAAAAATAAAATTAAAACTAGGCATGGTGGTGCACGCCTGTAATCCCAGCAACTTGGGAGACTGAAGCAGCAGGATTGCCAAGAGTTCAAGGCCGGCCTGAGCTACATAAGGAGACCCTGTCTCAAAAAAACAAAACAAAACAAAAAAATTAAATAACTTCTTTGCTTTGTTTTTTGAGACAGGGTCTTACTGTGTCGTTCAGGCCAGCCTTGAACTTGCTATGTACCCAGGCTGACCTTGAACTTGCAATCCCTCTGTCTCAGCTTTCCTAAATAATTTTTTTTAAAGGTTTAGAGAAAATAAATCTGAGAAACAGGCAAAAGTAAATAAATAATTGGTAGACAAAGAAAAGAGAAAATTAATAAGAATTTATAATGCAACACTGTAAATCTACTTAACCCAATTGGCGTGTATAGTAGAGAATATTCCATTCAACAATTGCAGAAATATATTTTCTAAATTATATAAAATATTTACCAAGATGTTCCTGTCATTTTTCTGGACCATTAAAAAAAACCATAGCCAAATTTGATGATGCTTGGGTTGTTTCCACCTATTGATTATTGATCATAATGTTGCAAATAACATTCCTATATATGTTTAGTTCTATTTGGCAGTTATTTTGGGCATACACCTAAGAGTGGAATTGCCAGGTATGATGGTGCATGGTGCATACTTGTAATCCCCAGACACTGGGAGGCGGATGCAGGAGGATCACAAATTCAAGCCCCTGCTCCTCCTCCTCAAAAAACAAAAACAAAAACAAGTTCAAGCCCATCCTGGGCAACTTAGTGACTTAGAACACCTCTTAGTTTGATGGCTCTGATTTCAATCCCTGGCACTGGCGTGGAGTGGCATGGGTATGTAGCTCAGTGTAAAAACCCTTGATTCAATTCTCAGTACTGAAAATAAAACAAAACAAAACAAAAAAACCAACCAACCAACTGAACGACAACAACAAAAAAACCTCGATAGACTTAAAAGGATTTAAATCATATAAAATATATTCTTGATTATGAAATTAATTTAGTGGGGCATAATGGCACATACATCTAATCCCAGCACTTGAGAGGCTGAGGCAGGAGGACTGCCATGAGTTCAAGGCCCTGGGACCCAGTCCCAAAAAACAAAGAAAGAAAACAACAATAAAAAAGAACACAATAGAGAAGTCAATGAAACCAAAGTTTTTTTTTGTTTCTTTGTTTTTTTTTTTTCTTGGTTTTGGTTTTTTCAGCCAGTGTCTCACTATGTAGCCCAGGCTGGCCTCGAACTCACAGCAATCCTCAAACCTCAGCCTCAGCCTCCCAAGTGCTGGGATTACAAGTATGTGCTACCATGCCCAGCCCAAAAGATATTTTAGAAGACTAATGTTGAGATATTAATCAATCTCTAGCCAGACTTATCATTTTATCAGGAAAAAGAGAAAAGATGCAAAAACTAATATCAAAAAAGAGAGACATCAATCCAGAGTCTACAGACACTAAAAGGCTAGTAAGGGACTTAAGAACAACTTTATGCCACTATAATGATGATGTAAATGAAATGGCTAAATTTTTTTCTTGACACTAACTCACTCAACATAGGGATTGAGGATTTAGCTCAGTGGTAGAGTGCTTGCCTAGCAAGTGCAAAGTCCTGAGTTCAATCCCCAGCACTTGAAAAAAAAAAAAAAGATGAAGAAATAGGTAACCTGAAAAGTCTCACATCAATAAAACAAATGACATTGGTTGAACATTCTCACAAAGTACAGCCCAGATGGCGTCACTGAATTTTGCCAAACAATCAAAGACGAAATTCTTCCAGAAAGCTCAGAGAAAGAGAATTATTTTCAAATCATTCAATGACACTGGCATCACATTGTTATCAATAACAAAGACACACCCAGCATGGTGGTACACCCCTGCAATCACAGCACTCAGGAGGCTGAGGCAAGATGACTCCTGTGAGTTAGAGGCCAACATGGGCTACATAGTAAGACTCTGTCTTTAAAAAAGCCAGAATAATAAAGCCATTAGAAGAAAAACAAAACACTAAAGATAAATATCTCTCATAAATATAAATGTTGGACTGGGGATTTAGCTCAGTGGTTGGAGTGCTTGCCTCAAAAACACAAGGCCCTGAGTTCGAGCCCCAGAACCAAAATAAATAAATAAATGAAAATGTAAAAATTCTCAAAATTTTAGCTGATATATCAAATACAAAAATATAGAAAAAAGATAACATCATAAGCTAGTAAAGTAATCTCAGGAATGCAAGGCTATTTTAACATCTGAAAATCAATCAATGTAATTTACCATATTAACAGATTAAAAAAGAAAATTCAAATGTTCATTTTAATAGTGGTGGAGAAAGTATTTGACAAAATCTAACTCATGCTAAAATCTCTCAGCAAAATCTGGGCGTGGTGGCACATGACTGTAATCCCAGCACTTAGGAGGCAGAGCCAGGAGGATCGCTGGGAGTTCAAGGCCCACCTGGGCTACATAGTGAGCTCAAAACCAGCCTGAACTACATAGTGAAACCCTGTCTCAAAAAACCAACAAATAAATAAAATAAAATCTCTCAGCAAATAGAAGGAAGCTTTCTCAATTCCAAGAAGGGAATCTCAAGAAAGATATAGTTAATAACATACTCAATGTGTAAACATTGAACGCTTTTCTCCTAAGATCTGGTACAAGGCAAAGGACTTTCAATACTTTATAAGATTGTAAAGGAATCCTGAGACAAAAATTTGACAGGTATTAATGTAGGAGAAGGCAAAATCGATAATACAGGAGAGAAAAAGGAAATAGTGCAGAAATAGACAAGAGGAGGGCCTTCCAACTGAATTGAGTTGCTTCAAATATATGTATTTTTGCTAGTGCATATTAATTTTCATAAAGTATTGGCTTCCTGTGGCACTTTCATACATGCATATAATTTGGTCACACCTGTTCCTCCTATTAACCTCCTTTCCTCCCTTCCAAACCCTCCCTCCCAACCCCTTACTCCCTTCCTCTTGCCTCCTACCTTCATGTCATCTTTTTCTTTGTAGAATCCACATATTAGGGAAAACATGATATTTGTCATTCTGAATCTGGCTTATTTTGCTTTACAATGTGATATTTAGTTCCATCCATTTTCCTACAAATGATATAGTTTTGTTCCTTTATGGTTGACTAATAGTCCACTGTGTATGTAGCACATTTGCATTACAGAGTCATCTGTTGATGGTATCTGGGTGACTCAAAGAGTTTTTTGCAATTTTTTTTTTTTGTAATGGGGACTGAACACAGGGCATTGTGCATGCTAGCCAGGTCCTCTACCACAGAGCTATATACCCAGCCTGTTTCATTTTTTATTTTTAAAATTTTTTTGGGGGGGGGTGCTGGGGATCAAACTCAGGGCCTTGTATTTGCTAAGCAAGCACTCTACCACTTGAGCTAAATCCCCAACTCCTCATTTTTTATTTTCAGACAGCATTTCACTAAGTTTCCTAGGCAGGCCTTGAACTTGTGATCCTCCTGTCTCAGTCTCCCAGGTAGGTGGATTACAAGCATGCATCACCATGCCTGGCTTGCAAGGCCTTTACAATGACTTTGAGATTCTCTGACTCGTCATTGTAGGTCTGGATCGATGGGCTGGCTCCCCTGCCCTTATTTCCTATACTCTGCAGTTGTTCACTTTCTTCCAGCTGCACTAACATTGCATTCCATGAAGTGCCAAGTTCAGGGGCACTGGAGTTATGTCTTAGCTTTCCTAGAGTCAATGCTTTGTAAGAGAGCAGATTTAATACAGGACATTCATAAATTACAATATTCACCCATAAGCCAAAAGCAGAAAGAGTGCTTAATGTCTGTCTATGCACTGGAGACCCAAAAGATCCAATCAAGGGCTGCAAGCTCACAGCACTGTCCCGTGTACGTCTGTGTCTGCAGATGATGGCTGAAGAAATCTTTACTGGAACCAGGATATGATGCTCACAGCAGAGATGATGACCAGAGCTCTCCAAAGCAACAGCAGCCATCCTTGATGACAGCAAGTCTCTGAGCTCCTTCCTTGATGAGAACAGCTGAGTTCCTTTCAGGAGAACCAGCCACAGCAGAGCTTCTCCTGGGAAACAGCCTGCCAACTAGCTTCTGTTCCCATTCTGCTTTATGTTGTGTTAGCAACACTCCTCAAGTGGATCCTCTACACCCAGAATCACACTGACTCAGTCCAGCTGGGTGTTCTGGCTCAAGTCGACCACAATAAGTCCACCACAAGTTATTTTTCCTTCTGCCTCAGAAAACTCACTCCCTCTGATGTCTGTTTGGCAACCTCGCTCCTCCAGATGTCTGCTCAAATGACACTGTCAATGTCACAGGACTTCGCTGGCCTATACAACTCGTTCAGCTGACCCACTCTCATCCTATGCCACCAGATTTGGGAACGCCTTATCCCTTCTCTCCTGCTGTATGGCCACAGCGTTCTTAGCATCTGCCATGTTCCAAATGCATTTGTCGGTTTCATCCTGAGTAGAATGGCAGCCCCGTGAACGCAGAACATCATAGTGCTGGCGTATCCCTTACTATCCCCTCCACAGTGACTGAATGAATAGGGTGGAGTGTGAAAGGGATCCTTCACAGATGAGCAGGGACATTTTATTATATAAGGTGTCAAGGTAGAGGCGTTGCTGTATTTGGTAAGAAAAGTGGGTAGTTTTCTTTTTTTTTTTTTTTTTGGTGCTGGGGATCGACCTCAGGGCCTTGTGCTTGCAAGAAAAGCACTCTAACCACTGAGCTAAATCCTCAGCCCCTGAAAAGCGGGTAGTTTTCTTCTATTGCTTCTGTTTTCTCTTTGAAACAAAAAATGCCAAACTTAACATAGCTAAAGACAATTTTGATCCCATTCTTCTTTCACAGCCCACATCCAACACATCCAATTCTACTTTTTATTCTTAAATGGTGACAAAATTTATGTGAAGGGTAAGGAAGAAACTGGCTCTGCAGAGTGAACTTGGGAGCAAAAGAGAGCAAAAATAAAAGCAAAAATAAAAGTATACTCTGGAGGACACAGAGCAGGCTGCTGTGAGGAAAAGCCGTGGTAGCTATCCATCCAACTCTATTGACTCTATATCCAAAGTATATTCTGATGTTATCCAGTTTTATTCTTCCATAGCCACCATCGTAGTCTAGGCTACCATCAAATTTTTTTTTTTTGAGATGGAGCCTAATTTGCTCAGGCTGGTCTTGAACTCATGGGCTCAAGTGATCCTCCCGCTTCAGCCTTCTAAGTAGGTTGAATTACAGACCTAGGTCATATACCTCCCTTACCACCAATCCTGCTGGGACTATCGCAATACATTCCTGCCTTCCTAAGTCCCAGGCAAGCCCAGGCAATTCAACACCATGTTGCTTCCAGTGTTTAATTCTCTTTAACCCATTACTCATTTTGCTAAGAGTGGTGTTCAGTAAATAAAAACCAAAAAAAAATTTTTAAAAAACAGTAGGCTTCATAAAACAATATTGTGGCCTTGCTTAGAACTCTAATAGCGTCCAGCTGCACTTAGAACTTAGAATCCATTCTCCATTGCCTAACAGCCCCACATTCTTCTCCCCACCTGCCTCCTCCCTTCCGTCTAACACAACTCTGCCATCACTCACACTGGCTTCTCGGTTCCTCAGACACACCAAGGTCTTTCCAGCCTTGGGACTTCGGCACCCGAAATTCCCTTTTCATGGAATGCTCTTGATTCTTCTCTCATCATGTATGCTTCTTCTGCAGCTAGCCCAACAATTTTATCCAGTGGATTTGGGACTTTCCCAGTTTTAGCATTGAAAGTCCCCTATTTTTTTTCCACTTTCAAAATTTTTGGTACTAGAGATTTTTTTAACTTTTTTTTTTTTTTTAGGTGCTGGAGATTGAAGTCAGGGCCTTGTGCTTGCAAGGCGAGCACTGGTACTAGAGATTGAACCCAGGGCTTTCGTACTAAGCTATATCTCCAGCCTCTTTTAAAAATTATTTTATTTTGAGACAGGGTCTTTCTAAATTATTCAGGATGGGCTTGACTGTGCAGTTTTCCTGACTCAGCCTCTCAAAGAGCGGGATTACAGGTGTGTACCACCATGACCAGCTTGAAGGTCCCATATTCTCTTTTTTTGAGACAAGGTCTCACTGTGTAGTTCAGTCTGGCCTTGAACTCGTGGTGATCTTCTTGCCTCAACCCCAAGTGCTGGGATCACAGGTGTGCACCACCACGCTCAGCTCTCATCACCCCATTCTTATCTAAGTATCTCCTGCTGTGGAGACTTAGGCAACTTTTAATTGCTAAATTATTTTGTCTGCTATAGCAGACATTTGCAATTTTGCTACTCAGCATACTATTTTAGTCAAATCTCAATTTAGATAAGAGGCAGCCTTACCTCCTGATAAGGGGGCAGATATTCTCTATTTTACTCCCTTATAGCCAACTAAATTCCTCTACCCAGAATTTTGAACCTTGAGGAAAGCCTAGCCTATAATCCCAGCACTTAGGAGGCTGAGGCAGGAGGATTGCCCCAAGTCCCAGGCCAGCCTGGGCTATGTAGTTTTGTTCACCACTGTAGCACCAATGCCTAGCAAAGCACCTGACCTCCATTTTCTTGACACCAGGTCTCATTATATTGCCTAAACTGTACTTGAATTTACAATTCTCCTGTCTCAGCCTCTTGAATACCTAGGATTACAGGTGTGGGCTGCCATGCCCTGCTTTCATGCCTGACACTTAACAGGTACTTAATAAAAAAATTTTTTTTGAGACAGGGTTTCACTAAATCACTAAGTTGCCTAGGCTGGACTCAAACTTACAATCCTCCTGCCATGGCCTCCCAGAGTGCTGAGATTACACTACCATGTCTGGCTAATAAGTGCTGTATTTTTTAATTGAATGAATGAATGAAAAATCATCAATCTCTGAGGAGTTCACTGCTTTATATGGTTTCTAGTTATTCCTATTAGTATCAAAGAGATGAGCCAATAATAAAAATATTTCTATATGTTTTGTAATCTAAAACCTGTTGCTATGCATATTCTTTACAGGAAATAACCTTATAGGACTCATGATTGAAAAACATAAGCCCATAAAGGTCTTCTTTTTTTTTTTCTTTTGAGACATGGTCTCACTATATAGCCCAGGCTGGCCTCAAACTCACAATCCTCCTGCCTCAGCTTCCTGAGTACTGGGATTACAGGCATGTGTCACCAGGCCCAGCTTTAATAATTCTTAAAGACCAACAAAACAAATACCCAATAATCCTATACCAGTCTTCCACCTGGACAAAACAAAACCTGGGGTAGATCTATTTCAAATCTGCTCTCCTATACCAGTGGTGGTGAACCTATGGCACTCATGCCACTGAGAGCTGTTTGTGGCGCTGAAAGCTCTAAAGGGTTCACCATCACTGTCCTTTACTATACACTGTAACCTTTACAATTCAGAATGATATTTCTGAGACTACAAAAGATCTTCAGTCAACACAGAAAGATTAAATTATGCCCACTGTACTACCTACATTAGTTTTTGTGAATAATAATAAAGCATATGGAGTATTATAAATGGCTTTTTTCCCAGTCTTACTGAGGTGTAATTAACCAATAAAAATTGCATATATTTGAAGTGAACAGTCCAATTTATGTATATATTGTGTAATGATTACCAATTACAATTTGATTATAATTAATCAAATTAATTAACACATTCTTTGCCAAACACAGTTAGCATTCATGTACATGCAGGGAAATGTATGCTTTTGTGTGAGATGAAGACAAAAATTGCTTTTAACACTTAATCATAAAAAAAGTTTAAGGGTTGGGGATCTAGCTCGGTGGTACAGCACTTGCCTAGCAAGCGCAAGGCCCTGAGTTCCATCCCAGTACCAAAAAAAAAGTTTATTATATTCACAACAATTCTATGGAGGGTTTTTATTATTATGCCCTTCATTTTATAAATGAAAAATTGAGGCCCATAGTGCTTGTCTCACAAATGATCATAATACTAGTAAATAAGAGAAAGAGAACTAGAATCCAAATGTTCTAACTTCCTCTATACTATATGAGCCTTGTAAAATGAATAAATTTGCCAGGCGTGATGGTACATGCCTGTAATCCCAGCACTTGGGAACCTGAGGCAGGAGGACTGCTGCAAGTTCAAGGCTACCTGGGCTACACAGTGAGTTCAAGGCCAGCCTGAACTAAAACATCTCCTTTTTTTTTTTTTTTTTTTTGGTGCTGGGGATTGAACTCAGGGCCTTGCGCTTCCTAGGCAAGCACTCTAACCACTGAGCTAATCCCTAGCCCCAAGACACTGTCTTAAAAAAAAAAAAAAAGATATATAAAGAAGACAAAAGCAAAGAGCACTGTACCTTGGCATGTTCTTGATCTTCCAGGGAAAACTCTATCAATTCATCTGAAATCTCTTCTCCTAGATTTGGGTTTTTGTTCAATTTTGGAACTGTAGAAATGGGACTGCCCAGATATTTCATTTCAATTTCCATCAAGTTACCATTGTCCTGTCAAGTATACTGACAACAATAAAACCTATTTATGGCTGGGGATTTAGCTCAGTAGTTAGAGAGCTTGCCTAGCAAGCATAAAGCCCTGAGTTCGATCCATGGCACCAAAACAAACAAACAAAACAAAACCATTTGTGATTGTTACTTATACCACATACAAAACACACAGCTCAGACTTTACTTGTCTGCCCCCTTTTCTCACCCATGGCAGCTTAGAACAGTCAAAGGGTTACAATCCACAGCCATTCTCCCACAGCTCTTACCTCAGTTGGGCTTTTTTTTTCTTAGCAGTACTAGGGATTGAACCCATGGCCGTGGCACTTGAGCTACATCCCCAGACATTTTTTATTTCGAGACAGCATCTCAGCATCTTGCTGAGCTGCTCAGGCTGGGCTTAAACTTGTAATTTTCCTGCCTCAACCTCCCAGAGTACTGGGATTACAGACAAGTGCCACTGTGCCCAGCTTCAGTTAACCTTTAATAATATCCAACGCTCACCAGCAGAGAAAGAGGAGACACATAAAGCCCTCCTGGTCTTCTCTGAAACCTCGGGTTTCTGGGTGCCTGCCACTTCAAGGCCTCCGGAGTGTTGGTCTCCTACATTAAAAAAACACAAACAACAAACAAACTACATTGGTTGGAAGAAGTGAGTGGGCCCTATCAAAAACATTTCATCTAGGGGCTTTCAGCTCTGAATTCCCTACCAACTCATGGTAGCTGTCTATCTTCTTTCTCTTCTTTTCCCCCAAATAAACTGTCTTTTGTTATACTAAAAAAAAAAAAATTCATTTAACCAACCTATGAATAAGCCTCATGAAACACACTAAATGTACTCATTAAATGTATACCCTGAAGATAGAAATAATAGTTTGGATATGATGTGTGGTATTGAGACTTGTTTTGGAAGATACCAATTTTATGATCACAAAAGGGCTGGGGAGGTGGCATGCTTGAGAGTGGATGGTGCAATTCGTGAGACCTTGTCTCAAAATAAAAAATGGCTGAGGATGTAGCTCAGTGCAGAGACCAGGGTTTCAAAACCAGAAACACACACACACACACACACACACGCATGTAGGCACACACAAAGTAATAAAGAGATAGGACAAAAAAAAAAAAAAAGATTGGGGATTTAGCCCAGTGATTAGAGTGCTTGCTTTGCAAGCACAAGGCCCTCAGTTCAATTCCCAGCACCAAAAAAAAAAGAGAGAGAGATGGGACAGTATTAAATCAGTAAAAAGCTAATCAGAACAGTCAAAAATGTGAGCATGTCTTTAGCAATGCAAGAAAATAACAGTAGCTATCTTTCTATCTTTTATGCAAACTGACCTGAGAGAAAGTATGGAAGGCAAGGAAGAAAAAAATGGCCAGATAAGAGGATTAGTTGAAGGAATTAAGAGAATTAACACAGTGGTTAGGTGGCTCAGCAGAGGCCAGTTTGAACCTGGAAATGAAGGACAACCTGAGGCTCACAAAGGGCTACAGAGCCAGGTGGGATGGTGCCTGCCTGCAGTCCTGGCTACTTGGGAGGCTAAAGCTGGAGCACTGCAAGCTCAAGAGCAGCCCAGGCAATTTAGTGAGACCCTGAAAATAAAAATAAAAAACAGCTGGGGAACAGATCAGCCCTAGAGCACTTGCCTAGCATGTCTGAGGTGCTACGTTCAAGCACCACACACATACACACACAAGACCGTGGCCAGGGGTGATGGCACACATCTGGAGTCCCAGTCAGTGGGGAGGCTGAGGGTCACATTCAAAGTCAGTCTGGGCAATATGGTGAGACTCCATCTCAAAAAAAAAAAAAAAAAAAGGACCGTGGCTTTCCCAGAATAGTGACTAAACAGCTTGGCTAAGGAGGAAATAAGAACAAAGTGAGACATCTAGACTTGGAGCTGAGGGTGTAGTTCAGCAACAGAGCATGTGTTTATCCATGAGTGAGGTCCTAGGTTCATTCAATCCTCAACACCAAAAATAAAAAAGAAATCTAAACCAGGCATGGTGGCGCACGCCTATATTCCCAGCACTCTGGGAGGGTGTGTTAAAAAGATTGCAAATTTGAATTCAATCTGGGCAACGAAGTGATTTAGGGAGACTTTATCTCAAAATAAAAAGTAAAAAGGCCCGGGGATGTAGTTTAGTGCAAATGCCCTGGGTTCAATTCCTAGTGCTGAAAGAAAAAAGAAAAAAATCTACATTTGTATGTAAAATCCATGCAAAGAATATGCGAGCAATTTATGCAAATTATCCCTGTGTATTAAGAAAAGAACTAGCTGGGCATGGTGGGGCATGCCTGTAATCCCAGCACTCAGGAGGCTGAGGCAGGAGGACTATAGCCTGGGCTACATAGTGAGTTCAAAGCTGGCCTGCCTGAACTATGTAGAGAGACCCTGTTCAAAACAATAACATGGGGGTTGGGAATTTAGCTCAGTGGTAGCAACGGGCTTGCCTAGCAAGTGTGAGGTCCTAACGGGCTTGCCTAGCAAGTGTGAGGTCCTGAGTTCATTCTGCAGCACCAAAAAAAAAAAAAATAAAATAAAAAGCCAAAAAACTAAGTCCTTTACATTATATTAATACCAATTTTTGTCCTTAACCTGATCAATCGAACATGAGTAATAATGATAATCTCTGGAGAACTCAAAGGTAGGTTTCTGTCCTAGGTTTATTTTATTTATTTATTTTGGTTCTTTGAGACTATGTAATTCAGGCTAGTCTTGAACCCCACCACAATTCTCTTGCCTCAGCCTCCCAAGTGCTGGAATTACAGGAGTATACCACCATGCCTGGCTTAGGTATAAATCTTTTCTTTTTGTTTTTATTTTGAGACTGGGTCTCACTATGCAGTTCAGTCTTACTATGTAGTTCAGCCTGACTTTGATCTCACTACCTAGCCCAGGCTGGCCTTGAACTTTCAGAGATCCTTCTGCCTCAGCCTGAGTGCTGGGATTATAGGCATGTGTCACCATGCCCAACCCTATGTTTAAATTTTAACAAGCTAAAACAAAACAAAGAATATTTTTCCCTATAGCAATGAACTTTTCTGGTCCAGCATGCAAACGTATGAACAGCTCTAGGGCTTACAAAGACACCACTGAGTTGCTTCGATCAAAGGAATAAAACTAATATATATTATATATATATATATAAAACATATATATTATATATATGTGGGGGGGTGTGTTTCCATGAAATTTAATCCATATAGTTTATTAACATTATAAAATGCTTGGTATGTGCTGAATACACATTTTTGTTAAATTCTTAGAATAGGTGCTCTGTGAAGTAGCATTACTATCTCCATGTTATTAGTAAAGAAACTGAAGTCCACCTGGCCCTGGTGGTGCATGCCTGCAATCCCAGCACTCAGGAGGCTGAGGCAGGAGGATCGCCTTCAGTTCGAGGCCAGCCTAGGATACATAGTGAGTTCAAGACCAAACCGGACTGCATAGCAAGATCTTGTCTCAAAAAACCAAAAAAAAAAAAAAAAAAGAAGAAGAAGAAAAAAAGAAACTAAAGTTCAATGAAGTTAAGAAACTTACGGCTGGTAAAGTAATAAGCAACCAGAATCCAGACACTCTCATCCCAGCCCCTGAATGCTGCACTTTATTTATTTATTTATTTTTTTTTGATGGTGGGGCTTGAACTGATGAGAGCCTTGTGCTTGCAAGGCAAACACTCTGACCACTGAGCTAAATCCCCAGCCCAACCCTGCACTTTTAAAAGTAGTTTTCACATGAAAATCAAAGCCTACACATAAGTTTAGTGTAACATTTTCCTTTATTTTTTAAGGATACTTCTGATTATATGTGATGGTTAAAATGAATAGCCCTCATTTTATAACACTATTTAGACCTGAAAAACATAAAAGCTGTCCAAGGTTAGAATCTAGGTTTTGAACACGTACACTCAATGTGAAATGGTTCAGAGCTGGGTGTGGTGGCTCACAGTTGTAAATTCCAATACAGGGGATGCAGAGGCAGGGGGATTTTGAGTTCCAGGTGAACCTGGGCTACACGCTGAGTTCAAGATCAGCCTACATTACACAGTGAGACCCTGTCTCAAAAAACCACAAAAAGAAAAAAAATATTTTATATTCCAAAAAGTCTGCATAGGATAAAATCCCTGTGATCAGTGCCAAAAGGCCTTAGCATGGGGCTCATTTAGCAACAGAACTTACATCCCAGCTAACTGTACTTCTTGAGTTGCTGAAGAATTCAAGTGACCTGCAATCAGATATGAAGAGTCAATAAGAGGCATTACTGTTTTCCATGCATCTCGTTTTCCCCTCTGATTTTCTTCATTACTAGTAAGCCTTATTAATTTCAAAGACAGCTCTTGAACACAAAGCCTCTTGACTGGTATTCATTTGTTATGATCTGTCACCCCAAAGTCTCATGTGGCCATAGGTAGAGCTTTTCAGAGATGGCTGACTCTAGAGTGTGTGATGTTGGGATTAAGCACATGTGATTACTAAATCAATCCACTGATTGGTTTGGCACCACCCTAACTAATATTGGCAGCCTGCATAAGATATAAGGGACAGAAAGAAGCTTGTAGGCCCCTTGCTTATTGTGCTGCCTTTTGCCTGTCAGCCATGTCACCCTACCTTGGATCCAGCTAATTGTGGACTGAAACCTCTACAAACTGTGAGCCAAATAAACCTTTCTTCTTTTAACTTTGGGTGTCAGGTATTTTGTCTCAGCAATGAGAGAAAAGTAACTAAGACACCATTTCATGGAACAAAGTACTGGCAAACAAGGTATAATGTCATGGAAACAAGAATTTACATAGGTCGGCTGGGCATGGTAGCACACAGCTGCAATCCCAGCACTCTGGGAGGTTGAGGCAGAAGAACTGCACATTTGAGCCCACCCTAGGCAATTTAGTGAGACCCTTCTCAAAATAACAAAATAGCTCAGTACAAAAGCCCTAGGCTCAATACCCAGTCAAGCAAAAAACAAACAGGATTTATAATATGTCAAGCTTTATATATGTCAGATTCCTAGACACATATAAACTACTAAAGCTGAATCAAGAAAATATAAAAATTCTAAATAACCCAGTATCAATGAAATTGAAGATGTAATTAAAAACCTACCAACAAAGAAAAATCCAGGTCTTGATGGATTTACTGCTGAATTATACAAGAACTTTAGCGAAGACCTAATGCCACTATTCCTCAAACTCTTTAATGAAATTGAAAGCGAAGCAATACTCCCAGTCATTCCTGGAAGCAAGCATTACCCTGATACCAAAACCAGAGAAGCAGTCAACCAAAAAGGAGAACCACAGGCCTACCTCCTTAATGAACATAGACACAAAAATCTTCAATAAGGTAATGGCAAACAGAATACAGCAAATTACCAAGAAGATTATACACTATGACCAAGTAGGCTTCATCCCAAGGATGCAGGGATGGTTCCACATATGCAAATCAATAAACATAATACATCAAGGACAAAAATCATAAGATCATCTAAATAGACACAGAAAAAGCATTTGACAAAGTCTAACACCCATTCATGATAAAAATCCTAGAGAAAATTAGAATAGATGGTCTTTATCTCAATCTGATAAAAATCGTCTATGACAAATCAACAGGCAACATCATACTAAATAGTCAAAAACTGAAAGCTTGCACTCTAAAATCAGGAACAACACAAAGATGTTCACTATTACTACTCCTATTCAATATAATCCTGGAAACATTAGCCGGAGCAATTAGATAAGAGAAAGAAATAAAAGGAATAAGGATAGGAAAGGAAGAAGTTAAATTATCATTATCTGCAGATGACATGATACTCCACATAGAAAAACTCCAAAAGACTTCTAGATTCAAATCTAGCAGCGCAGCTGGATACAAAATCAACACTTAAAAATCAATAGCATTTCTGTACACAAATAGCAAACTTGCTGAGAGAGAAATTAGGGAAACCACACCTTTCACAATAGCATCAAAAAAATGAAATACTTAGGAATCAATCTAACAAAGGAAATAAAAGATCTTTACACTGAAAACTACAGTACTCTGCAGAAGGAAATTGAGGAGGATATCAGAAAATGGAAAGTTATCCCTTGCTCTTAGGTAGGAAGAACCAATATAGTGAAAATAGCCATACTCCCAAAAATGTTATACAGATTTAATGCAATCTCAATTAAAATACCAACAGCATACCTCACAGAATTAGAGAAAACAATCCTAAAATTCATTTGGAACCAGAAGAGACCAAGAATAGCAAAAACAAGTCTGGGCAACAAAGGCAAGTCAGGAGGCATGACAATCCCTGACTTAAAATTATACTACAAAGCTACTGTGATAAAAACAAAAAACAAAAAACAACATGGGTGCAATCACTATGGAAATCAGTGTGGAGATTCCTCAAAAAACTAGGACTAGGGTTTCCATTTGACCCAGCTATTCCTCTCCTTGGAATCTTCCCAAAAGAATTAAAAACATCATACCACAGTGATATATGCACAATCATGTTTATAGGGGTACAGTTTGTAATAGCTAAATCTTGGAAACAGCCCAAATGCCCATCAACTAATGAATGGATAAAGAAATGTGGGTTTTTTATACAATGGACTACTACTCTGCCATAAAGAACGATAAGTTTGAAATATTTCTAGGTAAATGGATGCATCTTGAGACCATACTCTTAAGTGAAATAAATCAGACACACATGTTTAAATATCGCATTGTTTCTCTGGTGTGAGAAACAGAAAGTGGACTAAAATGTATTATACTGGGAAAGGGAAGAAATTACTCAAATGGGAAGGGGAACAAGGGAGTGGGAGGGGGAAAGGAACGGAGGGACAAGAGAAAAAGAATAGAAAGAAAAAAATGGAAACAAAGCTTTTGTAAATAAGGAGAGAGGAGGGATTGAAGGGAGGGGAAGGGGATGGGGAAAAAAGAAGCAGCAAGATATTCCATGTACATGTACAAATTCCCTATGATGAATGTTATCACTATGTATATCTTTTTTTTTTTTTTTTTTTTGGTGCTGGGGATCAAACTCTGGGCCTTGTGCTTGCAAGGCAAGCACTCTAACCACTGAGCTAAATCCCCAGCCCACTATGTATATCTCAAATGTACCATTAAAATAAAACTAAAAAAAAAAAAAAACCCAAACAGCATGGTACTGGCAAAAAAACAGATCCAAGGATCAATGGAATAGGTTAGAAGATGCAGAAACAACTCCAAATACATTCAAACACCTCAGATGAAGAAGTACAAACAGTAAATATATGAAAAAGTGTTCAACACCACTGGTCATACAAGAGATGCAAAGTAAAACAACACTGAGATTCCATCTCACTCCAGAAAGAATAGCTATTACCAAGAAATCAACCAATAACAAATGCTGGCAGGGCTGTGGGGAAAAGGAACCCTCCTCCACTGTTGGTGGGAGTATAGACTGGTGCAACCACTGTGGAAATCAATGTGGGGATTCCTCAATTAAAATACAACTAGAGGTTCCATTAGACCCAGGAATTCCCCTTCTTGGTATCTTCCCAGAAGAATTAAAAGCATCATACCAGAGTGATATGCACACACTCATGTTTATAGCAGCACAGTTTCTAATAACTAAATCTTGGAAACAGCCCAAATGCCCAACAACCAATGAATGTATAAAGAAGATGTGGGGTTTTTTAATATAATAGGGTCCTACTCTGCCATAAAGAAGGATAAACTTGAGACATTTCTGGGAAATGGATGCACCTTGAGAACACACTCTTTAGCGAAATAAATCAGACACAGGTGAGTAAATTCCACATCGCTTCTCTAGTATGAGAAATGGAAAGAGTAAATAAGGACCAAATGTATAACACATATTGTGAAATAGGAAGAAAATGTTCAAATGGGAAGGGAACTAGAGAACGAGGAGAGCAAAAGAAAGGAAGGGAAATGGAAAAGGAAAAGAAAAAAAAGAAAAGATGGAAAAATGGAAACAAAGCTGTTGTAAGTAAGGATGGGAGGGGGAGTTGAAGGGAGTGGCGGGGAAGGGGAAAAAATTAAGATATATCATGTACAGGTACAGATTCCCTATGATGAATGTGATCATCATGTACATCTAAAATGTACCAATAAAATTAATTTAAAAAAAAGAAGTTACATATGTCAAGCTGGGCATAGTGGCACAAACCTGTTATTCTTGCACTTAGAGGCTGAGGCAGGAGGATTGTGAGTTCAAAGCCATACCAGGCTACACAGTGAGACCCTGTGTCAAAAGTCTTTTTTTCCCTATCTTTTGAAGCTTCTCCCTACCTGTTTCATCAAGATCTGCAGAAGTGGTAAAATGAGTTGCAGACATCTCCCCACCGCTAAGATTTGACAAATCAAGGCAACGTTTTGGAGTTGAGACCTAATACTACATTAAGATTCCCATTAGGCTGTAACATCCTAAAAAAGCAAAGATTAAAAAAAAAAGCAAAGATCATGTAATCTTAATTTGAAATACTTCTCAATGACTATCACAAAATCTAAACAGTATCCTAATAACTCTAATTGATTTTTGGTAATATCTCAGACTGGGTTAAGAAAAAACTCCCCTCCTTAGCCGGATGTGGTGGCTCACACCTGTGATTTTAGCACTCAGGAGGCTGAGGCAGGAGGATCTCAGTGGGTTCAAGGCTAGCCTGGGCTACATAGTGAGTTCAAAACCAGCTTGAACTACATTGAGAGATCCTCTCTCCAAAAAGATCCCAGTTAGAGAGGAAGAGATTATTATTTCTATTTCACAGAAAAGAAACCCTAGACTGAAAAGGGTCACACACAGTCAAGGGCAGAGCTGAGCCTTACAGCCTGATCTGGGATAATTAAACAAACCTATTTAGAAAAGCAAAGGAGAGAAGACGTAAAAATAAAAGTGAATTTACCCAGACAAAATACTTAGGTTTGCAGAATCACCAAGGAATCTATTCACTGGAGATCTAGGGAAATCTCGACAGATGGTAAAGGAAGAGTTTTGCTCCAGGAGCAGGTGTAACATCTTCCTCTGACTGGACCTAAAGCTAGGTCCTGAGCCAGAGCTTCCTTCTCTCTTGTGGATGAAAAGAGTTCTGTGGACATGGTCTCTGAGTCCTCATCAAGAAAACACAAAACTTAAGGAGAAGAATGCCACGGACCACTTGGCTTTTCCAACCTCCTCCATGTTTTCTAGCCAAGCAGGTCGCATGGAGGAGGAGCACCCCCAAAGAATGAATCACAACCTGGTTGGAAGTTAAATCGCACTTCCCCAAGTAGCCTGGCCTTTCCATTGACGCCTTCACGCACCGAGAAGCAACTTCAGGACTTCAAAGACGGAATGATGAGAGGACTTTCACTTGTTCAAAGCCACGGAGCTTGACATCTCTGACTGAAAGAAACTCAAATCTCCTAACTCGCCCTAACCCCCATTCGAACCTTTGGTCACTACGGCGACGACGAGGTCTTCGTGATTCCGTGGCGGAGACTGTTGTAGATTTACCTCTAAAGTTTGGAGTCAGAGTAGCTTTAGGAGGAAGGAAAGTGGGGAGAGACTGGACACAGCAAATAAAATGAAAATCTAAGGAAAAGAGACAGTTAATGGGACTACAATTCTATTTCTCGCTTGACAGAGTAGCCTGGAGACAGAGATGCCGCTTCTCTTGATAGAAGACCAAAATGAAACACCAACAGCCACAGCCTTGACCATTCGAACCTTCCGCTTTCCCAACGACCTATCGCCGCTCGTCTGTACGGTACGTTAGCCAATCACCGCGCACGCCCCCAGCCCCACCGCCAATGGGTAGGCTTGTACATCACCCGGGGGCGTGCACTAGCGCTGGAGGAGGCACCATTTATTCCGCCCTGAACCAAAGCAGGATGGCGATTGGCCTACCAGCGTTACCCACCCCCCACCCTCCACAGGGAGCCTAGCGCCCCATTGGCTCTCCCTCTGACCAATCGCCACACCCTTCCTGTCCAGTCTGTTCCCTCGGCCCCACCAACTCCGGGAGATTTAAATTGCGCCTCCCCAGCGATGACAGTTCGCGAAGATAATACTAGGAGAGATTATTTCGAGAAGTATTTTTTTTCCTTGCTTCATTCTCGTGTCGTTTCTCTTTAATTTTGCCAGCCTTCCTCTTGGGATGGAGCAGTTGCCGCCGGCAGGTCAGGTGTTGGTGCGTGACAGGTGCGTGAATTTACACTGAGTGGCACTGGCCTTTCAAGAGGTTTCCTGTTCATTGTCCTTTTAGTGCTCAGCATCTCCGAGAAGATGTTACATGGATAAAAAGAACTTCTTTTTCAGGGACAGTAAAGGAGTTGAATCATCTCTTTGTGTATATATTTTCTGCTGGGGGTTGAAATTCAGGGGTGCTCTACTAACTGAGATAAACTCAAACTATTTTTTATTTTGAGACAGAATTTCGCTACATTAGCAAAACTGACCTTGAACTTGTGGTTCTCTTGCCTCAGCCTCCCGAGTAGCTGAGGCAACAGGCATGCACCACGCCCAGCATTATTAAATCCAGAGGATCACAAACTTTAACTGTTTATGGAAATTCGAACCTTGATAATGTGATGCTTAGAAATTCTTTTGTACTTTTTGCAGTACAGTACTGGTTATCCAACACAGGGCCAAAGGCAAGTAAGGCAAGTGCTCTACCACTAAGCTACACCCTCAGTCCTAGATATTCGTTTGTTTGTTTCTTTTTTGAAAGAGGGTCTCACTGTGCAGTCCAGGGTGGCTTCAAACTGTTGGTCATCCTCCTGCCTCAGCCTCCCAAGTGCTGGGATTATAGGCATGGGCCACCATGTCTGGCAACTCTAAATTCTTAATGTTGCACATTTGCTTTTAAATAATCCTGTGAGAGCCAGGCATTGATGGGCACACCTGTGATCCCAGCATTCTGGGAGGCTGACTCAGGAGAACTACAAGCCTGAGCCCCACTCTGGGCAATTTCGTGATTTAGAGAGACCCAATCTCAAAATAAGAAATAAAAAAGGGGCTCTGGAGGTACTGTGTGAAACCCTGGGGTTCAATCCACAGTACCAAAAAAGTAAGTAAATCCTGTGAAGGTCAGGGTGGGTAGAGATAAGACAAAACTGGCTGTGAATGTTGAGCAATGGATGGGTGGTAGGATATCATGTGTAGGCTAGGGATGTATTTCACTGGTAGAAGTCTTGCCTGGCCTGCAGGAGGCCCTGAATTCGATCTCTGACACCAATAAAAAAAAAAAATCCTTTTTTTTTTTTTTTTTTTGGTGCTGGGGCTCAAACTCAGGGCCTTGTGTTTGCCAGGCAGACACTCTGACCCCTGAGCTAAATCCCCAGCCCCTCCAACAAAAAATTTGATGTGCATACTAACCACTTGGAGATCCTGTTAAAATACAAGTTCTGATTCAACAGCTCTGTTTTGGCCAAGGTTCTGCATTTCTGAAAAGTTCCCAGCTGATATTGGTGCCTCTCCCCACCACCCCACCTCCTCTTTTAAAATAGGGTCTCACGAAGCCAGGCATGGTGGTGCACACCTGTAATCCCAGCACTTGGGAGGCTGAGGCAGGAGGATCACTGTGAGTTCAAGGTCAGCCTGGGATATATGGCAAGTTTGAGGTCAGCCCAGCCTGAACTACATAGTGAGACCCTGTCTCAAAAAAACAAAACAAAACAAAAAATAACAAAACAAAACAACAAAAAAAGATAGGGTCTCACTATGTTGCATGAGATGACCTCTACTTTGAGGCTCCTACCTCAGCCTCCCAAGCACCTGGGATTACAGGTGCATGAACTGGTTCAGTTTGTTATACTTTCTACTTCGGCATATATCTGAAATTTTTCATAATTAAAAAATGTTGGGGTTGGGGATTTAGCTCAGTGGTAGAGTGCTTACCTAGCAAGTGCAGCCCTGAATTTGATCCCCAGCACCAACCTCCCCTGCAAAAAAAAAAAAAAAAAGTTTAAAAGAGTCAGGTGTGATCTTCCCAGGCAGGAAGATCACAAATTTAAGACCACCCTAGGCAATTTAGTGACTTATTGAAATCCGGTCTCAAAAAAAAAGCAAAAAAAAAAAAGCTGGGGATGTTCCCCAGTGCAAGGCCCCAGGTTCAACCCCCATACCAGAATAAAAAACAAAAAGCATGTTTAAAATAACTTCGGAAGCCCTTTAAAATGTAGACTCCTATAAATAAACCTGCTGTAAATAGGGAAGGGTGGGGAAACAGAAGGGAGGGGTGGGACGGGGAACCAAGATACATCATGTACAGGTACAAAATAGCCGTGATAAATGTGATCATTATGTATACAATGTACCAATAGTCTTGGTAAAAATAAATAAATAAATAAAATGTACACTCCTAAAGTTGATTCAACAGGTCTAAACTGAGATTCAAGATTATCAAGGCCACCAGGTGCTGTGCTGCCCATACCAATGGCTTGCGGACCACACTTTGAGAAACAAGCCAGAAATACGGCCTTTATCTAATGTCAGGATCTTGTTGGTGGCAATGGCTGAGAGGTGCAGTGTAGTCAGCTGGTGTTTATCCTTACACTCTTTTAATCTGTAGAAATTGCTTCCCCAGAAAGGAGATATGTGAAGAGTTTTTGTCCTCTAGGACAGAGACGGTAAATGTGGGAATCAGCACAGAGCCTTGTCATTCCAGGTAAGTTTGAAAATCAGGCTGGAGATGAAGGGAGTGTGATAGGGTTGATATCTGCTTCCATGACTATAATCACTCTTCATGGGGTTCTGGATGCTTCCCTGCAGGTGGGAAGTAGAGACCAATGAAGTGGTCCTGCAGCGGCGGCAAAAGCAGATAGATTATGGCAAAAGTACACCTGGTTACCAGTGCTTTCTGCAGCAGGTCCCCAAGTGAGTGCATTTTTGGATGGTTACAAGTGGCTTTGGTCAATGTTGGGTGATGGATGGAAAGATGCTAGAATCTGAGTTGCTCTAACAGGCAGCATTATGAATCCTCTCACAATCTAGTCCCCAAAATAAGTTATGGAGATTTTCTCAAGTGGAAAAGTCATACTTGGCCCATAAAACTTTTCAAAACTCTATCTATGGTTCCTAATGAGCCTGTTTTCTTCCCAAACTTATTTCCCATGGCTTCATGCTTCCAGCTGACTTAGCTAATTGCAACATACTTGATTAATAATGTGCACGTTGGGGCTGGGGATTTGGCTCAGTGGTTAAAGTGCTTGCCTTGCAAGCATAAGGACCCGAGTTCAATCCCCAGCACCAAAAAAAAAAAAAAAAAGTGCACGTTTACATGCATACATACAAACTAAATGTATGACAAAGTAGAACGTGTTGTAAAGGTATGTCAAATACTGTCTTCTATATTGACTTCTTTTTTTTTTTATATTGACTTCTGAAGGTGTTGTAATGTACCTAATTTACCCTTTCTGTAAAAAAGACTATTAGGGAAGTGGGAAGTCTGGTGTATAATCCGATTTGAAGATTGACCTTTACTGTCAGATTGAGGGCACTGGGCCTGTATCTTTCTTGGGGAATCCCTATCTAAGTGCCTGGGTCACCCTGATAAGCAGTGAGCTGTGTCCCTTTGCTTTGACCTCATATTTGTTGTTACCAGAGCACAGAGACAGCCGGGGCTTCACCCTCAAACTCCAGACAAGAACAGGAGGTACAGTCGTCGTTCCTGGGATGCTCAAATCAAGCAGTGGCGAAGAGCCCTGCATACCTGGGACCCTCCCCAGTCAGCCTCTCTGGGACAGGGGTGCTGAAGGGTGAGTTTACTATTCCTGGCTCCTTCTCTGAGTGCAGGCTGAGTCCCACCTTTCCCCATGTGGCACAAGTTTGGCTTTTACTGCGTAAAAGGGAGAGTCTGTGTGAGTATTTGCTCTCTGACCCTACTGCCTCCCTAGGCAGGGAAAGGAGAGTCTCTTAGAGCCCACGGGTTCTACCTCTTTGGATGACCTCTTTGATGACTGGCTCCAGGCCTTGGAACCCTCAGAGAATCCGGACAGAGGCCAGAAGGGGGCAAAGGTAGAATTCTCTGCTGAAAGCCAAGGGAGCAGGGTCACGGATGGGGTCTGACTCACTAGGGCATCATTAAGGTGGCATTCAAAGAAGTGCCCAAGAAAAAAAGAATAAAGAGGGAGCAGCAGGAAAAAGTAGCAGGACATGAGTTTTAAAAATTGCAGCCAGGTGTGATGGCACATGTCTGTAATCCCAGCACTTGGGAGGCTGAGGCAGGAGAATCGCCCTGAGTTCAGAGGCCAGTCTGGGCTACATAGTGAGTTCAAGGCCAGTCTGAACTCTATAGCAAGACCTGTCCCAAAAAAACAAAATAATAATAACTATAATTATAATTAAAAATCAAAAAATAAAGAGTTGAGCACTCAAAGCAGCAAAAGGATATTTAATTATGGATAGGAGTGCTGGGCTGTACTTTGAGGCTTTATTTTTGGCAGTATTTGAGATTGCATCTAGGGCCTCACACATGCTAGGCAAGCACCGTAGCATGAGCTACATCCCCAACCCTTGTAATTTAATTTAATTTATTTACTTAGGTTTTTTGAGACAGGATCTCACTATGTAGCCCAGGCTGGCCTCGAACTCACAGTGATCCTCCTGCCTCAGTCTCCCAAATGCATGTGCCACCATGCCTGGTACTCTTTTTATTTATTTTTTTCATATAAATTCTTTTTTTTTAATTTTTATTTTTACCAAGAACATGTGTTGGTACATTGTATACATAATGATCATTCCTCCCCTCCCTTCCATTCACCCACCCCTCTTTATTTGGAACAAGTTTATTTACATTTTTCCATTTTTTTCCCTTTCATCTTACTTTTCTTTTAACTCTCCTTCTTTATCCCCCTTTTCCCTATCTAGTACTCCTCTCTTTTGAATACTATCTTTTTTTTTTTTACATAATATCTATTATACCCCTTTGTCCTTATTTACACTTATGGTTTCTCATATCAGAGAAACAATTTGATGTGTACTGATAAGTGTCTGATTTATTTCACTTAATAGTATGTTCTCAAGGAACATCCATTTACATACAAATGACTCTAGTTTATCCTTTTTAATGGTGGTGTAGTACTCCATTGTGTAGAAAAACCACATCTTCTTTAGCCATTCTTTTTATTTTTTTAAAGCCTCACTAAATTGCTTAGGCTGGGCTGGGGATTTAGCTCAGTCGTTAGAGTGCTTGACTGGCAAGCACAAGGCCCTGTGTTTGATCCCCAATGCCAAAAAAAAAAAAAAATTGCTTAGGCTGACTCGCTTCAGCAGCACATATAAATTGCTCAGGCTGGCCTCTAACTTGTGATATACCTCAGCCTCCCAAGGAGCTAGGATTACAGACATGCACCATGGCACTGGGCAGAGGCTATTTTATTCCTTTTTTATTAGTATATATTTGCAATACATAATAATTCATCTTGAAAAATTGGTACATACAAATACACATCAAATCTTGATCATTTTTACTCCTCTTCCACTCCTCCCTAGAGGTCCCTTTCCTACATAGACAAGGTCTACCTCCCTGTTTCCTACCATCTCTCTTTTATTTTGCTCTTTATTTATATTCTGGGTTTCTCACAGAAGAAAAACCATGTGAAATTTAACCTTCTGTGTCTGAATAATTTTACTTATAATTATGGTCTCAAGATCCATCCATTTTCCCCCAAGTGAGTCAAATTTATCCTTCTTTTTGCCTGAGTAGTACTCCATAGTATGTATACACCACCCCTTTTTTATCCATTCATATGAGAAGTTATTTTAGTCTTGATGAAAGGAAGTAAAACTTTCCTTTGAAATAAGTCTTAAAACCTGACTTGTAGTGTTTTTTAAAAATCTGTTTTGCAGATTTTTAAGTGTCTATTTCTTTCATTGTTTTGCAACCTAGCCAGTGCCAATTTAACTTCTTTTACTCAACCATTTAATTTTAGAAAGTACAATTAGTAATAAAAAGAAAGCAGCCTAGTGTGAAAAGCAAGAGCCTTGGAGTCTCAGACTTTTTGATATAAACTTTGACTATTTAATAGGCAGTTCTTTAACCTCTCAGGCAGTTTCATTTGGCAAATAAGGAGATAGTTTTCATTTGATTGTGGGCAAAAATAAGAATACATATTTATTTATTTATTTTCATATTTATTTAAAATATGAGCCACAGGCTGGGGATTTAGCTCAGTGGTTAGAGTGCTTGCCTAGCAAGCGCAAGGCCCTGAGCTCGATCCTCAGCACCAAAAAGAAAAAGATGAACCACAATGCCTGGCACATAATACATATAATTAAACTTTAATTGTAGTGGCAAACCTATGGCACGTGTGCTGCAGCGGGCTGTTTGTATCACTGAAAGCTCTAAAAGGTTCGCCATCATTGAAAAAGAAACCATGTCAGGTACACATCATGGCCCCTGGGTGTGTTCTTTCTCTTTGCTAAGAGGAAATTGCAGTGAAAAATAAATCTTTACTCTCATTTTCTTTTCTTTTCTTTTTTTTTTGAGACAGGTTTCATTATGTAGCCCAGGCTGGCCTCGAACTCTCCGTGATCCTCCTGTCTCAGCCTCCAAGTGCTGGGATTACAGGGGTACACCATCATGCTTCTCTCATTTTCTTGATTAATACCTCACTTTTCCTTTCTCTTTCAGTTTGCAGACTTCGTGGCTCCAATTTCCTGCCCTCTCGGGCTCAGTGAGGAAGATCTCAACCGTAGCAATTCACCTGTCTCACACTTGGCTAGGGCACAGAATATTTAGAGAAAACATGTCTTTCAGGGGACTTGCTGCTAAATGGGATAGTGGAGTCACTTGTGTTAATACTTCCCAAACAATGTAAACATTTTTTTAAAAATCTAAAACTCTGCCTTATGAAGAGATCACAACACGAAGGCTTTGTTTAAAACAATGCCTTTTTCTTTCTTCTTTTCTTTTTCTTGTTTGTCTCTCTGATGCTGAGATTCGTGTTTACAGAAGAGCCAGAAACCATCTATCTAATTTCTTCACCTACTTAAGTCTACATTCTGTTTCTTTAAAAAGGACTTGAACTTTGGCTGAGGTGGGAGGTGATGGTAGTGGTGAAGATTTAATAAAAAGGTGGTTTCGTCTTCCCGAAGAGGAAATATAGTGCCATCAACATCGTTGCCCATCTGCCTGTTTCCTCCCTCCTTTCTCGTCTTAAGGAAAGTGGTCCAGCTGTAACCACCGTACCCCCCCACCCCGCGCAAGCAACTGAACCGTCTATGATGTCATAATCACAATCCCATTACCTCATCCTGCTGGGGAGGAGGCGTGGAGGGAGCAGAGGGAGTGCACAGCCCTGGGCTCTCCTCAGCTTTCCAAAGTGTTCTGGGTGAGGGCAAATTACAGAATCAAGGGGGCACGGCCCCGCAACCGTTAAAAGTCCTGGTTTATAAGGTTCGAGCAGATACGGCAGCTGGAAGAGGGGCTCCAAAGACTCAAAGCAGGCCCTAATCGGTGCTTGGACTACATTTCCCAGCAGCCTTCACGCCGCGGACCGGTCCTTTGTTGGGGCAGGGGGGGTTCTTTTAGAAAGGTAGCCGTGTCGCGCCGAAGAGGACAGCAGGTAAGAGGCACAGTGGATGATTCTAATAAGCGACCTCAACGGAGTAAGAGGTTGCAGCTGGATCTATGTAGGGGTGAAGGGCGGGGACAATGGCTTTGTTTACCTTCGTCCGACATGGCCTCCCCTGTGATTTCCAAGATATGACACCAACTGGGTCTGTCTATTTTCTACGATAATTTGGAGGGGTGGCTCGTTAGGGGCGGAACCACTCCGTCCCGAAACCAAAGTCCCGCGCGCGTTCTCGACCGAGCTGTACTAGGAACATTTTAACAGACTAACGACAGAGGGCTTGGGCCTCGGCGGGCGGTGCACGGGGATTCTGTGAACTGGAGAGATCCCCCTACTCTCCTCGGTGGCCCGTTGGTTTGCGCCGGCGCCTTTTAAGGGCACCGTGGGGCGAACCGAGCGCTCAGAGCTGCTCTGGCCGCGGCCCCGGGAGCTGAAGGAGCCGCGGTAGGTGGCGGAGGGCAGGTGGCTCTGGGGCCTCGGGGCGGGCATGTCGACCGTCCCTCCCTTCTCTCTTTCCCCTCCCCCAACTCAGCCGCCCGCGCGGCCAGGCCTCGAAGGCCGCCTCCGCGGGGAGAGCACGGGACCCGGTGGGGGAGGGGGTGGCGGAGTGCTAAGTCCCAGACCCTCCCCATCCCGTGCGCCCTGAGTTCGCTTCCCGCGGCCCTGTGATGGAACTGGAATGGGAAGAGGCGAGCGACAGTCTCCCCTGAGCTAGCCCTGGCGCCCCCCCCCCCGGAGGAGCCAGCGGAAGCCCCATGCCCCACCCCGCGGGGACAGGCAGGGCAACAGAGGGAGAGGTTGAAGATTGGAGGGGCCCTAGCCATTTGCTTCTTCATCGGGGTGGGGGGAGGGGTGCTCTCCACTTGTCACCCCTATCCCTTTCAGAACCTGTATGGAGGAAGAGCATTCAGGTCCCCACTTAACCTGCTCTTGCACCTCCCTCCCTCCTTCATGTTTTCCTTCAGTCTCCCCCAGAGGTGTGGGGCTGGGACGGGGGGGGGGAAGTCCCTAGGGGATTTGTGGCTCTCCTCTCCCTTGGCCTGACTTGATTCTTGGTTGTCTG
This sequence comes from Hystrix cristata, assembly GCA_004026905.1. Taxonomy (NCBI): domain Eukaryota; kingdom Metazoa; phylum Chordata; class Mammalia; order Rodentia; family Hystricidae; genus Hystrix; species Hystrix cristata. The sequence goes on from PVJO010001229.1 coordinate 44,581, forward strand.
GGTTTCGGCACAACCTCAGCATCCCTGAAACACGAGTGTCAGGGGTTACTGCCATCCAATAGGAGAGGAAGAGGGGGTCCAATCTTTATCTTAGGGGGCTTGTGCTGGAGAGGGAGCCCGGACTGAGAGTTAGGCCTGATGGGGTTGCTGGGAGGGCCTAGCGGCCTGCTGCTCTTCGAAGGGCTGAACCCCGTGCCAGTTGTTAAGCTGAGAAGTTTTAACTTGTTTAGTAAATGTTCAGGGCTCTACCCCTCAGACATACAAAATGGAAGGGGAAGGAAGGCGGCAAGAGAGGGCTTCTTACACTTTTTTCAATGCCTGCTTGAGAAAGAGGAGGCCCCTCGCGGAGCTGGTTTGCCTTCTTTTGTGTCCTGGTTTGATTCCTTATGGCTTCCGTTCTGTTCCCCCTCTCTGTCTGGCCTGTTTTAGGAAACTCAGGCTGAGAGTATCAGTTGCTTGGTGGTAGTTGCATTGTTCCAATTACCGCTGTGTGTGGCCACATCCCAACAATTAAAATGCAGAAAAACACAAAATCACTCTCTTCAGTTGATCCTAGAGAGGGCTGGGAGTTTGCTGTTTGTACAAATGCCTCATGAAAAGCTTGAAAGAGTTTGTTTCACTCCTTGCTCCTCATGGCTATTCAGCCTGAGGCTTGGGGTCTCCAAGGTAAAAACCTGTAGTTAGGCTTCTTCTCTGGTTCATCTTTGAGACCAGTTAAGGAAAAAGGAGCAGAAGTAATAGAAACTTCAGCTTTTCCCACAAAAACATAGGGGAAGCAGCTCATAGGAGCTCTCAGGGAGCTAGAACTTTGTTCAGGGTGGTAGTAATAATTATGCATGAAAATGGTAGATAAATATAATGATGATTGACTTTTGCATCTTTCTTCCAAAGAACTCTAAGTACATCCAGGTGTATTTCTCTGCTCTACCTTGTGGCCTCCCTTTGAGTTGGGAATTGGGTAGAGATAATTCCCTCTCAGAGGATGATCTAACCCCAAGGTCACAGAAGGAAGAGCCATTCCAGGCTCCCTTCCCTTGGTGAGCAGGTAAAGGAGGATGGCACCCAGCCAGAAAGACAGACCCCGTTCCCTTCTTCATCTTAATGATATCATTGCTTCTGGCATGCTGACGCTTTGAAGAACAACAGGAGGAATGAGAAACAGAAGTCTATGTGTACTCTTGATTTTTATAGGCCAGTTGGTGTGTGTTTGTACATTGTGAGATTTCATATTATTTCATTCCTGTAACAGATTAGGATTACTGTGCCCATTTTACATCATAGGTAAGCTAAGGATTATTAAGTGTTTAGCCAAAACTGTCTCAACAAATTGGATTAAGACTTTAGTTTTTTGATTGACCATTCTGCTAGCTGATGCTACATAAACTCTCTGTTGAGCTATCTGCCTGCTAGTTATTTCTAGAAAAAGGTAGAACAAAGTTAAGACACTACACTAACTCCATCTCTGTCCTCAAGCAAAGCCCTAAGGCAACTATGTGGGCTTTAAAGCTTATTCGCTGATAAGAGTTAGTTTACTTCTATCAGAAAGTGACTAAGAGAAATATATTTTTTTCTTGAGACAGGCTCTTGCTATGTAGTCCAGGATGGCCTTGAACTTGCTGTGTAGCCCAGGCTGGCCCTCAGACTTGTGATCCTCCTGCCTCAGGCTTCTAAATGCTGGGGAGAAAATCTTGATTAGTTATATGCGTGCTGTTTGAGTCAAATCAGGCTAAAAACATAGTGGAATGAAGTCTTGGAGTTGTTTTTAATCTGTAGAGTTGAAATGTCGTCGGAATTATTCCTGACCATTTTCCTCTTGGTTTTTTTCTCAGTGCTAGAGATTCAACGCAGGGCCTTCACACTGAGCTATAGCCCCAGCCCTTATTTTTATTTTATTTTATTGATTGATTAATTAATTAATTTATTGATACATTTAGCTATGTAGTTCAGGCTGGCCTTGAACTTGCTATATATCCCAGACTGGCCTCGAATTTGGAGTGATCCTCCTGCCTCAGCCTCCCAAGTGCTAGGATTACAGATGTGTGCCATCACATCTAGCTCAAACCAGTGACAGATTTGTTAAATGCCTATTTGTTTTTTTCTGGCAGTGCTGAGGATCAAACTCCAGACTCCACATGCAAGGCAAATGCTCTACCACTGAGCTTTACTTTCAGCTCCCCTTTTTATTTTATTTATTTTTTTCCCCTTTTTAAAAATTTTTAATTTTGAGACAGTTTCTCACTAAATTTCCCAGGCTGGGCTTGAACTAGTGATCCTCCTGCCTCATCCTCCAGACTATTGAGGTTATAAGTATGCGCCACCATTTCTGGCTGGTCTGGTCTCTGAAGCAGAAAGTCATGCCTGTAACCATTGCTCCTCCCTGTACTCTATTTCTGTTGTTTAGGAGAATAATACCTCTTGGCTTCTACTTAGAAGATAAAGAAAGTATCAGGCCAGTCAGGATGGAAATAACCATTGGGCAATGCTGTCTCACTTGAGCTGTTTTCTAAGTGGTGCTGGTATTCCAGGTAGAAAGTAGTACATGAGCCGAGTTAGGAGTAAATAGGTTTCAGCTTAGTTGCCAAGTCCAGTTTAGTTTACTTGATTATCTGGAGTCCCAAGTTCAGAATGTTTTTGAGGCTGTGTTTAGGGTTAACAGGAAAGAGGTGCTATCAATGATGTCTGCTAGCAGCCTGGCATAGGAGTGCTTTGGTATGTATGCCATGCATTTTCCATCTCCGGACTAGGTACCTCTCTAATGTCACTTGGGGCTGGTCCCTCTGTAATTGGCAGACTCAGCAGGCATGACTGGAGAGGGAAGTCCCAATGGTGCTAGAATGGTGCTACAGTGGCAGAAGACGGCTCACGAGTGAGGTCTGGAAGAACAACAGGGAAGACATCCATCATTTGCTCCAAAGTGTGCGAGTCAGATCCTGGGGAGAATCATGATAACTCTGATCACTGAGCAGCTACAGAAGCAGACTCTGGATGAGCTGAAATGCACACGCTTCAGCATCAGTCTGGTAAAAGACCAGTCTTCCTGCTTCTCCATGACCCCTTCCCCCTTTTTTCTGAGGCTGTTTGTTGCTACTATTTTACCCTTGTCCTGTGTTGTATGAATCATTGTACTTACTCTGGAAGAGCCCACTAAAGGCTCACAACCCAGCCCAAAAGGAAGGGGGCAGGGATTTTTCCACTGATAGAGAAGGGACATTAAAACTTGGGTGGAGAAGGGTTTGAGGTATTGGAAGATATGGATTGTTTTACCCACTAACTTCGGGAAGACAGTAGAAGGAGAACACTTAGGAGACTCTTAACACCCCCGTAACCCATGAATTGCAGAGGAAAATCGGAGAGGGCTCTCTAGAAATCTGTCAGTGTATCCTGAACCTGAATCATGATGGCCATTCTCTTTCTCTCAGCCTTTGCCTGGTCATGCAGACATCTCCAGCTGTGGGAACCCTTTCCAGCTTGTGTCTGGTAAGGCATCGTGTGTGTGCCGCGTATGTTTGTTTGCTCATGTCCTTGTCTATACATTTCTCTCATTGGCTGCCAGTGACCAGGATTAAGTAGTCTAGCTCTAGAACTTTCTTGCCAGAGGGTCACTTTGTAAGATTGCACTTGTTTCCATTTTACTGTCCCAGAATATGTTATGTTCTGTTTACTTTTATTTGAGCTTACGGAGATTTTTCTAATCAAATTTTTTTGAATAGGTAATACAGTACATGGTTCAGAAATTTTAAAATAACAGCAAAATGTTATACTGTGAAAGTCTTCTCCTTTCCCCTATCCACTGAGCGCTTACTGCTCCCTAACAGTAACTGCTGGATCTGGGGCGCAGTGGTTGAGTGCTTGCCTTGTGTTTGTGAGGCCCTGGGTTTGAACCCTATTCTCAAAAAATAAAAAAATAACTCCTGTTACTAGTTTCTTGTATATCCAACCTGAATTTCTTTATATAAATAGAAAGGAATATAAATATTTATTCTTATTCCTACTTTTCTAATATAAAAGGTAACATGTTATTCTACACCTTTTTATTCATTTTTGGGGGGTGCTGGGGATCAAATTAAGGGCCTTGTGCTTGCTAGTCTATGCCTTTTTACATTTTAAAATTTATTTTATTTTATTTATTTTTTGAGATGGAGTTATGCTATGTAGTTCTGGCCAGCCTTGAACTCACTGTGTAGCTCAGGTTGGCCTCGAACTCATTGGTGATCCTCCTGCCTCAGGCTTTTGAATGCTGGGATTACAGGTGTGCACCACCATACCCAGCCTATGCCTTTTTAAAAAAAATTTAATGCAGGTAGGAGATCTTTCCCTGTCAATATGCTGAGCACTTCCTTCTTTCATGTGGCTGCATATTCTTTTTTTTTTGTTGTTGTTTGTTTGTTTTTTGAGACAGGGTCTCGCTATGGAGTTCAGCCTGGCCTCGAACTCTCAGCGATCCTCCTGCTTCAGCCTCCTGAGTACTGGGATTACAGGTGTGCATTGCCACACCCGGCAGTATGGCTGTATATTCTTATACTGAATGGATGTACCAGTTTATTCAACCAGTCTCCTATTATGTATATTTATTTCAACTCCTCACTGCATAAAACTGTAGTGAATAGCCTTTTATTTATTTTTTGTGACTAGCCTTTTAAATAGGTTGTTTTTCACATATGAAAATATATATGAGGTATAAATTCCTAGATAATGAATTAATCAAATAGCCTGTGATTGTAGGCATAACTAGTAGACAACCAGAACTCCCTAACCCATGTTGCTGGGCTGTTCTGCATCTTGTTTTCTTTTTCTGGGATACCTGACAAGGGAAATGAGTTGGCAAAAGCATCTTCAATCAGTGTCTTCCTGCTGTTTATTAAATATTTGCTGAGTGCCAGGTGTTGTGCCATAAGGACCCATGAGCCCTGCTCTCTTGGAGTTTAATGGGGGAACAGCTATTGACCAAATAGAGTTAGGTATGAATTTTGCTAATATTGAGTCTGATTCCATATACTTGTCATTTGCTCCAAATATCCAGCCCCTGCAGAATTCCGGCCGGCTAACCACAGGAGTTTAGAGTAGGCCCTGTGTCCTTAGTGAACTATCTCCCAAAAGTCATAATCTTGGTTGGAATACAGTGAATAAGAATAATTCCTTTTAGCCCATTTCCCCTTCTTTCCCTTGGTTCCCCATCTGTTTGGCTTTAAGAAAAGGGAATCGGAGCGTGTGGGTGGCCAGACACAAAGGAACATGAACAGCACAAAGTCTTAGGGTTTCCCAAGCACAGGTTCCTGTGTCAAAGGCCCTCCTCACCCTGTTTACCCTCCCTCCAAGTTAAAGTGATCTCCTACCTGCTTGATTACCTCTTTTTTGGCAGCCCTGATTCCTGTCTTGGTTCTGTTAACATACGAGAATGGAAAAGGCCAAAGAAGGAGAGCATAGGTTTGCTTTTCAGAACCCAGGTGGGAGCAGGGACGAGTGATTGGTGGGTAGTGCCAGGTGGAATGGGATGGGGAGATGAGCAGGGTATAGAACAGACATGTTTGTTTCTTTGGACTTGTTTTACCTTTGAGAAGGAGTGGCAGGCAGGATATGAAATACGCTTTTGACTCCAGGTGATTGCTCCTAATGGAGGAAGTGTAGCATAGAAACCTAGTCTTGGCCTCAGAGAGAAGACCTGGGTTTGAATCCTGCTTTGGCCATTGATTTCTACATGATTGAGAACAAGTTGTGGAACTTCTCTCCTCTGTGAAATGGGGATAATCATAGTACCTGCTTCCTGGAGGTTTTTGGGAAACCACGAGAAAGGCTCAGTACATTGTGTGGCATATATACTCTTTTAAAAAAAAAAGCTATCATTAATGTTACTTTTTTTTGAGGGTGCTGGGATTGAACTCAGGGCCTTGTGCTTGCTAGGCAAGCGCTCTACCACTTGAGCTAAATCCCCAACCTATTAATATTATTTCTGTTGCTAATGTTTTCCAGAAGGTGCTTCCTGGAGGGGCCTTTCGCACTGTTCCTGTGCTGAGTTTCAGGACAGCCTCAACTTCAGCTACCACCCCTCAGGCTTGAGTCTGCACCTCAGACCACCTAGCCGGGGAAGCTCCCCACAGGAGCAGCCTCTCTCCCAAGTCCTAAGCCCTGAACCCCCAGACCCAGAGAAGCTTCCTGTGCCCCCTGCTCCTCCATCCAAGAGGCACTGCCGCTCACTTTCGGTGCCCGTGGACCTGTCTCGCTGGCAGCCAGTGTGGCGGCCCGCCCCCTCCAAGCTGTGGACTCCCATCAAGCACCGGGGCAGTGGTGGAGGGGGCGGGCCGCAGGTGCCTCACCAGAGCCCCCCGAAGCGGGTCTCCAGCCTCAGGTTCCTCCAAGCTCCCAGTGCCTCTCCTCAATGCGCCCCAGCCCACAGACCCTACAGCCCTCCTTTTTTCAGCCTGGCCCTGGCCCAAGATTCTTCTCGACCCTGCGCCACCTCCCCTCAAAGTGGCTCCTGGGAGAGCGATGCTGAGTCCCTGTCACCTTGCCCAGCCCAGCGCCGCTTCTCCCTGTCACCCAGTCTGGGCCCACAGGCAAGCCGCTTCTTGCCCTCCGCTCGGAGCTCCCCTGCGTCCTCCCCGGAGCTGCCCTGGAGACCTCGAGGTCTCCGCAACCTTCCCCGAAGCCGCTCACAGCCTTGCGATCTGGATGCCCGCAAAACTGGGATCAAGCGGCGCCACGAGGAAGACCCCCGGCGCCTGCGGCCGTCCTTGGACTTTGACAAGATGAATCAGGTAGGACCAGTCAGACCAGGGTACCCATTGGATGGGATTGGGGGGTGCTCTGGTACTCTGTTCTGTTCTGTTTCTTTTGTTTTGTTTTGTTTTGAGACAGAGTCTCATTATGTAGTTCAGGCTGGCCTTGAACTCATTATGTAGCCCACCTTGGCCTCTCTTGAATTTATGGTGATCCTCCTACCTCAGGCTCCTGAGTGCTGGAATTTATAGGTGTGAGCTACCACCCCTGGCCTTTTTTTTTTTTTTTTTTTTTTTCCTTTCTTGAGATAGAGTCTTGCTATGGAGTTCAGACTGGCCTTGAACTCACTATGTAGCCCAGGCTGGCCTGGAACCCATGGCAATCCTCCTACCTCAGCTTCCCAAGTGCTAGAATTACAGCCGTGCACCATCATGCCCAGCTGTTCCTACTTTTGAGCTGTTGCCTAGCTCCACACCCTCCTGGCAGGCCTCTCCAGATCTTTTTCTGTCTGAGCTTTTGTTAAGGTTTGCATGGAACTATTCTGGTTTTAGTACTGAAAGTCTGTCTGGTAAGAGTCCTCAATTTCCCAGAGAAAGTGGTGTGAGGACCATGTTAAACCTTCAAACACGATTCTAGATTATCCTGCCACCTTCCCTCCTGAGAATGCATCAGCCATAAAGAATCACATCACCAGTGCCCCAACTCCTGCTCAGGACTGGTTTTGCCACTTGCCCTTCACTGCTTCAAGTGGGCCTGTGAGGGCTTAGGCTAGATGGGCTGTGACATTATTCATCTGTTCAACAAATGTTTTCTGGCTTCCCAGTGTGAATGCAGTTATTGTATGCACTTGCCCACTTGTTTAGTCTTCTTGTAGACTACTAGGTTAAAAACCTCTTTGAGAATTTGTTCACTTGTTCGTACAATCATCCAGCCATGCAGTGACCATTTATTGAAACCCAAAATGTCCCAGTCATGGTGGCACATACTTAGAATCCCAGGTTTTGGGGAGAATGAAGCAGGAGCACAACTTCACGGGCAGCCTTGGCAACTTAGACTGTCCCAAAGTAAAATTTTGTCCTCTTGTTTTTTGAGACAGGGTCTCGCTATGTAGTTCAGTCTGCCCTTGAACTCACTATGTGACCAGGCTGGCCTTGAATTCCTCCTGCCTCAGCCTCCAAAGTGCTGGGATTGCAGGCATGCAACACCACACCCAGTCAAATAAAAATTTTTCGAAGGCCTTGAGAGTGTAGTTTAGTAGTAGAGTACTTGCTTGCCTACTGTGTATATGACCCTAGGTGTGATCCTCAGTACCTCAAAACAAACAAACGAAGAACACTGTGTACTTGACTTTGAGTAAGCACTGGCAGGACAAACAGATTATGTTCCTATCTGCATGGAATTTATTGATGAATTTTTGATCTTGAATCTGATGGAAACTTTGGGTTCTCTTCTCAGAGAAATGTGTATGTACACTGAATTTCCCAAATTTTATCAGGGAGTATTAACCTTACCTTAAAACCTAGGATTCCTGCCTTCAGGTGTAACTGAGAGGGACGCTATGAAATATATCTTAGGGATGTTCTGAGAAGTTAGTATCTTTCTTTGTATTATTAAATTTCTTGTTTGTTTGACAGAAACCTTACTCAGGAGCTCTCTGTCTCCAAGAAACAGCCCGGGAAGGCAGCAGCGTCTCTCCACCATGGTTCATGGCCTGTAGCCCCCCACCTCTCTCTGCTTCCTGCAGCCCCATTGGGGGTTCCTCCCAGGTGCTGAGTGAAAGTGAAGAGGAGGAAGAGGGGGCCGTTCGGTGGGGACGACAGGTGTTGAGCAAGCGGACACTGTGCCAGCAGGACTTTGGGGACCTGGACTTGAATCTGATTGAGGAGAACTAAAACTGAGAGGCTACTTCCTGGGGCCACACAGACTGACTCTCTTATGGCTACTAACAAGTGTCAAGGCCCCAAGGCTGAGAGTCCAGCCTGGGAATGGGGGTGAGTGGAGGGCTCTGACTCAGGGCAGCCAGAAATCTCGCTCCAGCAAGCTCGACCATGGCAAAGAGACTGGCCGGGACAAAATAAACAGACCTGGTGGCAGGAGGGATGGCCCCAGAGTAGACCCTTCCCATGGCGGCCCTGAGTGTGAGTATCCCTGCCCCCAAGAGAGCAATGGGCAGGGAAGGAAGGGGTCTGCTGACCCCAGCTCGGGGAATTTCACTAGCCCCTTTGCTTCAAAGGGCACTTGTGTCTTAGAATTTGGCCAGGGTGGGGGGTTCAGTCAGCCTCCTTGGAGAAACTGTGTGAGAGTGAGTGCGTGCATGGGAGTGTACTTGTGGGAAGGTGTGTTTGTGTAGCCTTAGGGAAAGAAGGCATTAATAGCAGAGCATCATGATACCCCCAGGATCTTGAGTTTTTACAGGACAACAGGCTTGTTCAAGGAGTCAAGATGAGGGCTCCAAGTTTTCCTTTTTTTCTAAATAGCTCTGGAATCAGGCTTGTAATCCATAACATCACTGGCTCTAAAGGATTTTGTTTTGGGGTACAGCAGGGTCTTTTAATTACTACGACTTCTGCTAATGATCTTTTCTTAAGTCCCAGCCCCTCCCCACTAGATAATATCTAGTTTTGAGGGCTGCAGAGGCCTCAGTACATTTACTCTGAGCTGGCCTTTTTTTCTCATCAGATTGTCTAGGCTGTCTACAACCTGTCTCTCTTGCTTTGAGTAGGTATGAGTACGTGTGGGCAACTTAGGCAGGGCTGAAGGGCTTCATTTCTCTTTACTTCTTCATTGTTAGAACTTTGTCCTCTTATCTTCTGACCTTCTAGGTCAGAGCAAGGGAGCAAGGCCCTGTCTTGGCCCCCTGCATCTGTCAAGGCTGACTTGGAGCAGGCACTGTGGGCTTCGGTTCCCAACCAACAGGGGTGAGCTTGCCCCAGCATTGCCCATTGGAAGTAGGCTACAGGGAAGCCTGCTCTTAAGAGATCCGGGCCCAGCATCTTTTCTGACCTGCTTGAGCAAAAAGAAGGGGTGTTCAGCGTTTAGCAGTTTGCTTGTCTTCCACTCCTGCCAGGAAATGTTTATTTGCCTCTAATTGGCCCTGAGAGACACAGAGGTTGGGGCTTACTGAGGGATTGGCTGAGGATGTGTAAAGCAAAGGCTATGAGAAGCAGCTGGGAGTTTATTCTCGTTGGATTGAATTTCCTTTTTTGTTTCTCACCTACAACTTGAGCCAGGGCAACAGGTCCCAGTGGCTGCAGTGTGGGTTTAAGCGATGGGTTTGGAGCTGCACATACTTTGGTGGGGCTGGCACCAATGGATATGCATACTGAAGCTGCTGCTACGGCATCCTGGGAGGCTTTGTCCAGATTTGGTTAGACCCAGCATGACCAAATTGGATCCGCCCTTCCTGTTTATTGCAAGAAGGGCATTTTTCTATTCAATTTTCAGAGTATCTTAGGACCCAATTCCTCATGTTAGGGACAAAGACCAAGGTCTCTTTTTTTTTTTTTCTTGTAGAATTAAGCCTGACATTTTCTGCATTGCCTACATGTTGGAAAGGAGCATCGGTGAGGCTCCAGCTTCCCTGCCTCCACTCCAGAGGAAGTAGCCTTGTGTCTTGAGGTCATGGCCCTCAGAAGCTCTCCCCTCCCAGTGATCCCCCCATCTCCTAGCTGGTTACTGCATACTAACGCTGGGCTACAGGGTCCCAGGGCCTGAGAGAGGCTCTCTGAAGCATCCAGGGAAACTGAGCCCAGGAGTCGCCCATCTTTAGTTTCATCCCTCTCCTGGTTCTTCTCCCTCGTCAGGCCATAATTTCCCTGGTGCCAGCTCCTTTTCCTCCGGGGGCATCCTCATCCCTGGGCTCTCTGCTGCAGGTTGGCTGTGCCAGCTTCCTTCAGGCCACTGGCAGTGCCTGTGGAGGTCTCTGCAGGCCCTAAGCTAAAGAGGTGGGGGCAATGGTTCTCCTTCCATCTTGGCTTCCCCAAACCCCTAGGGCGTCATCCTTAGGGAAGAAGGCCTACAGCTGTCATACTTTAATTCCATTACTTTAAGTCTGGAAAGTTAATCTAGTCAGAACTGTCATCTTGCTTCCCAGTCTAAGCACCCAAGGCCCTGGAACAAGCCTTTTCAAGAAGTGGTTCATTTTGCTTTACACAGTAGATCTGTCCCAACAGTTCTAATAAGCCAAATGCTCTTTTTCGATGCATTTGGACTGCTGACCATTTAAAAGCAGCCTATGATTGCTTCTTTTGTAAAGCAGGCAACCTCCCTCTACTTCAGCTGTTTTGACTCTTTGGGTTTTCACATACTGGGCTTGCCCAAAGTGGAGCACATCTCTGGGGCTTGCTGCTGACGCTGGGTAGATGTCTGCATCTGTGCTGTGTGTGTGGTGTGGCTGGCCAGTAGGTGAGTATCCCTGCGTGTGTGAGTGAAGCCACTCCCAGGCTGGTGCTCTCCTCCTGTGCCCGGTGACTGCCCAGTGGCAGCCCTAGCTGCCCTTCACTCCCACCTGCTGCCAAAGTCCCTGTGCTAATGGGATTACAAAAACAAAAAAGTGGAAAAAAAATTTTCGTAAACTTTGTTTTATATTAAAAAAAATCCATAAGTCTGTGTGTGTTAAACATGAGGTTCTGCCTCTGTGGCTGTGTTTGAAAAAATAAAGTTTTATTAGAATAATCCATTTTCCCAAGCAACCTTGTGTACTATAGTGTCTTTTTCCTTTCTCCACAAGGAAGAAGCAGGGAAAAGTCCACCTAACATGGGCCTTTCACCACGGCAGATCAGATCTTACCACCCAGGCTTCTGTTAAGACCTTGGTTACTTCTGATAGTCTGGTTTGATGTCTTTTCCTGGCACTTACACGCCAGTGTCCCCTCTTCCCTGCTGTCTTCCAGATGGTTGAGGTCAAGTATTAATACTTTTTGGTTCCCTGAGAAGTGTTTGCTAGTACGGTTGCTACATTGGGCTATAGCTTTGGGTGGTGGGGAGGAGACATGGTGGGAAAAAAAAAGAGTTTTCACATGTTGTGTGCTGGAGAGATGGAGATTTGGTCATCAGAATTTAGATTTAAAGGACCCAGGCAACTTCTCCATCCTAAAAGTACTGCTTCTGGAAAATTCTGCCAGCAGCAAAGCTGCTCTTTTGTCCTAGGAGAGAATATTTTCCCTAATGCTTCAATTTGAAGGGTTGATTTGCTGAAAGAGCTATGTAGCTCCAGTCTTCAGACTTTTCTGTTTCAACCTTTTCTTCTCCCTGTGTTAGCATTCTTCCAATGTGTGTGGGTGAAGTGTAGTTGCTTAGAGATCCAGGCAAGAGCCTCTGTCCCTAAGGCCTAGCTTTTCTTTACCAGTGGTGTGCTGACTTGCCAGGCAGTGAGGAGAATCAAGTTGCTTGGTCTACGTCCTAGTTTCCTGCTTCAAATTGGTGGCACTCGTTATTGAATACCAATGAAGTGTGCAGAAGGACAGGATTGACTTGACTACCTGGAGCAGGAACCTTTATGGAAAATGTGGAAATACTTCCTACAAAGAGAGTTGTCACCTGCCCTGCAAAAAAAAGAGGAGGGCTTTGGAGGTAGTGGTAATGTGTTTAAGGTTAGAATTTTAAAAAAACTTTTTAAGAGTTCAGGGAACTGAACCCAGGGCCTTCACACTGAGCTACCTTGCCAGCCCTTTTTTATTTTGGGACAGAATCTTGCTAAATTCCCCAGGCTGGGCCTGAACTTGGTTGGTGGTTGTTTTTTTTTTTTGGCACAGGCTCATATTACTTAGACCAGCCTTGAACTCATGTAGCCCAGGCTGGCCTAAAACTCACAATCCTACTACCATAGACTCCCAGAAAGCTGGGATTGCAGGTGTGTGCCACTATGCCTGGCAAATTTGAGCATCTAAAATGACTTTATTCCTCTTTTTAAAATTTATACCTGGGCCTTATTTTTTGTTGTTGTTTTCTTGAGATGCTGGGGACCAAACCTAAGGCCTTGCACATAATAGGCAAATACTCTCCTACTGAGCTACATCCTCAGCCCTATAGTTGGGTTACTGTTTTTTCTGTGAAGCCATGTGTGGTATCATTTTTCATTCCCAAAGTCCCGCTAGTGTAGGAAAGAATGTAAACTCCATGTGGGCAAGGGCTTTATTTTATTAAGTGTTCTCAATGTTTCAGAAAGTTCCTGGCACATGAGAGGTGCCTGCCATATTTATTGAATAAACTTCCTCTTTGCCCTTCCCATTTTTGAGCTTACCTACATTTCTGTCTCGGATGCTGTGAGAAGCAAGTTTTAGACACTGGGGCAGTAGTTAAAACTTTGTATAAGAGAAAGTCCCAGCAGTTGATTTTCCTCTTACCAACTATAATTTATGAGGACTTGCTTCCTTTGCAATGCTGAGGATTGAATCTAGGGCCTTGCACATGCCAGTGAGTACCCTATTACTGAACTACATCTCCATCCACCCATGTGCATTAAGAGGTGTCTTTCAGCCCAGAAAAACAATCTGAGTCAAGCCTGAGATTGGCTGTCGGAGATGGAAGTTACAAGGAATAGGAAAGGAATGTTCCTTGGTGTTCCACAGGATAGTTCTATAATGACTTCCTGAGATGCTTTGTACTTTAAAATCTTGATGTTCCCCCACCACAGCTTTTGCTACAAGAAAAGTAGGTCAGAGATGTAGACAAGGCAACAGAGAAAACTGGGCAGACAGAGATGCCTTGGAGAAAGAACCAGCTACTTCTCTTACCTGTTTGTAGGGAAAATCAGTGAAAGAAATAGCCACTTTTAGAGCAAAATAGTCATGGGTTATTACTAGACCATTTTATCTTTCTGCTTTGTCTCTAGTTTGTACCTACTCTGTTGTGTATTCGTGAGACCAGGGAATGTGCCAGTTTGACATTAGCAACATGAAATTATTTACATTTCACATTGCTTGTTGTGAATAACAATCTAGTCAAAAATCTCAGCATCTCTACAAACTTCTAATCAGGTGCAATCAGTATCTCACACTTGTATTAGATGAATTTTTTTGAGACAGGATCTTGCTATGCTATGCTGTAGTTACAGGTGGTCTTGAACTTAATATGTAGCCCAGGCTGGCCTTGAACTTGAGGTGATCCTCCTGCTTCAGCCCCCCAAGTGCTGGGATTACAGGTGTGCACCACCATACCCGCCCGGCTGGATGAATTTAGATAGGAGTTGTGGGACTCTCTTTGCCATCAGCCCCACTAGTTCTATGGTGAGATGAAGTGCTACTGAATCAGGGAAGATAATCCCTTTGTTGGTCTCTTTCTGATTCTCCTAAAACTGGAGTTCCACTAAGGCTTATTAATACCATTGGCAGACTAGAAAGAGAAAAAACTCCGGAAGCTTAATGCAAAACACCAAGATGTTGGCCTTCACACAGTGGAAAGACTGGTATTATCGCGTCCAATGGATGCAATGCATTGGCCAGTTGGAAACAAACAAATACAGTACTGACGTGTAAAATGGAATGGAGCCATGTTATGGACCAGTGAAAACGGGAAGATATTATGTCCTACAGACTGATGGGGACGATGTTTCCTAAAAGATAACAGGGAGGGTAGTCATATTTTTAGGATAGGAATGGAGTATCATGGACACTAAATTCTTAGCTCAAAACACCCCCCCATAGATACCAGGCCCCTCATCCTTCCACCCCGTTAAAGGTCTTTAGTGTTCACAAAGGGTAAGTTAAAATCTGCTCTAATATGCTCATATATGGGACTCCCTAAAGGGCGACTGACCAGGTATGGTGGCATGGGGTACTAAAGGACCGCCCCCCCACCCCCTACCGACCTGCAATTCCCCTCCCGGCCGCAGGGGGCACTGCAGGCCCCGGGGAGTTTGGGGCGGAGCGCTGCGAGGGGCCCGGAGCTGCCGTCCCGCTCCGAGGCGCGGGGGGCGCTGTGCGGAACCTGGGCTGCGGCTCCGCTCCCGGCCACTGGGGGCGCTGCGCGGCTCCGGTGGTTGGTGGTGGCTGTTGGGGGGGGTGGGGGGGAGCGGCGGCCACGGGTGGTGCGGAGGGAGGCCTTGCGGGCGGATCGGGCGCTCGGTGGCGGCGGCGGTGGTGGGAGGCGGCGGGCGGGAGCGCGGGTCCGGCTGGCCCTGGCGATGGCGGACGCGGCGGCCTCCCCGGTGGGCAAGCGGCTTTTGCTTCTGTTCGCGGACACCGCGGCCTCAGCTTCAGCCTCGGCCCCGGCGGCAGCGGCGGCAGCGGCGGCGGCGGCGAGCGGAGATCCGGGGCCTGCGCTGCGCACTCGGGCCTGGCGGGCCGGCACGGTGCGGGCTATGAGCGGGGCGGTGCCCCAGGACCTAGCGGTGAGTGGCGGCCGAGGCGGGCACTCGAGGCCGGGGCTGCAGGGCCTGTCTGTGGGCGGCCTCCCCGGGGGCCTTTGTGAGGGGGCGGCGGGGTGGGGGTGACCCAGTTCCGCGCCCCTGGATCTCCTCAGCGCCCCCCGCCGGCACCTGGGCACCCCGGAGTTGTGGCCGGCATGGCTTCTGCGTCGGGGTGCGCGCCCCGATGAGCCCCCAGGGGGGCGGCCGGGGCGCCGGGATCTGCAGCTCGTACCCTGCAGGCCCCGCCTCCTAGGCGACCCTTCGCTCGGCGTCGCCACCACACGCCCTTCGAGCTGGCCCTCGAGCCCTGGGTGTCCGGGCAGCTGCAGAAGACACGGGTCTGTCGTCCCCCGTCTCTCCCGGGACTCCCGCGCCCCATTCCCTTCCTCCTGGAGCCCGGTGTGGGGCGGGAATGTGGGCAGTGGTGGGAGGCTCAGAGGCTGCAGTTGGAGCTGCTCGGGGCTTTTTTTTTTCTTCTTCTTCTTTTTCTTCTTCTTCAATCTGGCAGTTAACTTCCTCGTCTTAGCCGGGCTCGGCCTGGCCATCTCGAGAAAGGCCAGCTTTCGGGATTGTCCCAAGCTCCTTTCTCTGCGCTCTGAGTGACAGGAGCTGCAGTTGGGGCATTTTGATAAGTTTGAGATCTGTCTTAGGAGCCGGACGGAGCTGCTGGGTGGTGCTTTTTGCTCCCCGCTCTGCTGCTCCCCCCTTCCTCCTAGCCTTGGGAGAGGTTTTGTTTTGAAACTTTGTGTTGGGGCTTGGCGGCTGTTGCCTGCTCGTCTTAGTGTATTTTATGATTCAAGTTGTTCAGTAATAGAACTTAACTACCATTCGGGACTATGATGTGTTATTTTTGTTAATGTGGCGGCAAAGTACTCTGAGTTTTGACTAGCCACTTAGTTTCCTCATTCTGATAGCGGCCCTAGCTTCTCTGGTGAGATGGCGCTATGAAAATAGGGGGTGATGGGTCTTTTGGAATGTAATTCCAGCAGGCAGAAGGTCGATCTCCTTGATGAACTTGCTTCTGCAGACGTTTTATTCTCTCTAAATGGGAACGCATTTTGTGAGATTTGGAAGTACCGTAGTTTTCTGATGTTGGTCTTTCTTCCTATTGATCAACGGTATTACGCTGCCTTTTTTTCCCCTGATATGCAAGCTTTATGGGTTGTTTGGCTTGTGGCTGGCTTAGGTTTTGCCTCTGCTGCTTGAGTTAACTTGCTTTGATCTTTCTCCATGGTCTATAAGAAAGGCTGCTAGGGCATTTAAGAGGCTTTCGTGTGGAGAATTTGTAAAAAGATACCAGGAAAATAAAGAAGTAGGGATGATGATCAAGACAGGGATTTGTATCTAAATTCCTCTGTGCTTCTTTAGAAGATGGCCGAGATAGGATATAAGGGTGTCCTTCTCAGATCCAGTAATTCACTCTTGGAAGCAAAGCACGCTTGAGATCCACCCAAATATGCATACCTTTGACCTAAGGCATAGTCCGGCCTAGCTTTTCCCTTGGGATTGTATTTTCTACTTCTTCCTACCGTTGTTTCCTCCATCAGATGAATCGCTAATGAGCTCTGCACCTGTAATGGCTACCCAGTCACTTTGTTTGCTGGGCTCCCTAAGGGCAGAGGCTTTTGAAGCTCACTGAGATGCTGGACATCTAAACTAAGGAGTGAATAATTTTACCACTGGGCCCATGGAACAGTGTTCTCAAAACAAGTAAAAGTTGCAGTGATTCTCAGAATTAAAGCAAGGTGTTCTTAGAACTGTGTTGAGGTCTTGCATGAGACTATGAATATAGAAGCAAAAACAAGTTTGGGTTTTGAGAACAGATTTATGTTTGTCTTGTACATATATGCAGGGGCACAGATGAGAAAACAGCCACAATAAAACTCAGAGCACTTAGATTTTTTTTTTTTTTTAACAAGCTTGCAAATTGCTATTGTTACATGGAGGTTATGTTAATGACAGTGACTAGCATTAGGATCAGAACTGGACGTTCTGTTTTCCTTTTTCATTGAAGAGATTTCCTTTGGACCCTGGGCATGTGGACCTTTCCAGTTTGCACCACACAGTGTAGTAAACACAACTATCTTCCAATCAGAAGTGTTCTTCCTGTACTCAAGGGTGGAGTTTGCTAGCAGCTGGCTTGTGATTGGGCAGATTTTCCTTCAGTTATGTTTAAGATGTTTTCAGGCATGCTTGGTTTTGAGTAATGCATATCAGGGCGCCCCCTGTTAAGGATGAGTAATTGAGGGTTGGATGAATGAGTTTCTGAAGTGATTGAAAACACACTTCTCAATTTTAGGCTCCATTATCCTCTCTTTCATCCAGAAGTCCTTCATAATACAGCATTGATAACATTTAATGAAGGTTTTTTGGTTTTTTTTTTGGACAAAACCAAAACCATGTGCTACCTTAAGATATGATGTGAAAAAAAGGAAAATCAGGATGTTGTTGGTTTGGGAGTTTTATTGGTAAAGGTCTTATAGGTGGACATTTTTACCAGCAGGTCTCTCCTGACTGGTAAACTATCGATGTTTTTAGCCACAATAGACAACTGACTCCCCCCATCTCTCGTACAGTAGCTTTGTAGATAAACACAGATGGAACAAAAACAAAATTTCTTTTTTTTGTTATAAAAGCAAAATTTGCTAGTTGTAAGATGTCAGAGTTACATGCATAAGTCAGCAGTCTCCGTCCTCTACCTATCTGCCACACTTAACCAAAGAAGGGTTTTAGATTTTTTTGGCGAGGGTTGGGGTGGTGGTGCTGGGGATCGAACTCAGGGTCTTGAGCTTGCTAGGCAAGTGCTCTACCACTGAGCTAAATCCTCAACTCCAAAGGATTCTTTTTTAAAGCAAATTCTATATTATTGCATATTATCTGCAGCCTGCTAATTTTTCCTCCTTTGGGGTCCCCCCCTTTTTTTTTTCTTTTGAGAGTAGTTCAAACTGGCCTTGAACTCACTGTGTAGCCCAGAATGGCCTTGAACATGTGGTGATCCTCCTGCCACAGGTCCCTTGCACCCCTGTTGCTGGAATCACAGGCAGCACCACCACGCCTGTTTTTGTTTGTTTGTTTGTTTCATTTTTTTTTTTTTTGAGACAGGGTCTAGCCTCCTGAGTGCTGGGATTAAACATATGTGCCATTACACCTGGCCTTCTTTTCTTTCTTTCTTTTTTTTGGGGGGGGGCGCTGGGGTCTTCCTTTCTTTTTTCTTTCTTTCTTTTTTTTTTTTTTTCCTCTTTATTTAAAGTTATACTTGCCAGGCATAGTCAGGCATGCCTGCTAATACCAGTTGCTCAAGAGGCTGAAGCAGGGACTTGTCAAGTTTGAGGCCAGGCTGGGTACTCTGTATCAAAATGAAAGGAATGCATGCATGAGGCACTGTGTTCAGTTCCCAGTAATGCAAAACAAACCAACCATAAACACACAGAGGAAACAATATACTCTGAGTGTAGATATATCTTCCCTCCCCACCTCCATGCTGGAATGGGACCTAGGGCTTCACACATGCTAGGCGAGCACCATGCCATTTAACAACAACCCCCCATCCACGCCTGGTATTGGATTGAACCCTCCAGGGTCTTCCCACTGAGCTGCATTTTTTATTTTGAGAAGGGTCTCACTCCACTTACTAAATTGTCCAGGCCCAGCTTGAATTTACAATCCTTCTGCCTCAGTGTCCCATAGTACTGGCATTATTGGCCTGAACCACCACTTCCAGATCTAGCTCATTTTTTCAATTTTTTTTTTTTAACAGTGCTCAGTATTGAACTGAGGGCCTTCTGTGTGGTAGGCAAGAGCACTCAAATCATTTTTGACGCCCATCTTACATTCAATAAAACAAATACACCATAATTTATTCACTCATTCCTTTTTTTGTTGGACACTCGAGTTATTTAAAGGTTTTTTTTGGCACTAAAAACAATGCTAGCATTAATATGCTTGTACATATATCTTTATGTAATCTAGGTTTCATTCTGTATTTTATCCATCCAGAAGTGGGATTTTCACATTGTATGCCTGTATTTCCTTTTTTTTCTGGTGCTGGGGATCGAACTCAGGGCCTCATGCTTGTGAGGCAAGCACTCTAACCGGTGCACTAAATCCCCAGCTGTATTTCTTATTTCTTATATCATTAGGTAGTCCTGGCTTATTTTCCAGTAATGTTACCAATGAGGGGTGTAGTACTTGTTTTCGTTTGGCCTTACCATCAATGGCGTCATCGTTTTTTTCATTTTTGCCAGTCTGATAGGTGAAAAATAGTAGGTAGATTTTTTTTTTCTTTTTTTGGTTTTTCCAGATGGTGTCACTATGTAATTTGGGCTGCCCTTGAACCCACTGTTAGTCTAGGTTTGCCTCGAACTCACTGCAATCCTCCTGCCTCAGCCTCCCGGGATTACAGGAGTGCACCACCACGCATGGTGGTAGCATTTTCATGATGGGGTTTTTGTGTGTGTGTGTGTACATAATTGACTCTTTACGTTTCTTTACTTATGCATATCTTTTACCCATTTGAGAAAATATGAGTTGTCTTCTCACTCTGTACAAGTTCTGAGTGTAACAATTCCTTTACTTGTGAAGTGCGTCATAATCATTTTCTCTCATTTGGGTTTTTTTTTTGTTTTTTTTGTTTTTTTTGTTTTTTTTGTGGTACCGGGGATCGAACTCAGGCCCTTGTGCTTCCAAGACAAGCACTCTAATCACTGAGCTAAATCCCCAGCCCCATCTCATTTGTTTTTTGACTTTATTTATGGGTTGTTTTACCATACAGAAAAATAAAATTTTTGTATCATCAGAACTCTGAGACTTTTATTGGCTTTTACTTGCTTTGAAAGAACTTCCCTGTCATAAGCTTTTAGAAGTATTCTTCAAATTTTCTAATATTTTCATTTGTTTTTACCTTTGGATCTTTGGTCCATCTGGAATGTTTTTTTAGTTGGCATGTAAAATGGGAGATCTAACTTTTTTCTCTACTGAGTAACCAATTGTGGCAGCAACAATTTTACTGAATAGACTGTTATTTTCTTGCAGTAGGGTAGAAGTAAATGGTGCTCTAAGTGTAGCATTGATAAGTGTAACAAAGCCATTTCAGCCATCCAGAACTTGGAAGAGGAGTGAAAGCATATTCTCCTTAACTTTTTAATCCCTAATCTTTCATCTCTATCCCAGGGAAAGATGGAGTCTAAAATACTCCTTTCCTTTGATTTGAGATAATGTAATAATTGTAGCAGTGTCTAGGCTAGTACCATGTTACTTCTGTCTGGAAGTCTTCCAAGAAGAATGAAAGTGTATCTGCCTTATTTTTTTTATACCAACCTTTTCTCTTTGTCTCAAGGTAGGATAGGTGGACTTCTAAAATACTTTTCTACTTTGTTTCTAGATAATATATTTATAGTCAGATCCAGGATAGTACCATATTTCTAATGTACTATTATTATTTATTCCCTACCTATGTTCAAATCTAGAATTCCAACCCTAATTGAAATGGAGTGTATGGCTTTTAGAATGTTTATTCCTAAGTGTCTTTTTATCATTCCAAAACTAATAAAAATATGAGTGATACTGTAATAATATCTTAATGCTGTTTATTAAAATACATTGAATATGTTTTTGTGGATCAGTGAAAACTTTAAATAAAAATGTAATGGTTTAGAAAACTTTGAGTAAAAATAAAATTGTACTTACTTGCTAACGATATATATTGTTTAATCATGAGCCCCATTTAGTACACTTGTCATCTTCATTCTCCCCTTACAACAGCAGGTCTGCATTTGAAACACTGAGCCACGCTTGAGTTTTTCCATCACTCAAGTGATTTAGATAGTTACTTGTTTATTTAGAGATGGGAGTCTCACTAAGTTGTCAAGTTGAACTCTAAGCACAAATCATCCTCCTGCCTCAAGCCTGCAGAGTAGCTTGGATTACAGGTGCACACCACTGCTCCCAGTTTGGTTCATTTTTTAAAAAAAGTAGACAGTAGTTTGTGTGGGGAGTTTTTAATAACTCTGTTGTTTTCCCATTCCTCTTCTTTGGTGCTGGAAATTGAACCCAGGGCCTCCTGCATAATAAGCATATTATGAGCCACTGAGCTAGAGAACCCCAGCCCCTAAAAGCTCTGTCTTAATTTTTTTTTTAGCTTTATTTAAATTTATCTCTGCATTCTGTTTATTTCAGGGCTATGCAGCGTTTTTACCAGTGAGCACACTATGCACTAGTCAGTTTCTTCCTTTGCTATACAATCAAGTATTTCTCTTTTTCATCATTTTTAGATTTAAAAAACTATTAGCACATGTTGGCAGTACATAATGATTACATTCATCAGGACAGATCTTTCCTCAGTTTTTGGGGTTTTTTTGAGACAGGGTCTTACTATGCAGTTTAGGCTAGACTTGAACTCACTTTGTAGCCCAGGCTGGCCTCAAACTCGCAATAGTCCTCCTGCCTCAGCCTCCCAAGTGCTAGGATTACAGGCATGCACCACCATGCCTGGCTCAGATCTTATCCTCTTAAGTATCACTTGTTTGTAAGGGACTTGCTTCACCAACTCCCTACCTGCAAAGGGCTCATTTCCTCCTTTAGTACTCACTTGCCTGGGTCTCATCTTCAGGTTGCTTTACTTGTTCTGGTTGATTTAGTTTCCCCTCAGCAAACATTCTCAAAGTACAGGGTGAGAAACATGGCATTTTCTATTGTTGGTGAGTTTCTTAATAGCATCTGGGTTTCCATAGGTCAGTGGTGGCAAACCTATGGCACGTGTGCTGCAGCAGGCTGTTTGTTATCATTGAAAGCTCTAGAAAGTTTGCCATCACTGCATAGGCTTTGCTTCCTCAAAGCCTGAGGGACATAACACCTGTTGTTGCTTCTCAGTTTTCCGCAGTCTTTCACAAGTTGGTGGTTTTTAAGCACCACCCCCTCCCCCACCTCCACTGCTACAGTGGTCTGCTACTTTTGCTCTGTAAAATGGGTAAAACCTGCCTGGTTGTTTAATGGTGACTCTACTACTGGTCCTTTAGGTGTGACCTCTTTCAGTTTTCTTGTTTCTTTTGTGGGTGCTGGGGCTCAAACTCAGGGCCTTATACTTGCTAGGCTAGTGCTCTGCCACTTGAGCTAAATCCCCAAACCCACCTCTTTCAGTTTTGTAAGGACAGAAACTCTTTTTTTTTTGCGACTTCAGGGGTAATCAGGCTCTAGGGAACCTGTCTCTCATCAAACTCTCTGGAGAATGATTTGAAAATCCATATGCAAAGTTATTAATTTACAGTGAAATATATATGTATATACAGAGACCTGCCTGAGAACCTGTTCCTAGTCTACTCAAGAGACCAAATTACAGATAAAAAGGATCTTTGGTGTGCAAAAAATCAGACCAGAGAAATTGGGCCCAAAGGATATTTACAGCAATCAGCCCTAATTTGGTGATTCTCCACTTTGCTAGTCCTATACTTTCTAGTTTCCATTGCTTTGTTCCCCCTTTACCATTTGCTTTTAATGTTGTCATCCACTGAAATCCTATCAAGAGAAAGAAAAGCCTGCCCATCTTTCAATCCCATCCTCCGAGGAGCTACAGCCTCTGTAAAACCTTTTGAATCCTAGCATGTTGTTTTTATTTGGGGGGATTTTTAGAAATTTAAGGTTGGATTCATACTGTATTTCAAATTTTAAGGTTTTTTCACTTAATGTGGCAATTCTTTTTCTTTATTAGACAAATTTTTGTTTTATAAGTTATTTGAATTTTCTTGGTGCTTTTCTGTATTTTTCACAGGTAACATGTTGCTTTCATAACTGAAAGTAAAACAATAAGTGATATATAAGAATATCTTGTGGCCATGAGTGGAGGCACAAACCTATAGTCCCAGCTACTCAGAGACTGAGCAGGATGCTTAAGCCCAGGGATTCCAGGTCAGCCTGAGCAACATAACAGCAAGATTCCATCTCAAAACTACCCCTCTCAATCTATATCTATACCTGCTAGGTAATTTTATTCCTCTTCCATTAAACGTTGAAGTTGTTTCAGAGTTTAGGTTTTATCAATAATGTGGTGATTAGCATTTTTATGAATAAAGCCTTTTCTGTGTTTAGGGTTATTTCCTAGGATTATTGCTAGGAATGGTATTATAGATAATGTGCACATATTTAAGATTTTTGATAAGAAAATTTTCAAAGTCATATCAACATATACCCCGACCAGTTTAAGAAGTGACTGTTTCAGGGCTGGGGATTTAGTTCAGTGGTTAGAGTGCTTGCCTAGCAAGTGCCTTTGCCCCGAGTTTGATCCCCAGCACAAAAAAAAAAAAAAAAAAAGTGACTTGTTTTTTAGAAGCCTGTGTTTTGCTAGGCATATTACAGTTTATTTCATGTAACTACAGGTAATCCTTTGGGGTCCTTATTGTCACTATATATAGACAAAGGAAATGACGCTTGAAGAGGCTAAAAAGCTTAGTCTAGGCTGCACACCTAAGCATGGGATGCAAATCCAGATCTTTGTGATTCCACAGCCCCTCAAAACACTATACTTGGGGCTGGGGATTTAGCTCAGTGATTAGAGTGCTTGCCTTGCAAGCACAAGGCCCTGAGTTCGATCCCCAGCACCACCAAAAAAAAAAAAAAAAAACAATACTTGTGGGGGGTTTTTTTTGTGTGTGTATGTGACTTTTGTTTGACTTTTCTTCAAATTATCACTGTTAAACTCAGCTACTTCACATTTGATTACTCAGGATGTTAGAAGGGGAGTGGGAGACGAATGAACATGGTGTGTAGAAAGATCTTCAAAAATCAAGGAACTATAGAGGTTGTGGAGTTAGCTCAGTGGCAGATTGCTTGCCTAGCAAGTGCAAGGCCCTGAGTTTGATCCCCAGCACCAAAAGAAACAAAAAAAGGAATTATAAAGAAAAAATTTTTATTTACTTGAAAACAGTGGGGTTGTATATTTGTTGTTACAGCAGTATTCTTGAGATGCACCATTCTCCATTTTAGTTGTCGAGATATCCTACAGGTTTATAGAGTCATTTGTAACAGAGTTCACATTTTATTAAGACTTTAGGTAAGAAAATTGGAAAAGTTAGGAATCTTGGAAATCTTACATTTCCTTTATTTACCCATGCATAATCATCACTACATCCTGTTATTTTTAATTTCTCAAACTTTCCATTTGTATGATTTTACTGGTTTAAGCTTTTTTCATCACTTTTTGTTTGTTTTTGTTTTTTCGGACAGGGTCTTGCTATGTATGTAGTTCAGGTTGGCCTTAAACTCACAATTTAGCCCAGGCTGGCCTTGAACTCATGGGGATCCTGCCTCAGCCTCACGAGTGCTGGAATTATGCCTGTGTACCACCACACCTGACATTATTTTCATTGCTTAACTGACATATTATTGCTTCATAATTGGTCTCCCTTTCTCCTTTTCTCCCCTCTATAATTTATCTTCCAGCCTGAATTCAAAGTTACTGTCTTTAAAAAGAAAAGTTAGGGCCAGGGATTTAGATCAGTGGTTAGAGCTGAGCAAGTGCAAGGCCCTGAGTTCGATCCCTGGTACAAAAAAAAAAAAAGAGAAAAGTTAGAGCTAGGGATATAGCTCAGTGGCAGAGTGCTTGCTTAGTATTCATGATTCCCCTGGGTTCTATCCCCAGCAATGCCACAAATTAGAAAAAAACATTTTATATATGTTTGCTAAACATTTGATAAGACTAAAATACTATTAACCATCCCATCCCAATCCTTCTCCCACCCATAACTTCCTTGTTTTGGAAATCTTTCCATGTTAGTCTATTAGATCTCTTTTTTTTTTTTGGCAGTGGGGGGGTAGGGGTGCAGTGCTGGAGATTGAACTCAAGGCCTTTTGTATGCTAAGCAGGTGCTGTACCACTGAGCTAAATCCCCGACCCTAAATCTCATTTTTAAAAGTGCCTCTATAGAACAAATTGTGTTTGTCCAGTCATTCACTTAATTATAATTTTGATTTCCTTTTTAAACAGTGTTGAGAAGTTTATTTCACCTAGTGCCGTTATCTTTCTAAAACTTACTTGGCTATGTCTTCCCTGTTTGAAACTATCATTAGCTCTTCCAGGTCCTGTAGTAGACACCATATACTGTACCCAGATGTATCCAGGCTTGTAAGAAAGGGCTGGGTGACAGACCGAAGGGCGTTGTGGGGACTGATAGCTGCAGATACAGCCTAAAGATGTTTAAATGTACATAAAAACAAATAGAAAAATGCCACAGGCTAAATAAGACACCTTTGCCACCGGGCTTCAGTTTGTCATCATGAACATGCCATGCAGAGCCCCTTACAGCTTACTACCTGCCCCCCAACACCTGATCTTTTGTGTTTCTCTGCCTTTGTAACTGCTAGGAAGCCTTTCCTCTCCTTCTCTGCCAAAATGATGCAGCTTGGTTCTTAAGACCCACTTGCATATATCTATTCCATGAAACCGTGGTCCAGTTTCCTAAAACAAATGTCTTGTCTAGCCTAATATATCATGTTCAGATCTTTATTATAGCTCTTATGATGTAGCTCTGATAATTTCTGTAGTTCTGTTGGCTCATCTTGGGTATAAGACCCTCCTGCCAACTGCTATCTTACTTACCTTGACATTCTCGAGTCTGGCAAGTGCTACACATATGTAACAAGCATTCTATTTTTGGTGAGTGAGTAAATGAATAATCATATTAATTGTAGTAAGAATGACCTTGGGGAGAGCCAGGATCCAAACTGATGATTATGTGACAAATAGGAAGCCCTATATTGCTCTGATTACTATCATCAAATTTTTATCAGAATTAAGGTAATTTACTTGATTTTTAAAAACTTGATCTTAATGTCACTAGCATGAATGTAAATCACAAATAAACGTCTAAAAGGAGTTTGGAAAGGAAAGCAAGTTTTAATAAAAACTCATTAACTAATGAAATACTTCACATCTAATCACTGGATTGTAACTGTAGCACATATATTTTGTTACTTTTACTCAGACATCTAAAAATATCATCTCAAACTCTTGCAATCCTTTTGTTATTTACTTCCTTTGGTCATCTCTACAGAATCAACCTCCTATCATTGAGTTTTGTTAGTTTATATCCATTCTTCCCATCCTGTGTTCTTTGATTTGAAATGATTCTTTACCTTGTATGTTCCTGTTCCTTCCATTTCTCAAACTGGGAAGTGAGTGTAGTGCTTAGGTCAGAGGTAAGGCTTGTTGGGAGAACATGTTTACATATATCCGCATTCCCTATTGCTCCCAGAATGTGTAAGTGTGTGGTTGTGGTCAAATTAAATACTTTATTCCATATCTTTTGCCCAGGCAAGTTAACACATAATTGCCCTTACATTAGGTGAAAACTGGTTGCCCAATATTTCAGCCTTTTCCTGATGTTTTCAGATACATGATGATAGGATTGTGTTAGCTTTTTTAGTGTTCAAGTTCTTATGTATACAGGATTAAAAAAAGTGTTACAACTTTAGTACCTTATTTTAGTGTTGTTGTTGTATTTATATGTTAATGTAACTGTGAGTTTTTATGACTCCTGTATTGATTTTATATATTTATTTAGTTGGTTTTGGGGTTTTTTTATTTTTTGGTTTTTTGGTTTGTTTGTTTGTTTTTTTAACAGGGTCTTGCTATATAGTCCAGGCCGGCCTGGAACTTTGTACCCCGGGTCTGCCTGAAATTCATGATTCTCCTGCCTCAGTTTCCTGAGTGCTAGCATTTCAGGAATGCATCACCATGCCCAGCTCCACAGCACATATTTTTTTAGCTGGGTATTCAAGATCTTCTATATCAACCCCTAATCATTTTTCTTGCTTATTTTGGGGGGAAGGAGAGGGGCAAAGTCTTGCCATGTATTCTAGGCTGTCCTTGAATTCATTGTGAATTCTTTCAGAATCTTCCTGCCTTGGCCGCCTGAGTGTTGAAAGTGCAGGAAAGTGCCATCATGCCTGGCTTCAACCCTTGATCTTTTTAACTTCATTTCCTACTGCTTTCCCATAGTGTCCTACATAGTTCCTGGCATCTTAGAATTTGACCAGGGCTTTTGTAGCCCTTAGTGTCTATTCCTGAAGTGGTATCTATTGCCTCTGAACATTCACCATACTTTACCTATTTGTATTTATCTTCAGGCATATTATCACCTAAATAGTGATTTACACTTGATGAAAATACTTTTGAATCTGTTGCTTTATTTGATTTTCAGTTCCAGTCTGTGAAGTACAAAAGACAAGCATGTCCTATCACAAGCAAGAAAAACTTAAGATTTGAGGAAGAGTCAGTTGCCAAGTTGTGTTGTTTTGTTTTGAGACAGGGTCTCCCTGTATGGCTCAATTTTGTCTCCAACTTTCAATGCTTCTGCCTCAACCACCTGAGCGTTGATATTATGGGCATGTGTGGCCATTCTCTGCTGATGTGCCCAAGTTTTGTAATTTATATAATAGAGAGTAGGGGGTTGGGGATTTAGCTCAGTGGTAGAGCTCTTGCCTAGAGGCACAAGGCCCTGAGTTCAATCCCCAGCACCACACCACCCTCCACAAAGAGAGTAAGTAGAACAAATCCAAGCTTCTTGGGCCATAATCTCTTGTACATTATACTGCTGCTACCTTTCTGGGTGCCTGAGTCTGCACTTAAATTTAAATTTGAATATTTTTCTTTCTTGCCAGTTGTCTGTAAGTTGCCTCAAGGCAGGGACTTTGTCTTATTCCCCTATCCTTGGAATACACATGTATGTAGATATGAATGAGCCCATTCATGTATTTTTTTTTTTTGAGGGGGAGGTGCTGGGGATCAAACTCAGGGCCTTACTCTTGCTAGGCAAGTGCTGTGCCACTTGAGCTAAATCCCCAACCCCAAGCCCATTCATATATTAAATTAAACATAGTCCAGTTCAGTGTTCTTTGTCTGTAAAAATCGTGCTTCTCCTTTCAGCCTTGTTTCCCCACTATGTTTTTTTTTTTAAACTAGAAATGAAGCTTACTTGGCAATTGTAAATTAAAAAAAACTAGAACTTGACACAATGAATTTAACTTCTGGGATAACTTTTCATTAATGTATTTTAATTCGTAAGTATTTATTACCTGTAAAGAAATTAAGCCTAAGGCTGAGGACTTAGCTAAGTGGTTAGAGTACTTGCCTTGCAAGCACAAAGCCCTGAGTTCGATCCGCAGCACCAAAAATAAATAAATAAATAGAAATTAAGCTTAATGCTAAACTTCTGAGCTGTGTTTCCATACCTTCTTTTTTGTTTTGTTTTTGTTTTTGTTTTTGGGGGGCTTTTTGGTACTGGAGATTGAATGCAGAGCCTTCAGTGATCTATATCCCCAGGTCTTCTTATTTTTTATTTTGAGACAGAATCTCACTAAGTCAATAAATTGCCCAGGCCGGGCTTGAACTTGTGATCCTGTTACCTCAGCCTCCCAGAATGCTGGGATACAGGCATGCACCATGACATCCAGTTTAGTTCCATGCTTTTTAAGTATAAATATCCTGAATTATTTTCTAACTGTAGCTGTAATTTTTATGTTGGTTGGGTGAGAACATACATAACAAAAGCTGTTATGAAATGAGTAAAACATTTTTTTTCTTTCTAGTCATGGTGGTGCATGTCTGTATTCCTAGAACTGTAGGAGGCTGAAGCAGGAGGATTGTAAATTCAAGTCCAGTCTTTGCAATTTAGTGACTTAGTGAGATTGTGTCTCAAAATAAAAAGTAAAAAAGGTCTGGAAATGTAGCTCAGTACAAAGGCCCTGGTTCAATCCCTAGTACTGCAAAATAAATAAATAGTTCTAATGTTTTATTGTGACTAAATACACATAAAATTTCTTAATACATTTTAAATGGATTTGAATTTTGTTCATTATATCATCTACACATACTTGAAAAATTATGGCATAGAGATGTTCAGGACCTCATCTGCCGAAGTGCTTGATGTCCCTAGTACTTACACATCCTCCTGGTAATTCCACAGTTGCCAGGTGGGAGTCATGGCATGTCACCCAGTGTTACTGTTGGAAATTTCATGTGAGAAGTTTCTTACAGAGCCAAGTGGTTGGAAGAGCTTTGCCTCCCAGTGTACTTGCTGTGTGTTTTCCTTTTGCGGCATGAGAATTGAACCCATGGCCTTCACATCCCCAGCCCATCCCTCCTCCTTTTTTCTGGCTTTGAGGCAGGGTCTCACTAAGTTGCTAAGTTGCTTGGGGTGGGCTTCAACTTGCAACGCTTCTGCCTCAGCCTCCCAAGTGCTAGGGTGATAGGCATACTTATGTGTTTCCTTTTGGGCAGTGAGAGGTATGCAACTAAACTTTTCTCCATTTTCACATTGGCCTTTGGAAAGGCCAAAGTTGTACAGCAGTACAGAGCCTTGCTAGCTAATAAAGTTTTTTTCTTTTTTCACTCCTGTTTTCATTTGTTGTTTAAGACAAGGTCCAACGTGTAGTCTGCGCTGACCTTGAACTTGTGATCCTCCTGCTTCAGCCTCCCAAAATGCTGGGATTACAGTTGTGTGCCACCACATCCAGTTCTGTTTCTTAGTGTGCTGTGTGTGTGGTACTGGAGATTGAATCCAGGGCTTTCATACTGAGTTACATATCTAGTCCTTTTTAATTTTTCTTATTTTGAGACAGCATTTCACTAAATTGCCTAGGTTGGGCTTGAACTTATGATCCTCCTGTTCACCCTTCCAGAGTCCTGGGATTGTAGGCATGTGCCACCATTCCTGGCTTCCTTTTTTCATTTTGATAATGACTTCCTGCTTGGCTCTGACTTTTTGTTTATATTTACCACTTTATTTCATGTGTTTCCCAAAAGCCAACTAAAAATTATTTGAAGATGAAATGAGATACAAATAAATAAATCTCTAGCCCTTCATTTGTGACCAGCTATATGTTAGGCACTACACATACCTAAATCGTGATACCAATATGCATATATTGTTGCTTCTTATACTATGCTGAATCATGCTCAGAAGTCAGTATATACATAGAAAGCCAACTCTTTAACTATTTATTTGTTTGTTTGTTTTTTGAGACAGGGTCTTGCTGTGTAGTTCAGGCTAGCCTTGAACTCACAGTGATCCTCCTGCTTCAGCCTTGAGAGTGCTCAGATTACAGGGGTGCACCACTACACCCAGTTGTCTAAATATAATATTTATTAGCAAAATGTAGTTTCATTTACTATGGATCACTTTCAAGAACTTTCTACAGTATTTACTTAAGTATATCAAGCAGTGAAGTATCTCTTCAAGGAAAAAAACAGGCATTATTGTGACCACAGCATGCCTTGGCTAGCAGATAACAGATCACTGTTGACAGTGACATTTAAGAAACACACATGCAGGAGTGTGAGGGCAACTTTTTTATTCAGTGTTTTATCTTTTTGAACTTTTATTCTATATGCATATGTAAGTATCCAAAAGTTAAAGAAGAAGTTTGCAGTCATTTATAGTGGACTAGGAAGGAAGTGTGCCAGATTCCTTTCTGTAATCCTGAACCTAGTAAGCCCCCAGCAAGTGTGTGAAAATGTGAGTTGGAAACTAAGAGTTGCAAATTTCTGTAGGGACAATACTAAAAATTACCCAAAAACTGTGTAGGTAACTCTTGTTCCTTCACTCTGTTCTCCTTTTTCAGAGTGAGACTGAGATCAGCTTTGTACCTGCAAAGTAACATCAGTTTTTATTAACATTCTTTAAAAGAATTTTAAAATAAGTTAGTAGGGGCTGGGGATTTAGCTCAGTGGTTAGAGTGTTTGCCTTGCAAGCACAAGGCCCTGAGTTCGTTCCCTAGGAGCAAAAAAAAAAAAAAAGTTAGTAGACTTTTTCCTAGTTAGATATTCAAAACCAGGGAAGTTATATTTGTATATGTTATAGAGTAGAGTTTCCTAAAGTGTGACTTCCAAACTACTTTTTATCTATTTATGCAGATCTTTGTAGAATTTGATGGCTGTAACTGGAAGCAACATTCCTGGGTTAAAGTTCATGCCGAAGAAGTTATTGTGCTTCTTCTAGAAGGGTCACTTGTATGGGCACCTCGGAAAGACCCCGTCCTTCTTCAAAGCACTCGGGTCTCAATTGCACAGTGGCCAGCCCTGGTAAGTGGCTTTAACTTGTTTGTTTGTTTGTTTGTTTGTTTGTTTTCTTTTGTTCTTTAGTGCTGAGGATTGAACCAAGGGCCTCATGCATGCTAGGCTAGTACTACCACTGAACTATTCTCCTTGCCCCTCGAGTGGCTTTTATTGGGTAGGAACACATTTGAGCTTTCCTCCTATAACTAACTGTGTATGTTTATGTGGTAGCTGACCTCCAGAATTCACAAAAACTAAATGCTTTGTTCTTTTTTTTTCTTTTTCTTTTTTCACGTCAGACGGGTAATGTGCTGACGTCGTAACAAGGATTATGGGAGGCACATATTGTGCACAAGCATGAAAACCCAGTCATCACGCTCATGAACCGAAGGATCAGTGCTTTGTTCTTAATAACATTTTCATTCTGGAGTTAGCAAAGCAAAAATTTAAAAAGAACCTTTTTCCTGTATCCTCCAAATTTTTAATAATAGATAATACTTGATACTTTTTATCACTAAAGAAATTTTTCATTTTTAGTCTTTTCTCAGTGCAAATTTTTGTTTGTTTCTTTGTTTGTTTTTTGTTTTTTGATATGAGGTCTTGCCGAGTCACTAAATTGTCCTTGAACTTGTGATCCTCCTGGCTGGGCTTGAATTTACAGTCCTCCTGCCTCAACTTCCCGGAGTCCTGGGATTATAGACATGTACCACCATGTCTAGCTCCCAGCCCTTTTTAAATTTTTTATTTTATTATTTTTGTTTGTTTGTTTGTTTGTTTTTGGGTGCTAGGGATTGAACTCAGGGCCTTGCACTTGTTAGGCAGGCGCTCTGCCACTGACCCGAATCCCCAGCCCAAAAGTTTAGAATTGAGACCTCGAGAAGCATGGTAAGGTTAGTCTGACCCCTGGGGAAGATGAGGGTTTTCTCATTCCAATTGTTCTTTTTAGCTGTCAACGAGTATTAAGTTGACTTTCTGCTTTACTTTACTTTTTATTTTTATTTGAGGTTGGGAATATTTTCCAGGACATACGCCTTTCACTAGTACCTATATTTACTGGAATGAAAAAGATATTAATAGTCGATGCTTTCTCAGAAACCAGAGATTTGAATTATTATTTATTTTCATTTTCAAGTTCTAATTAATTTCTTGTCATTGTGCTTCACAGACTTTCACCCCCCTCGTAGATAAACTGGGTTTGGGTGCTGTGGTGCCAGTCGAGTATCTTGTGGATCGAGAGCTGCGTTTCCTGTCGGATGCTGCTGGGTTACATCTCTTCCAGGTACTTCATTGTGCTTCTAATTTGAGTCTATTTATTTCTTACTAATTTATTTGATGATGCAAAATATGTGTTCTCCCCACCCTTTTTTTAAACATATCTTTGATTTCACCAGTGA
This sequence comes from Hystrix cristata, assembly GCA_004026905.1. Classification (NCBI taxonomy): domain Eukaryota; kingdom Metazoa; phylum Chordata; class Mammalia; order Rodentia; family Hystricidae; genus Hystrix; species Hystrix cristata. The sequence continues at coordinate 77,078 of PVJO010001229.1, forward strand.
ATTTTCCTGTGTCTTTTAAAGTTTCTTCACTTCCTCGAAAAGTACATTTGGTGCCCAGTGTGGTGGCTCATACCTGTAATCCCAGCACTCAGAAGGCTGAGGCAGGAGAATTGCTGTGAGTTCGAGGCCAACCTGAACTACCTAGACAGACCCTATCTCAAAAAAACAAAAAAATTTAAAAATTAAAAAAAAATTATGAGACTTCTAAGAGTTTATCATTGAAAAAACCAAGAACAGTATTTTCTAAACTGTGTTCTATAAGCTACTAATGATATCTTTGTGTTATGTCTTCCTCCTTCGTTAGACCTTACTTCATCTTATAAGCCTAGTGTTTATGTGAAATGATGTGGTAAATGCTGGATAAATACCAAAATAAGCAAAGAGAATACATGAAATAAAATGTGGTTAAATAAGAGGAGAATAAGATGAGAAACACTAGCTGAAATAGATTTCTGTGTGACTTCTCAGAATGTTCAATGAGCTATTATATGTAGAAAGATAGTACATAATACTTTCCAAGCTGAACTTGGTCCTAGCATCCTTAGTTTTTGTGGAGTCTCGTGAGACTTAGAGTTCTACAGACATTTTTGCTAACTATTAATATGGAGCTTTCTCACTATATGATTTTCCTCATATAGTTAAATATTCATTTTAATATTCAGTTGCTTTCTTCTTGTATCTTTATAGATGGGAACAGATAGCCAAAACCAGATTCTTTTAGAACATGCTGCACTGAGAGAAACAGTTAATGCTTTGATCAGTGACCAGAAGCTGCAAGAGATATTCAGCCGAGGTAAGAACAGGTGGTTTTCTGTCCCTGAACTCTGAATCAGGTAAATTATCAGCACTGAGTGATATAGAATGGTTTAGCATGCAGCTGTACACATTTGTCCTTATCTTGTTTTTGTGGGTAGAGTCAAAAGTACAGTATCTCCAGTTAGCTGGATCTCTAGAAAAGGGTAGGAAAACAGAATCCCATTTAGACCAATGTTTCCTCCTCACTCTGCATTTCACAATACAGAGTTTGTGGGGTTAGGGTTTTTCTTCATTTCTTAAATATTTATTAAGAATTTACTATGTATTAGATACAATGTTAATCCACTGAGGATACAGCCATTAGTTAGAAAGTCTTCACTTTTCTTGAATTTATTACCTGCAAATTTCTTAAGAACTAAAACACCAACAAATAACAACTTGGGTGGCTGGGGATTTAGCTCAGTGGTTGGAGTGCTTGCCTAGCAAGCGCAAGGCCCTAAGTTCGATCCCTGGCACCAGAAAAAAAAAAGATTAAGTTTAAAAACAAAAAAAAATAACTTGGCAAAGTATGTTCACAAAACAAAACAAAAAAAGTATGTTCACAAAACAATATATCCACAGACTACTTCACATAAACAGCAGGATTTCTTTTTCTTCTCCCTCTCTCTCTTTTTTTTTTTCCCTCTTTTGGTGGTGCTGACACTTTGGCGTTGAACCCAGGACCTTGCACATGCTAACATGCTAGACAAGTGCTCTGCCACTGAGCACTGAGCTATATCCCTACCCCTTTTTATTTATTTATTTATTTATTTACCTGCTTCCTTATTTAATTTTGGTTGTTTTGAGACAGAGTCTCACTATGTAGTTCAGGCTGGCCTTGAATTCACTATGTACCCCAGGCTGGTCTTAAACTCATGGTGATCCTCCTGCCTCAGCCTCCTAAGTGCTGGGATTACAGGTGTGTACCACCATGCCCAGCTCATTCCTTGATTATCAAACATCATTTTTATATTGATATTTTCCTTAGAGACCCAAGGATACTCTTTCACTGAAAATAATTAGTATAAGGATTGGAAAGAAGGAGAATAGACATACGACATATATGGGAGGATGATGTAGTACTCTATCCTTTGTGTGGTTCTTGTCTTAAAAAACTTACCCCCCCAAAATCAAGAAATAGTGTAGAGGAAGAAAGAATATGAGGAAAAATTGGTAGCAGAGAAAAAAATTGAGTGGAAAGAATGAGAGGTGGTGATATATGTATGTATTGAAAAATTAAGGGAGTTTATATAGTTCTTAAAGAAAATGATCTAAACTTAGTAAGGCATTAGCTCTATAGTCTCACATGTACAATATGTAGGAGAAAGAAACTGTCCTTCTTGGAGAGCCAGCTGAAATTGCAGGGTAATATTACCTGCTTGTAAAGAAGTATCTTTGAAACTCCATGTTCCTAGGAAGACAGGTGCTATATTTGTTCAGACTATTATTAGTGCAGAGGCTGGACACCTCATAAATTGAACCTCCACATACTTACTGAAAGATAGAAGAATGTTAACGGTCATACATGATTCCTATAGTCATTTAACATAATACATTCAGTTTAATAGCCTCTCACTTTTTTCAGGTATATGTCAGGTATCAGTACATTTCCATATTACCTGTAGTTGAATTTCAAGAGTGAAAAAATGTAGGGCTGGGGATTTAGCTCAGTGGTTAGAACACTTGCCTAGCAAGCACAAGGCCCTGAGTTTGATCCCCAGTACCAAAAAAACAAAAACAAACAAACAAACAAAAAACCAAAAAATGAGAAAATGTAGAATTGGAGGACTAGAAGTCTTTAAGGAATAGCCAAATAAACGAAAAGTTTATAAAGACCACTGGGAAAAACCATTTAAGTTTTATTTTTAAATTGCTATGTATAAAGGCCTGGGGAATGTAACTCAGTGATGGAGCAATTGCCTACCATGCCTGAGGCCCTGCATTCAACCCCACAAAAACAGAATAAAAACAAAAAAAGCAAAAAAACAATAAAAATGACTGCTGAGTATGACAAATCTAAAACTGGTCCTTTACTCAGCTCTCATTTTTTGGAGGGTGCTGGGGATCGAACTTAGGGCCTTGCGCTTGCTAGGCAAGTGCTCTACCACTTGAGCTAAATCCCCAACCCCTCAGCTCTGTACAAGAGACTGAAAATACCAGATACTTACATCATATAGTTTATCTCCGACTGTTAAAAACACCTATAATATATAGCATAGCCAAAAATACTGAATTCTGACTGATCTCTCCTTTAGGTCCCTACAGTGTTCAAGGTCACAGGGTCAAAGTGTACCAGCCAGAGGGGGAAGAAGGGTGGCTCTATGGTGTTGTAAGCCATCAAGACTCCATCACTCGTCTTATGGAGGTGTCTATAACTGAGGTGAGGCTGTTGTTTTGTCTAAGGCACATCCATCCCCATGCAGGATGAATGGTATAAAAACAAAGTAAGGGCTACACTCAGGTTCTATTCCTGGCTCTGTCACTTACTGATTTTATGACTGAGAAAGGCTTTTTCACTTCGGTATTCTCATCTGTAAGTTAAGGGTAATTGTGTGAACCCCTTCTGGCCTCATATCACTCTTACGAGGACTGAGATAATGTATTTAAAAGTGCTTTGAAGTCAGTAAAATAGTATATAAACATAAGATAGTATTTTTATCTTATTTATAACAGCAAAAGACCTAAAAAGACTAGTCATTTAACTGGGCATGGTGGAGTATGCATATAATCCCAACACTCTGGGAGGCTGAGGTAGAAAGATGGCATGTTCAAGCCCAGCCTGGGCAACTCAGGGACTTATTATGACCCTGTCTCAAATAGATTTCCCCTAGCAGTCATATATAATGTAAGCATAGTGCTTTTATTTATATCTTCATTATAATTTTAAAATATTGTTAATCTTCATTTAAAGATTTACATATATAGTGTGTGTGTGTGTGTGTGTGTGTGTGTGTGTGTGTGTGTGTGTTTTAAACTATGAAAGCCATCCTTTGCCCTTGGGAATATCACTTCTTCCAGTGGTAACCACCATTAACAGTTTGGTATATATTTCATATTTTTCAATATTTTCTTTGTCTATATAATAGTTTTTATATATTATTTACGTGACATAATTATGTAAATTAGACTTTAATAATGGGAATATGGTACACATATAATTTATCTTTTTTGTTTAATTGTATATAGCAAACATCTTTGTATGTCAATATAGAGATCTGACTCATTCTTTTAAAATATATGTGTAGGGCCGGGGATTTAGCTCAGTGGTTAGAGAGCTTGCCTTGCAAGCATGAGGCCCTGAGTTCGATTCCTGGTACCAAAATAAAATAAAATAAAATAAAATAAAATATATGTGTAAAGGGGTTGGGGATTTAGCTCAAGTGGTAGAGCGCCAGCCGAGCAAATGCAAGGCCCTGTGTTTGATCCCCAGCAGCACCACCCCCCACAAAAAAGAAAAAAAAAAAAATACACACACACACACACGGAATACTATTCCCTTACATGGGTATATAACTAATTTAATCTAACATTGAGACATTTAAATCATTGCCAGTATTTTCACTAATATAAATAATGGTACAAGGAACATACTTGAACATCCTTTCACATTATTTATTGGAATAAATTTTTTGGTGTGTAATTGCTAAGTCAAAATACTGTATATACACAATAAATGTGATGCCTTCTGTCAAACTGGCCCCTCTCCCACAGTTTTTATTCCTTAATAACGTTTTTAGTATATGTGCTGCCAAAGTGAGCACTATTCTTTAATAACAGAGTGATTCTTTTAATGACTGTTGATGCTGAAGGTTTTTGATTTCATAATACACCAAATAGGAATATTTTAGAGATGCAGAATTTGAAATTAACATCCCTAAAAGACACACTGGCATTGAATCAAATATTTTCATTCATTCACTTAACAAATATTTAAATGCTTATCATATTCCAGAGCTTGTTTCAGATGTTTTTACTGTAGCAGTCAATGAGATGGTAGAGATCCTGCTCCCATGGACCTTTCATTCTAGTAGAGGAGTAGAAACAATAAGACAATAATTACATAGGTCAGGAAAATACGTAATTATGTCTTGGTAACCAAGGCTTTAAATATCTGTTTCCCTCTTTTTCATATGTCCTGCTGCCCTGCTCCTTAGAGTGGCGAGATCAAGTCGGTTGATCCCAGACTAATCCATGTGATGCTGGTGGATAGCTCGACGCCTCAGAGCGAGGTATAGTAATGGATTGATTCTCTGAGCAGACTCATGAGCTTACATTATCTTGTTATGTAGATTCCTTTGTGTTTGTTTTCCTGGGGTGCCCTTTGGGGTTGTTCAGCTCTGACCACTATATTTTTCTTCTCCCTCTCCAGGGTTTGTTTGGATAAAGAGGGATAGTCTCAAGAAAGAGACCTACTTGGAGCAAAACCTTTAAATTATGGCTGTGTTCTCTAATAGTTATAAATTCTGAGTCATAACTATTTTCTATATTCTCCTAGAACAAGTATATTTAAAAGAGGTACTAGATAGTTGAAATTGTAATAAGCAGTAATAATCATGACCTTACCCAGTATCAGGAAATGAAGAAAAAGCTACATCCTCTTTTTTTTCCCATTGGGTAGTAGTGAGCTCCAAGGGGGTCTGAAATTCTGTATTTCTAAGTAGAGTTAAATCAAAAGGTGCCTAGTTCAGTGCTCAGCACACAGTGGATTATTCTATAATTATTATGAACCAGGCCAACTCTTGATTCATTCAGAATTATTATAGCCCTCAAAAAGGTACATGATATATAGCTACCTGAATCCATTATGGAATCCTGTGTAAGTTGCCTTCAATAGGCCAACTATCCATTTTATTCCTCACTGGATATTAACATTGCTGTAAATACTGTTTTCTTGGCCACTCCTGCTAAGTATCCAATCCTTCTTCATCTTTTCTATTAATTCTTGACTTGACAAAAATAATACAAGAGTAGGAAGAGAAGAATCAGGATTAAATTTAACAGCTCTTCTTTTATGTGTTATATTACCATGAATAGGATGTCTCTTGACTTGTATTTGCATGGCTAAAAACACCTGTTACCACAATGGTGTATTGGGCCCCATTTTTATTTTCCTTATTTCATTTCATTCATTAAGCATGTATTGTATCCCAGGTACTGTTCAGCTGGCCCAGTATAACTGGAGAGGACTGGTCTTGGTGTCCTAAGCTACCTATTCATGTGTGAGTAGCTCACCATAAGTAAGACACACATATGGAGTTATTGTTAAGGGAACTGGGTGTGGTGGCGCACGCCTGTAATCCCAGCACTTGGGAGGCTGAGGCAGGAGGATCGCTGTGAGTTCAAGGTCAGGCTGGGCTACATAGTGAGTTCAAGCCAGACTAAACTACAGAGTGAGACCCTGTCTCAAAAAAAGTTCAGGCTTTGCAAGTTAGCTAGGTGAATTAGAAGATAAATCTTTGGTTTTTAGCAACAGATTTGTTTCTCCCCTTTTTTGGCTTTGCCATGACGTAACTATTTTCTTGGCTAGCAAAGTATGGTTTAATTATTATTGACATTTTGCCCTATTTTATACTAACCCTTCTTAGAGATCCATGATTGTCTCAGCTCTTTTAAGTGTACATATGAGTGAATGAGCAGGAAAGAAAGAAGGAAGGATGGATTTGTGGGATATGGTGGTGCATGCCTGTAATCTCAGGTACTCAAGAGGCTAAGGAAGAAGGATTGCAAGTTCGAGGGCTGCCTGGGCAACTTACTTAGACTTGTTCTCAAAATTAAATTAAATTTTAAGAGAAAGAACAGATTTCACTGAATATACTTTTGTAGTTTAAAACACTGAAAACGAGCTGGGGATTTGGCTTAATGGTTAGAGTGCTTGCCTAGCAAGCGCAAGGCCCTGAGTTCAATGCCTGGCACAAAAAACAAAAAAAAAAAAAAAAAAAAAAAAAAACCACACTGAAAACTGCATGGTGATAGAGAGTGAGTAAAGGAAAAAAGATAAACAAGAATAAAATAAAATCATGTTTAGCAAACAGTTCGTGAATGAAAGATTTGCAAACCTTACATAATATTACCAGAAGTTTGATAAGTACTTATCATAAGTATATTATTATTTATGATTCTCTATCGCTATTACTTATACTGTGTTTTTGGAAACTCAGATGATATTACCATAAGTGTGGGGAAAATGAAGGTAAACCTTGAGCTTTAGCAGTTGTAGAAGGAGGGCTGGTCGTGGTTGTGCACACCTGTAATCTCAGCACGTGGGAGTCTGAGGCAGGAGGATTAGGAGTTTGAGTCCAGCCTGACCTAGATAGGCCCTGTCTCAAAAAACAAAGCAAAACAAAAAGTTGTAGAAAGAAGTTAAAAGAGAATGATGGAAATGAAGGCAGCAAAAAAGGAAAAATAAATTGTAACAATAAGAAATACAATTAGACAGTAAGAAGAAACATGAAATTGAAACGTATTTCCATTATAGAGCTATAATAATAATTACAATAAAAATATAGGTCTGCAAGGAATCAAGGACAAAAAGAATTCAGGTGTGGCACATGCCTATAACTCTAGCTACTTGGGAGGCCGAGGTAGAAGAATCACAAGTTTGAGGACAGTCTAGGCAAAATAGTGAAATTGTCTCAAAGTTTTCAAAAGGACCAGGGATGTAGCCAGTTGTAGAGTGCTTTCCTAGGGAGCACAAGGACCTGGGTTACATCCCCAGTTCCCCAAAATTAAGTCAAAGGACAGTAAGAGTAAATTAAGTTGGTAAATATTAATGGTTTAAAAACGACGTGTCACTGGCTTATTACTACCTGGATGTGTTTCTGAATAAAGGTAAAACAAAATTACATGCTTCGTAGTGTAATTTCTGGATGTAAATGTTCTGGATGTAAATCCTTGCTGCACAAAGCTTGTTCAAGAGGATGTCAGTTGCATCTCATGCCCCACTCCCCTCATCCTTCTCAGGGAAAGAGTTTATTTGGAGATGTGAATTGTCCCTTCTAATCCATATTTTAATTGTGTTACCTCTCAAATAAGGCTCAACAAGATTTCATAAGATAGTCTGAAATTACCAGAAGAGAGAAGAGATTTGGCCCTCTGACCTGTAGTGTCCTGCTTTGTTCCCTTTCCCCTAATTCTTTGAAATAAGGTACAGCGATCAGTCGTCTGTATAGTGTCTGTGTAAGCAATCCAAATCTGTCTCTGTCAAGTTCACTTTTCCTTTGGTCACAGATTGATAAATATTGGTTTCAGTGAATTCTGGATAGATGTGGGGTTTTTTTTGTTTTGTTTTGTTTTGTTTTTTGGGTGCTGGGGATCAAACTCAGGGCCTTGGTGCTTGCAAGGTAAGCACTCTAACCACTGAGCCACTCCCCAGCCCCTCATATTTAAGTACTTGAAATGCACATTTCTATCAAACACAGGAAGATAGAGCCAGGTGTGGGTAATTACACATGTAATCCCAGCACTTGGGAGGCTGAGGCAGGAGGATTGCCACATGTTCAAGGCCAGCCTGGGCTAGTAATGAGTTTAATGCTAGCCTGAATTGTATAGTAGGGTCCTGTCTCAAAAACAAACACACAAACAAAGAAAAACCCCAAGAAGATGAATATACAGTAGAGCAAGTTATTTCATCAAGGGTCAAATGAGCTCCCAGTCTAATTTTGTAAAAGAAGTGCCACAAATTGTTAAAACTCTCAGAAAGTCCATTTGAAGAAGTAGTGTATTTTATGTAAGAGAAAGTTTGCCAAGGGAATTAATCTCTAGTAACAATTTTGAGTTTGTGTGTGTGTGTGTGTGTGTGTGTGTGTGTGTGTAAAGTGAATCACAGCATTAGAGCTTCTTGACAAAAGGGTGTCTGAGAGCTGCCATCAGACCATGGCAATCTGTGCCTGCTGTCTGCTTCTAGAGATGGCAGAGAGCTAATGGATTGTGGTTTGCACAAGTTGAAAGGTCCCTTATAATAAATCTTTTCTGAATTTTGTTTTGTAGGGGGGTACGTTAAAAGCAGTAAAACCTTCCAAAGGAAAGAAGAAGAGAGAGAGCATAGAGGGGAAAGATGGCCGGAGGAGAAAAAGTGCTTCGGACTCTGGGTGTGACCCTGCATCAAAGAAATTAAAAGGAGACAGGGGTGAAGTAGACAGTAATGGGAGCGATGGAAGTGAGGCAAACCGAGGGCCCTGGAAAGGAGGTAATGCCAGTGGAGAGCCAGGGCTGGAGCAGAGAGCCAAGCAGCCACCGTCTACATTTGTCCCCCAGATTAACCGCAACATTCGCTTTGCCACTTACACCAAAGAAAACGGCAGGACTCTGGTGGTACAGGATGAACCTGTAGGAGGGGACACACCTGTACCTTTCAATCCATATGCTACAGCCACAGGTCAGACACCTTTGGCCCCAGAGGTGGGTGGAGCCGAAAACAAAGAGGCAGGAAAAACACTGGAACAAGCTGGCCAGGGCATGGTGGCTTCAGCAGCTGTGGTCACTACCGCCAGCTCCACCCCAACCACGGTGAGGATCTCAGACACTGGTCTTGCAGCAGGGACTGGGCCGGAAAAACAGAAAGGCAGCTGGTCACAGGCCTCAGGAGAGGTGAGTTGCTTAAGGGGCAGATTTGCTAGATGTGGGTCCACTTTTTCACCTTCCTTTATTGTTAACACATTAAAAAGCATCTGAAATGCCCCAAGAAAGGAGTAGTTTTGAGATGTGCTTAAATTATACTCTGTGGATAACCTTTATTGCTTATTGGGCAAATGAGTATATTTTAATAACTATCAGCTCTTGAAAATCACCTGAACAATTGGGCTAATCAGAAACTGATTATACAATCCATTTTAATGAGATGTTAAATTAGATCTGGTGGGGAATCTTTTTAATTCAATTTTCTATGTAGTTCATGTAGTGGTTGAGCCTCGACCAGGCCTATGAGAGGCAAGGTTAATGAGTTACAGTGCTGGTAGTAGTGAACACTATAATTAAAGCTGTGCATGCAAGCTACCATTACCCTGTTTTCAGTTCATCATTTTATGTGATATTTTCCCTTGAGGCTGAGCTGATTTCCATCATTTGATATGGCCATGAAAGTTTTTTTTTTTTTGTTCTTCATTAATTTCATCTTTTTAAGCCTTACTTGGAGAATTTTGTGGATTTAATCCTATTAGTATCCATTTACTATATTCTTTATCTGATATGTATGTTTTTGCTAAAATGTAACTTTTCTTAAATGTAAATTAATGTTAAGTGGTTCCTCAATCCCAGTTTGAAACAATGTCAGAATTTATTCTTTTGTGCTAATTTTGGTCATTAAAGCATGATTTATGGTGCTAGTTATATTTTTTCTCAAATAGGCTCTTAAGCTAGAATATGAAATACAAAGATGAAATGCATAATGACTTTTAAAATTATACCACCAGGGCATGGTAGAATGTGCCTGTGGTCCCAGCTACTCAGGAGGCTGAGGTAGGAGGGTTGCCTGAGCCCAGAAGTTTGAGGCCAGCCTGGGCAACACAGTGAGAGCCAATCTCAAAAAAAAAAAGAAAACAAAACTAAATTCTATAGTGGAAACTACTGTGTGCTAAGTACTGTGTATTATAATTAAATAATTGGAATCCCTATTTGAAGGAGCTCACATTCTAAAATGAAATCATTTCAGGTATAACAGTGCCAGATAAAAATGCCATAGGGCTGGTAGGACAGTTGCCCAGCACCTGGGTTGATGCCCAGGGTTTGCTCACTAGCACTGCAAAGGAAACTGAGGCATTAACATTTCACCTGACTTCTTTCCTTCTCCAGCAAATACAGTTTGTTATTCCTATAGGATAGGGAGGAAGATGAAATGACCAGACAAAACAGGAGAAGGCTGCTGAGCACAGTGGCACACACCTGTAATTCCAGCAAGTTGGGAGGCTGAGACAGGAGAATCGAAAATTCAAGGCCAAAGCCGGGCATAGTGGCACATGTCTATAATCCCAACATTTGAGAGACTGAGGCAGGAGAATTGCTGTGAGTTCAGGGCCAGCCTGGGCTACCTTGTGAGTTCAAGTCAGCCTGAACTATAAAGTGAAACCCTGTCTCAAAAAAACCAAAAGAAAAGAAAAGCCAAGGCCAGCCTGGGCTACTTAGCAAGAAGGCCCCATTTCAAAAATTTTAAAAGGCTGGGATGTAGCTCAGTGGTAGAGCAATTACCTAGCATTTGTGAACCCTGGGTTTAGTCCTCAATACCACACCTACGCAAGCCCATGAATGCAAAATTTTACACAGTTCATGGTTTCTCTTCTGCTAGTTGACCAGTATTTCCAAAAGAGCCAGATGAGGACCTTGTTTGTATTTCCAGTGTGTATAAGTAATCATAGTGCCTGAGTTATTTAAAATCAGCTCCATGTCAAAGGCAGTATGAATGTAAATGGGGCTTATAAAATCAAATTTTATGCCTATAAGAAGAGATCTAATGAATGTCACTCTTCTTGGAATAACAAAGCTACATAGATGAAATGTGCATTCAACAGTATTTCAAACAGGTTGGAGAAAATTTCTGTGACTGTTGGTCATTTTGCTAATGTTTCAGCCTGTCTTCTTCTGGAATACGATTTCAAAGTACAGACATGATACTTCCATTACAATGCTTAATCTAAAGTAGAGAAACAGTCCCCAGAAGCATTCTTGTCCTAAAAACTGAGTTGAAATCAGTTTGTCATCATTTTCTTATAAGGAAAGGATTTGAAATTTAATAATTTGAAGGAAAATGAAAGACCATCCAAATGATTTTTCATTCATGTGTGCATTTATTTTTAAAGGGTAACTTTAGTAGTGAAACATGAGCTACTTACATGGTTCCTTGCAGTCACGCAGGTGCCAAGGCTCCTGGCCAAATCCTGCTAGCGAAGCAACAGCAGAACCTTAGCTGTGTCAGTCTGTTCCCTTCCTTTTTTTTTTTTTTTTTTTTTTTCTGTGTGTCTGTGTGTGTGTCTTGTGGGGGAGGAGGTTTTTTTCTTGTTTTGTAGTGAAAAGGAAAAGAACTTGAATATTTTGACCCTAAAATGCCCTGAAATATCTGTGTGGCAGATGTAGACTGGAGGCAAACAGTAGATAACCTCCCTAGTTTTCAGCTTTTATTCCACTCAAAGAAATTTGCTATTTTAGCCACTTAAAAAATGTACAGTTTTGTGACATTTAGTACATTCATAATGTTACAAAACACTATCTAGTTCCAGAAATTTTTCTTCTCCCAAAAGAAAACCCCATATCCATTAGGCAATCATGGAATAATTTTTATTTCCAGTGACTATTTAGGCATATCATCCTTTATTACTTAAAAGTTAAGTTGTCTAGTAATCTATGGTTTGTAAGTCTAATACTAGGATCTAAGTTCTATTAAATTAACAGGTACTAAGTAAGGGCTCATAGCTACCTACAAGCGTCACTGTGTACGTATAAGGGTGCATAATGAGTCTGAAAGTGCCCCCACCCTTCTACACATGTAGTCATTCACTTGGAGAGGTTAAGATTGTCAAGGTAAAAGGAGAAAAGGAAAGTACTTTATCATTTCATTCTTCAGTTTGTTACACTGAATGTTTTTGTTTTATGAATACTGCAGCACATTTTTCCTTTTTGGAACCTTGTTGGATCTCTCTCTCTCTCTTTTTTTTTTTTTTTTTTTTTTTTTTGGTGCTGGGGATCGAACTCAGAGCCTTGTACTTGCTAGGCAAGCTCTCTAACCACTGAGCAAAATCCCCAGTCTATTGGATCCTAATTATTACCTAAAGTCTGAGTACATAGCTTTCTTTAGTATCTTTAGATCTAATGTTGGGTTTGTTTTTTTTGGGGGGTGGTGCTGGGGATCAAACCCAGGGCCTTGCACTTGCTAGGCAAGTGCTCTACCACTTGAGCTAAATCCCCAGGCCCCTGGTCTAATGTTAATTGAAACAAATATTTAACTTTTAGGTTGACTTGTACCCATAAATAGATGGCCAGTTTCCAAAATGTTCATCTTGTTTCAAATTAGTAAGTAGAATACTTTCCTTTAATGTACAGTGGGCTTGTCGTGATAGTGAAGTCACTTTTTGAAAGGGACTATTTGCAATAGCTTAAATAAATCAAAACTTAACAGTAGGTCAAAGGTTACTAAGGTAAATTGATACTATACAGATCACTGGTATATGTCAAAGTAAGAGCTGACGTCTGTTCAGGAACCCTCTTCCCCAGTTCCCTAGTAGAGCCTGTCTATTTCCAAATCCTATAAGACGACTAGGAAACTTTTGCATCTTCCTATTATTGACCACTCATGGGTAATGACCAAGGAGTGGCAGCTCGAATGATACCCTGCTATCTCTATGGCAGGTTCCATCCCCACCAGGGCTGATGAAATTCAATTATAAGAGCAGATCTGTGGAACTGAAGGAGGAAAAGTTGACTGATGCACAGAAGTGCTGATCTGGTGGTAGCAAGAAGGCAGAAAGAGTTTGTTAGGTTGTGATAAGAAACTGCATCACTAATCCAGGCTTTCTTCCTTTCAGATTTCAAGAAACTCTATTCTGGGCTCTTCCGGATTTGGAGCAACTCTCTCAAGTTTATCGCAACCTTTGACTTTTGGAAGTGGACGGAGCCAGTCCAATGGTGTTCTAGCCACAGAGAACAAACCTCTGGGCTTCTCTTTTGGCTGTGGCTCTGTACCAGAGTCTCAAAAAGACTCTGATCTCTCCAAAAACTTGTTTTTTCAGTGCATGTCCCAAACTTTACCCACCAGTAATTACTTCACTACGGTTTCAGAGAGTTTGGCTGATGATTCTTCTAGTCGGGACTCATTCAAACAAAGCCTTGAGAGCCTGAGCTCAGGCCTGTGTAAAAGCAGAGCTGCTCTCGGAGCAGACACAAAGCTGGGCTCTAAGGCTGGCAGCTCTGTGGACCGAAAAGTGCCTGCAGAGTCCATGCCCACACTCACTCCAGCCTTCCCACGGAGCCTCCTAAATACCCGCACCCCACAGAGTCATGAAAACCTATTTTTACAGCCTCCCAAACTGTCCCGAGAAGAGCCTTCTAACCCTTTCCTGGCATTTGTGGAGAAGGTTGAACATAGCCCTTTCAGCAGCTTTGCATCTCAGGCATCAGGTAGCACTGCTACCACTGTCACCTCCAAGGCAGCACCCAGCTGGCCCGAGTCTCACTCCTCTGCAGAGTCGGCACCCTTAACAAAGAAGAAACCCCTCTTCATTGCAACTGACTCCTCCAAGTTGGTGCCTGGTGTTCTGGGCTCAGCTCTTAGCACTGGGGGCCCAAGCCTCTCTGCCATGGGGAATGGCCGCTCCAGCTCACCCACCAGCAGCCTCACCCAGCCCATTGAGATGCCTACTCTCTCCTCCAGCCCCACGGAGGAAAGGCCAACTGTGGGACCCGGGCAGCAGGACAATCCCCTCCTCAAAACCTTTAGCAACGTCTTTGGCAGGCACTCGGGAGGCTTTCTGTCCTCCCCAGCAGATTTTTCACAGGAGAACAAAGCTCCTTTTGAAGCTGTGAAAAGGTTCTCACTGGATGAGCGAAGCTTGGCTTGCAGACAGGACTCAGACTCCAGCACCAACAGTGACCTGTCAGATTTGAGCGACTCAGAGGAGCAGCTGCAGGCAAAGACTGGCCTGAAGGGGATTCCAGAGCACCTGATGGGAAAGCTGGGCCCCAATGGGGAGCGCAGTGCTGAATTGTTGCTGGGCAAGGGCAAAGGGAAGCAGACCCCCAAGGGCCGGCCTCGGACCGCCCCCCTGAAAGGTGATGCTGCCAGGGCTGTCCATGGACTTTGCTCTGGCACTAGCCTTGAATGCTTGTGCTCTTGTGTGGCAGAGCCCCTCAATTTAATGGCAAGTTCTAGAATCTCACACATTATGGAGCCAAAAGGGCCCCACAGAGGCCCTTGCTACTATAACAGCACTGTAGGAGAGTTATCTGTCCACAAGAGAGTCTTAATCTTCCTCACCAGTCTGTTACTTTTGGTCAGGAACTATGCCCTCGTGTTTATTTCATTCCTTTCTACTTCATCCTTTTAAAATTTGCTTCAGGGAAATTATTGAAAACTAGTTTCCATTCCTACATGGAGACTTTGTAGACTTGATGTAGCAAAGAGATTTCACTCACCTCGATTTGCACCTCTCTGAAACATACGTAAGGATTTTAACACCTCTACAAAAATCCATTAACTTACGATGGAGGTTATGATCAGAGGTGTGCAATGAAAAGTGTGTTGGTGAAGGAGCTCGTAGCTTATGGGAGCCCAAGAGGCCTTGAGCAGAGTAGCCTCTAGTCCTAAGTGGCCGGAGGCAGATTTTTCACCCCTGACCCAGAGTTGTTTCACCACACAGTACACTTCCTCCAAGGTCTCTGCATGGGTCTGAGCTCCCAATCGAAGCCCCACGCCGCCCTGCTGTCCCTTTCTTGGTACATAATGGGTAGCAGCCCAGGTCAAGACAAATGTCTCTTCCTAAGAGGGTCGTGTTGTGAGGTCCTGTTCGAACCTCTCATGACAGCCTTTTCTCCTCCCTCGTTTGCCTCAGTTGGCCAGTCAGTGCTGAAAGATGTGAGCAAAGTGAAGAAGCTGAAGCAGTCTGGAGAGCCCTTCCTGCAGGATGGGTCGTGCATCAACGTGGCTCCTCACCTGCACAAGTGTCGTGAGTGCCGCCTGGAGCGGTATCGGAAGTTCAAAGAGCAGGAGCAAGATGACTCGACTGTGGCCTGCCGCTTTTTTCACTTCCGGAGGTACCCACACTCCTCTCTGCCTTCATTCCCAGTTTTCATATAGTGACACATAAATGCCCTTTCTCTGAATATGCACACCCCACCATCTGTTTTTTTCACCTTCCTTAACCCCTTTGCTCTCAGCATCTGTGCTGGGGTTCTGCCATTGCAGTCACTGAATTGGGATTATAAAATGACATGCAGTTTTGTCCTTAGAGAGTTAAAACAGTTTTAGCTGCAGCCCCTTCTTATTCCTTGAGTTCTAACTGGAGTTTGAAACCGGTAGTGTAAGCAGAGGGACACCATTTTATATTGTGAATCTACCTGATCACTATCCCTCTCTAGTGCTAGAGTAACTTGAGGTACTTTAGAGAGTAGTGTGAGTAAGATGAGGAGATAGTGCGTGTATGTGATAATGGGTATTGAACCTAGGGCTTCAAAATTTTTCATTTTGACACAGGGTCTCACGAAGTTGCCCAGATTGGGCTCAGACTTATGACCCCAGAGTGCAGGAATTCCAGACCTCACCCTGCCTGGCTTACTTTCTTTTTTCTTTTTTCTTTTTTGAGATGGCTCTTGCTGTACTGCCCAGGATGGCCCTGAACATATGGGCTCGAATGATGCTTTTGCCGCAGCTTCCAGAAGAGGTTGAATAAGCATCTTTGAAATAGAAAATCTTGCGTGTTCCCTGCTTTTACCGAACAACTGCTGTCTAGTCACTTTTCCAGTACTTAAGAAACTTAGGAGTATCTCTTAAATTATTTTTCAAGAATATTTAATTTTTAAAATAAATCCAAATGGATTATTGATTTTGTGTGGATTCCCTTATTTGGCAAATACTTACTGAACATTTACTCTGTACCAGCAATTACTCTTGAGCGTTGAGAATAGGACGGTGAACAAAACATCAAATTTCAGCAAGAGCAAAGAATCATGGGTCTAGATTTCAAAGGGATGCTCCAGGCTTTTACTCTGGTTAAGTCATTGGAACTTTTGAGCTCATTAGTGACACTAATTAATATGTTTTTTGTTTTTGTTTTTGAGATAGGGTCTCGCTGTGTAGTTCAGGCTGGCCTTGAACTTGTGACAATCCTCCTGCCTCAGCCTCCTGAGTGCTGGGATTACAGGCATGCGCCACCACGACCAGCTCTAATTAATGTTTTAAAAGCCCACTTTGCATTTTTGAGAATACAGAGGCAAGGGTAAAAGCACAGAGAAGTTACGAGATGTTGAAATTATCCGAGTGAGAAATAATGGTGGCTTTAGACCAGGGAGGTAGCAATAGAAATGGTGAGAAAGGGCTAGATTCTAAATGTATTTTTGAAGGCAGAGTGCACACAGTTATTATCTGATACAGAGTATGACAGAAAGACAAGTTAGGGAGGATCGTATGGTGTTTGGCCTGAAAACTAGAAAAAATGCTGATTTTGCTGATAAGGAGATTTCTCAGGGAAAATCAGGTTTGGGGGAAGAAAATGGGAAGTTTAAATTTAGGCATGTTAAATTTGAGCTCCCTGTTAGATTTCCAGATGAGATGTTGAGAGGGCCTGTAGAGGTCAGGGAAGAAGTCAAACCTGGAGGTGCAAATTTTGATATCCCACGTATTTAAAGCCAGTAGTCAATTGAGATTGTCTGAGGAGTCAGTGTAGATAAAGATGAGATGACTTCCAAGAAATAAGCTCTGGCGCTCTCCAGTGTTTAGAAAATATGAACAGGAACTAGTAAAGGAAACTAAGAAAAGACAGCCATTGAGGTGGCAGGAAAACGAGGCAGTGAGCTAGCTATTTTAAAAGACAGCTGAAGAAAGTGTTTCCAGGAAGGAATAATGAACTGCACCAAATGCCAACAGGTCATGTAAGGTAAGAACTGGAAGTGACCATTTGACTTAGCAGAATTGAATGACCTCGTCAAAAGTAATCTTGTGGGCTGGGGATTTAGCTCAGTGGTTAGAGTACTTGCCTCACAAGCACAAGGCCCTGAGTTCGATCCCCAGCACCAAATAAAAAAAAAAAAAAAAAGTAATGTTGGTAGATTGGTAGGTGAAATATCTGATTGTAGAGGATGAGGAATAAATGTAAAGGGAAAGAGCTGGTGATGAGTATAGACGACTCTTTGAAGGAAACATGCTCCAGCAAGCAGTTAAATGAAGCAGGGTGTGGGGTCATGTAGATGTTTGTGATAGAAATTGTAGCATACTTAAAAGCTGATCTTGTAGAGCTTTTTAAAATGCTTGTTTGGTAGAGATGATGTAGAAAAGAGGACAGAATTAGAGGAGGAATATCTTTGGATTGGGAAAGAGGATAGGATAGGATGGAGATAGAGATGCTGGTCTTCACTGGGGACATCATTCAGAGGCCCATTCAGAGATCAAGTGGAATACATGGGCCCACTTGCAGAAAGATGTGGCAGTGAGGTGGTGGGAGCTTGTGCGCATTCTCTTCTGGCTCCTATATACTCTGTAGAATAGGCAGCAAGTTTCTTATGGGGAAGATAATATATATCTGCCGGCTCTATATCTGCAGATTTAACTGTAGATAAAAATTGGATTGAAAATGTATTTAGGTTTACAACATGTGTACTGAGCCGGTTTTCTTGCCGTTATACAACACAGTATCACAACTATTTGCGTAGGATTTATATTATGTAAGGAATTGTAAGTACTCTAGAGATAAAGTACACGGAAAAAAGATGTGCATAGGTTATATGCAATTCCTGCATTTATGAGAGACTTGAGCACCTACAGGTTTTGGCAGCTGAGGGAGGGTGGGAATGTGGCTTGGAACCAGTCTCCCTGGGATCACAAGGGATGACCGTATTTAACTGTCTATTTTCCTGTCTCAGGTTGATCTTCACTCGAAAGGGGGTCCTTCGTGTGGAGGGGTTTCTAAGCCCTCAACAGAGTGACCCTGATGCCATGAACCTGTGGATTCCCTCTTCCTCCCTGGCAGAAGGGATAGACCTAGAGACCTCAAAGTACATCCTGGCCAATGTTGGGGACCAGTTCTGCCAGCTTGTAATGTCTGAAAAGGAGGCCATGATGATGGTGGAGCCACACCGTAAGGCACCCTCTTGCTTGTCTTCCAAACACTGATAGGTGGAAACTTTGATTATTTCACATGAAGGGATGAGTGGAAGATGGCATTTTCAGTGGATGAATTAGACCAATAAGATTCCTGTTTGTAGCGACCTATAGCTAAGGCCTTAACTACATCCAGCAGACTTCATTCTTTTAGTCTTTGACAATTATAAAACCAAAAGTTCCTTTCTGCTTCTCTTTGATTTTGTCACACAGCTGCCAGCAGATAAATATTTGGATCCCCATTTGGGTTTAGTTCACCCTGAGTATTCGCAATTTGCTTTGAATTAATTTGTGCTAGTAAACAGTATTCCCTGGTTTGTAAATAGATGAGGTCTTACTGGGTGCCAAGTTTCATATCTAGAACCCACATTATTCACACCATTGTTCAGACCATTATACTTTTCATGTCTGCCAAGTCTGTGAGATACTGTATGCTATTTGCAGACCAAGGAAAATTATACTGTGAAATTATGCTCTATATTTCAAGAATCCTCTCCTTAACTGAGAAACTATAGTATCTTTTTTTTTTTTACTTTGTGGCTGTATTGTGGAATGAATCCAGCGCCTCACATTAAGCTACATTCCCAGCCCTTTTTATTTATTTACTTATTTTTATTATTTTGAGATAAGGCCTCTCCATGTTGCCCAGGTTGTCCTCGAACTTGGGGTCTTCCTACCTCAATCTCCCTTGTAATTGGGATCACAGGTGTGCACCATCAGGCCCAACTTTACAGTATGTTAAGGGACAACATATAGCATTAATTCCCTATTTACTGTAGGTTATTCTGTCCTTTTATTACTCTAAACCCTTGAAATACTAGAAATGCCTTGTATTTTGTTTCTCTTACAGTTATAGAAATACAGAGTTCATGAATCTGCTGGACGAGATTGAGTGGAGATCAGTAGATTGTGACCTTTTTTTTTTTTTTTTTTTTTGGTACCGGGAATCGAACTCAGGGCCTCATGCTTGCAAGGCAAGCACTCTAACCACTGAGCTAAATCCCCAACCAGATTGTGACCTTTTGATCAGGATAGTCAGTGCCAACAGTTTTCCTCTTTCTCTTTCCACCAGAGAAAGTGGCATGGAAGAGAGCTGTACGTGGCGTGCGGGAGATGTGTGATGTATGTGAAACAACTCTCTTCAACATCCACTGGGTTTGTCGCAAATGTGGATTTGGGGTCTGCCTTGACTGTTACAGGCTCAGGAAAAGCCGTCCTCGCAGTGGTAAGCAAAAATTGTCCTATGCAGTTCTAAAGGTAACCTGTAGGTATATATCAGTGGAGTTTTGAGTCTTGGAAATTGAAAAAGACACAGGCTTATGCCCCCTGTCTACCTATTGAGACAGTCTTGCTATGAAGTCCAGGCTGGCCTTGAACTCACTGTATAATCCATTCTGGTCTTGAATTCACGGTGATCCTTCTGTCTCAGCCTCCTGAGTGCTAGGACTATAGGCGTGTACCACCATGCCCAACTGTACCCCCCTTTTCAACTGCTTAATTTCAGTTATCTTTGTGTTAAGACTTTGAAATTGCTAATATTCAGCCTAGGGTTAAAACAAATCAAGGATTATTCCTCATCTTCCCTTTTTTGCTTTGTTTTCTGTTGTTGTTGTTGTTTGGGTTTTGAGACAGGGTCACGCCACATAGTCTAGGCTGGCCTTGAATTCACTGTGTAGCCCAGGCTGACCTTGAACTCATGGTAATCCTCCATGAGCCTCCCAAGTGCTAGGATTACAGGCATGCACCACCATGCCTGGCTTCCCTTTTTTTTTAAAAAATGTTTTTATTGGGCTGGGGATTTAGCTCAGTGATTAGAGTGCTTGCCTTGTAAGCACAAGGGCCTGAGTTCGATCCCCGGCACCACAAAAAAAAAAAACAAAAAACATAAATAAAAATGTTTTTATTTAGATATAATTCACATGTCCTAAAGTTCCCTTTTAAAGTATACCACTCTGTGTTTAATGGCTATATACCAGTGTTTAATTGTAAAATATACAATTCAGTGTTTAATGTTTAATTCAGTATTTGTGTAACTATCATCACTAATTCGATTTTCATTACTCTCCCCCAAGAAAACCTTGTTTACCAAGGGGGCAGTTAGCAGCCATTCCCCATTTCTCCCCCACCCAGCCCTTGGCCACCAACACTAATTTCTGTCTATAGATTTGCCTATTCTGGTCATGTCATATAAATGAAATTGTGCAGACTGCTGATATATATATCTCTGTGGTAGGACACTTGCCTAGAATATATGAAGCCCTGGTTTTGATCTCTAGCACTACAAAAAAGAAAAAAAGATTCAGAAGGCCAAAGCCTTCCATGACTGGTCTCTTCCACTTAGCATAATATTTTAAGGTTTTATTCATAGGCGCTCAGTATGGTGTTGCACACCTGTAATCCTGGTACTTGAGAGGCTGAAGCAGGAGGACTGCCAGGAGTTCCAACCAACCTGAAGTACAAAGTGTGGACCTGTTTGGAAAAGACCCAAAATAAATAAAGCTTTAATCATATAATAGCACATATTAATAATTCACCCCTGAGCTAGGTACAGTGGCACACACCTATAATCCCGGCACTCAGAGGACTGAGGCAAGAAAACTACAGTGAGTTCAAAGGCCAACCTGGACTATGTAGCTAGACCCTGTTTTATAAAACCAAAACCAGCTGAATGTGGTAGCGCACATCTGTAATCCCAGTAGTCAGGAGCCTGGCCTACTCAGTAAGTGTGAGGCCAGCCTGAACTTTAAAATCCAAAAAAACAAAAACAAAAGGCAAAACTAAAAAAACAACAAAAAGCAGAACAAAAAAAGATATCATCAAGTAATACTCCACTATATGGGTATACTGCATTGTGTCCATCAAATGATGCTTATCTAGGTGCTCTCTCCTTTAGCTGTTATGAATAGTGCTATTGTAAGCGTTTGTGGACGAGTGTTTTTGTTTTTTGTTTTTGTTTGGTTTGGGGTTTTTTGAGACAGGGTCTCACCATATAGTAGTTCAGGCTGGTCTTGAACTCATTATGTGGCCCAGGCTGGCCTCAAACTCAGTGACCCAAGTGCTGACATTACAGGTGTATGCCACCTCCCCAGCATGTTTTTAGTTTTTGAGACAGAGTCAGGTCAGGCTGGCCTTGAACTCAACTTTATAGTCCAGGCTGGTCTTGAACTCCTGACAGTCCTCCTAAGTACCAGAATTACAGGCGTATAATTAAAGAGTGTTTGGCTTTAGTCTGGTACAGCTAAGTATTGTACAGATCAGTTTGGTTCTTGCAAGGCCTACTTTTCATTTGGCTTATGGCAACATCAGAGACACTTTGTACAGGTTTTTGTGTGGATGTATGTTTAAAATTCTCTTGGCTGTATACCTAGGAGTGGAATTGTTGACTCAAACACATCTAGACTTAACCTTTCATCTTTATTTTGGGATGTTACACACCTGTATTTTCAAGTTACTTGGGAGGCTAAGACAGGAGAATCACTTGAGCCCAGGGGTTTGAGGACAGCCTGAGCAGCATAGCAAGACCTTATCTCAAAAAATAATTTAAAAAAGGAAGAAAAAAAAAATCTTTTGAGGAACTTACAAACTGTATTTCAAAGTAATTGTGCCATTTCACAATCCCACCAGCAATATTTGAGGGGTCCGGTTTTTCTGCATTGTCACCAACACTTGTTACTGTTTGTCTTTTTTTATACCCTTCATAGTGGCAATGAAGTGACACCTCATTGTGTTTTTTGCTTTTCCCTGATGACTAGTGATGTTGAGTATGTTTTCAGTATTTATTGTTCATTTGTTTGGTTTCTTTTTTTTTTTTTTTTTTGGAGAAATGTACATTCAAATCCTTTGTTTGCCTTGATTCTTGCTTTATCTCATATATAGAGGATCCTTACCTTTTGACCTCATCCATTTTTTCCTCTTCAGAGAACCAGTATAACCATTATAACTGGTTTTTTAGAGCTTAAACTGCTGGAATTGAAACCTGCTTCTACATATTATTACACCAGTCATGGTATCTTGTGCTGCTGAATCCTCTGAGCCTTAGTTTCTTTGTCTATAAAATAAAGATACTATCAGTACTTCCCTCACAGCATTGTTCTGAGTATTAAAGGAGTTGTTGGTTTAAAGTGATTACATAAACCCGACACCTCCTCTGTGTTCCAGAAATGTTAGCGCATGCCTGTAGGAATTGCCCTTTTGCCATAAACAACAAGAAAACTGACTAAGACATGTGAAATCAAGTTGCTGGCATTGGGCATCAGGCAACAAGGGACTGTTGATGCCTAAGAGAGGGAGAAAAACAGGGTTGCCCCAGCTTAGTGCCAAGGGGCTGTAGCTCAGGGGAAGGGAACTAGAACAGAGCTTGGCAACCTCCCTGAGCTGAGGCAGAAATTAGAGTCTGAGAAGAGTGAGGCAGAGTGCTGAAGAGGAAGGAGCCGTGTACACATAGAACATTGGAGATCTGCGTAGAGGTTCCCTCAATTTTTTGACTATGTAGTGATTTGCACATACATGAGATGAAACCCCTCAAGACAAAGATGAACCTGCAGAAAACAGTTGACTGAATAATTTGTAGAACTCTTAACAGTGGAATTATATATGTAGTGCTACTTCTGGCACTGTCCTAGCATAGTGTAAAGTAAGCCTCAGAAGAATCAAACTGATCTGCATGTTACTTAGCTGCACCAGACTAAAGCCAAACACTCAAAGGATTACAACAAAATCCAGTACCCAGAAACATAAAAGTCACAAAGCTCTACATTCAATCATAATTATCTGGTATGCAAAAAAGCAGGATGATATGACCAGTAAGCTTGAAAAAAAAAAACTAAAAATGATAATGATGGTGGAGCTAGTAGAAAGGGACTAAAGCAGCTATTAGAAGTCCTAAAGTAGGGCTTGGGGATTTAGCTCAAGTGGTAAAGTGCTTACCTAGCAAGTGCAAGGCTCTGAGTTCGATCCCCAGCACCCCAAACTAAAAGGAAAGAAAAATCAGAAGTCCTAAAATAGCTGAGCCCTGTAACCCAACTAGTCAGGAGGCTGAGGCAGGAGAATCACAAGTTCTAAACTAGCGTGGGCAATTGAATTTAGCAAAAACCTATCTCAAAAAAGCTCTAAATGAAATTTCCATAGGTGAGTTGGGCGTGATGGTGCATGCCTGTAATCCCAGCACTCGGGAGGCTGAGGCAGGAAGATTGTGGTGAGTCCAAGGCCAGCCTGGGCTGCACAGTGATTTTGAGGGCAGCCTGAACTATATAGCAAGACCCTGTCTCAAAAAACAAAAAAAAATTTCCATAGGTGAAAAATATCTTGGAAATTTATAGTGGATGAGATTAATAGCAGATTAGATACTATAAAGAAAAAAACAGTGACCCTAAAGATACAGAAATTATTGAAGACAAAGAATTAAAAAGATTTCAAAGGCTGGGGATTTTGCTCAGTGGTTAGTGCTTGGTAGCAACTACAAGGCCCTGAGTTCAATCCCCGGCACCAAAAAAAAAAAAAAAGACTTTTAAAGAGTACCTTATAGAGCTGTAGAATATGGTATGAGAAGTCTACCAAAGATATGGTTGGAGTTCCAGAAGGATATAGTTGGAGTTCCAGAAGGAGAAAACGTAGGAGGATAGGGACAAAAAAAAATATTTAAATAAAGCCAAAAAGTTTCCCAGCATGGTAGCACACACCTATAATCCCAGCATTTGTGAGGCTGTGGCAGGAGGATCGCCAGGAGTTTGAGGGCAGCCTGAGCTACATAGTGAATTCAAGGCCAGCCTGAACTACATAGCGAGGGCCTGTCTCAAAAAACAAAACAAACCAAAGGAAGAAGTCAAAAAGTTTCCAAGTTTGATGAAAACTGTATAAATATATGAGCAGAAGAAATATCAACAAAACCACACCAAACCATAGCATGTCAAATTACCAAAGAATAGTGAGAAAGAGAAAATCTAAAAAGTCCCAGTAGGTGAAACACATTTTATCTGCAGTAACAGATAAGAATGACAGCCAGCTTATCAAAAACCTATAGGCCAGAAAACAGTGGAATGACATCCTACAGTGCTGAAAATAAACCTATTAACCTAGAATTTGTACCCAGTTTAGAGTATCTTTCAAATATAGGAGTGAACCAGGCATGGTGGAGCATGCCTGGTAATCCCAACTAATCAGGAGGCTGAGACAGATGAATTATAAGTTCGAGGCCAGCCTGTGCCATTTACTGAGATGCTGTCTCAAAAAATATGTATAAAAAGGGCTGGGGAGGGGCTAGGGATTTAGCTCAATGGTTAGAGTGCTTGCCTAGCAAGTATGAGGCCCTGAGTTTGATCCCTGGCTCCAAAAAAAAAAGGGGGGGGCGGATGCAGCTGAGCAGCCACATGCCCAGCATGCTTAAAGCCCTGGGTTCGATCCCAGCACTGGGGTGGGCATGGAGGATCAGACCAAGAAAAGCTCCAAGGAAATAGAATTCATCACCAGCAGATCTATACTACAGTAAAATTAAGGGAGCTATTCAGGCAGAAGAAAATGATATGATGTGGGAATTTGAATTCACAGAATGGAAGCATGAACCTTTGTATGGTAAGTATGTGAATAAATGGAAATGATCTTTTTTTCATTTTTAATCTTTTTCAAAGATAATTATTTAAAGCAAAATAATGTATTGTGGGGCTCATATCATTAAAATGTGTAACAATAGGAGCACAAAGGAAAAGAGGGAGAATAAATGTATAGTTTTGTAAAAGTCTTACGCTATTCAAGAGGTGATCAAAAATACAGTGAATGTTTAATTTTTAAAAAGTTTTTTACAGTAAAGGCACATTGCCATCAACCTCCCTCAAAAAAAACTCCCCCTCACTTTGAACACTTATCCCATCATTCTTGCCACTTTCTGAAGCAGTTCTGGAAGTCCTTTTTCATGAATGGCTTTATGAGGTGTGACTAAAAAAAATACAGTGAATAGAGCTTTTGCAAATGGGAAGGGGACCAAGAGTTGGAAGGAACAGGGAAGGAGGGGAGGGTTAGGGGGATGGAAAAAAAAGAGAGAACAATTAAGATGTATTATGTACATGTACCAACTCCCCACAACAAATGTAATAATTGTGTACTGCAAACATGTACTAATAAAAAAAAAAAATACAATGAATGCTGCTGCTGAGTGCCATCCAACAGAAAGGCAGGCTTGTGAAAACATTACAGTGTGTTCTCATCCACCTTATTCTCCAGATCTGGCACCGTGCAACTTCTGGCTCTTCCCCAAAGTCAAAATGACCATGAAAGGTAAACATTTTGAAAAAATTCAGGACATCGAGGCAGCCACTACAGCGCAACTAAAGACACAAAAGGACTTCCAGAACTGCTTCAGAAAGTGGCAAGAATGATGGGATAAGTGTTGTTCAAAGCAAGGGAAGTATTTTGAGGGGGATTAATGGCGATGTGTCTTTTAGTGTAATAAATTTCTTTTATTTAAACACATTGTGAGCTGGGCGTGGTGGTGCACGCCTGTAATCCCAGCACTCGGGAGGCTGAGGCAGAAGGATCGCCACAAATTCATGGCCAGCCTGGGCTACATAGTGAGTTCAAGGCCAGCCTGAATTACAGAGCAAGACTCTGTCTCAAAAAAAACCACACATTGTATTTTTTATCACACCTAATATATAGTGTAATACTTGAATATAGACAGTGATAAACTGAAAAGTAATATTGCAAACTGAGGGCAACCACTCATAAATAGAGGTATAGATAATAAGCCAAAAGTGGAGGCAAAATCAAATCATAAAAAATATTGAAGAATCCAAAAGAAGATAGGAAAAAATAAAACCAAAAGAAATGGGACAAATAGGAAACAATTCTGATTCTGTCTATAAGAAACCTACTTTAAATATAAAGACACAAGTTAAAAGTAAGAGAAGAGAAAATTATACACCATGGCTAACACTATTCAAAAGAAGACTAGAGTACATATCAGATAAGTAAATTTTTAGTGAAGAATATATGTAAACATAGGATGGGTCATATCATAATAATAAAGGAATCAGTCTATCAACAAGCTAGAACAACTCTAAATATGTGTGTACCTAATAAGAGTTTTAAAGCATTTGAAACAAAACCAATAGGATTAAAAGAGGACAGAGACATCCATAACTATAATTGGAGGTTTCAAGACCTTCTTTCAATAACAATTTATAGAACAAGTAAAGAAAAACATTAAGGATATAGAAGATTTAACACCATCAGTCAACTTGACCTAATTGACATTTATAGAATACTCTATCCAACAGTAATAGAATACACTTTTTGAGCACCCATAGAACATTTACCAAAATATATTCTGGGTTGTAAAATAAATCTCAATAAACATCAGGTGATAAAAATGATAAAAACTATGCTGTCTGACCTGAAAGAAATTAAATTAGAAACCACTGACAGAAAGATAATCTGGAAAATTCCAAATATGTACTTTGAAATTCAGCAACACACTTCTAAGTAGCTCATAGATCAAAGAAGAAATTACAGAGCAAATTAGGGAAAAAAATACTGATATTTGTTTGTTTGTCTCTTTTTGGCAGTACTGAGGCTCTAACCCAGTACTGGCCTTTACACTTACCAACATTCCCAGCCATTTTTATTTTTTATTTAGAGAAAGGGTCTCACTAAGTGGCCCAGCCTAGCCTTGAATTTGCAATCATCTTGCCTCGGTCTCCTGGATAGCTGGGATTACATGCATGTGCCACCACACCCAGCTAGAAAATGTTTTGAAATGAATAAATGAAAATAACATATCAACATTGTGGTATGCAGCCAGTAGGGGGAACTGATAGCACTAAACTCCTATTAGAAAAGAAATAGTTCATATAGTCAAGCTTCTGCCTAGAGAACTAGAAAGAAAGGAACTATGCCATTTACCAATGTTAAGAGAGGGCTGGGTGCGGTGATGCACACTTGTAATCCCAGCACTTGGGAGGCTGAGGCAGGAGGATTGCTGCAAGTTCAAGGCCAGCCTGGGCCACATAGTGAGTTTAAGGCCAGCCTGAACCACATAGTGAGACCCTGCCTTAAAAAAACAAACAAACAAAAAACAAACAAACAAAAAAAGAATGAGAGATCCTCACTATAGATCATTCAGCATTAAAAGGATAATCAAAGGGTTGGGGATTTAGCTCCAGCACTAGAAAGCTTGCCTAGCAAACGGAAGACCCTGAGTTCAATCCCCAGCACCAAAAAAAAGGATAATCAATAAAATTATGACTGGGTATAGTGCACACCTGCAATCCCAGCACTCAGGAGGCCGAGGCAGGAGGATCTCTGCAAGTTCTAGGCCAGCCTGAACTACATAGCAAGACCCTGTCTCAATAAAAAAAAAAAAAAATGAACAACAACAACAACAACAAAAAATGAACAACAACAACAAAAAAGAAACTGAATTTGTAGTTTGAAGAAGCTTCCAACTATTACAGCCCAAATGGTTGTACTGGTAATTTACAGCAAACATTTAAGAAATTATGAATTATACATATACTATATTTTTTTCTTCAGAAAATAGAGGACACACCAACTTATTTTATGAAGCCAGTGTTACACTAGTATCAAAACCAAATGTGAAAAAAAAAAGTAGAATGCCTATAATCCCAGCACTATGGAGACTGAAGCAGGAAGCTCATGAGTTTGAGGTCAAACAGGACTACATAGAGAGATCCTGTCTCATAAAAACAAAAACAAAACAAAACTAGTTGTAGACATGACAAACCAAGAAAATTTAGTCCCTATATCTCTCACGAACATAGATGTAAAAATATTTTGTCAAATTTATATCTAGCAGCTGGGTGTAGTGGTGCACACCTGTAATCCCAGCACGCAGGAGGCTGAGGCAGGAGGATTGCCATGAGTTTAAAGCCACCATGAACTGCATAGCAAGACCCTGTCTGAAAAAAATTAATTAAAATCTAGCCAAGGGTGATAGTGCACATCTGTAATCCTAACACTCGGGAAGCTGAAGCTTGTCTCAAAAAACAAGCAAAAGAGGGAGGATGAAAGAACCATATGATTAATTGAAGAAATACAGAAAAATATTTGTCTACTCAACAAAATAGGTCTTGCATTCTCCAACAAGGGTGAAAATTGGTTCTTGCAAGAGAAGGCAGTCTAAGGTTGAATATCCTGTATTCAAAATGCTTGAGACCAGAAACATTTCTAATTTTAGAGTTTTCTGGATTTTGCATTGTTCACCAT
Source organism: Hystrix cristata (assembly GCA_004026905.1). NCBI lineage: Eukaryota > Metazoa > Chordata > Mammalia > Rodentia > Hystricidae > Hystrix > Hystrix cristata. The sequence continues at coordinate 105,876 of PVJO010001229.1, forward strand.
AGACTTTACAGATTGAGCATCCCTAGTCTGGACTCAAATCTAAAACACTCTAAGGGCTGGAGGTGTAGCTCAGCAGGAGAGTACTTGCCTGCATGCACAAGCCTCTGGTTTTGATCCCTAGCACAATACAAAAAAAGAAAATCAGTAACAAAACAATCTGAAATTTGAAAAATTTTGAGCACACAAAAAAGATTTTCAGATCAGGCCTGTCCAGCCTATGTCAGTATAGGTTGATATACTGAGGGCCACAGAATATAAACAGACACTACAGTATATGCACTATTAAAACTTCCTAAAATGAGAGGATAATTAACAGAAAAGGCCTTAAAAGGTTCTTTGGAGGGATGGTAAAGAAATAAAGTCTGAAAACACTAAAGAATATATATATATATATATATATATATCTATATATATGTATATATATATATATGTGTATATATATATATATATGAAGATCAAGCATAATATGAAAGACTGAATCATTTTCCCTAAAATGAAGAACAAAACAGGGATATTCACTTTCATAGCCTCAAGTCAACATTGTACTGGAGTTATTAGTATAAAGAAATAAAAAATACAAGGTTGAGCAGGGTGTGGTGACACTCACCTGTAATTCCAGTGCTTTGGGGGGCTGAGGCATGAGGATCATAAATTTGAGCCCAACCTGGGCAACTTAGTGACTTGGACTGTCTCAAAAAATTAGAAAAGTCTGGATATATGCAGCTCAGTGTGAAGGTCTTGGGTTCAATCCCCAGTAAAACCCACCCCCCAGAATACATAAGATTGGAAAGAAGTAAAATGGTTCATACTTTCAGATGACAAGATTATGTAGAAAATCCTAAGACATGTATGAAAAAGTAGCGAGATTGGAGAACACAAAGTCAACCTATAAAAATCTGTTGTATTTCTTTTAGTAATGGCAACTGGCAATTAGAAATTGAGAATTTAAATGAGAGTCATTTACAGCTGCATCAAAATAACATGAAGCCATTGGGGATTTAGTTTAGTGGTAGAGCGCTTGCCTAGCAGGCACAAGGCCCTGAGTTTGATCCCCAGCACAAAAAAAAAAACCCATGAAGTGGGGTCAGGGGTGTGGCTCAGTGGTAGAATGCTTTCCTGAGCTGTTTAATCTGCAAAAAAGAGAGAAAGAAGTGCTTAGGGCTAAATTTACAAATATAGCCAGAGTGTGTAGCATACTTGTAATCTCAGCACTTGGGAGACTGAGGCAGGAGGATTGCCTCAAGTTCAAGGCCAGCCCGAACTACATAGCAAGACCTTTTCTCAGGAAAAAAAAAAAAATTAGCAAATATGTATAAGACACACTGAACATATTAAGAGAAAGACTACATAAATAAATGGGGAGATGTACTATATTCATGTAGAGACAAATACATGTCAGTTCTTTTAAACAGATCTGTAATATAATTTCCAATCAAAAGCTCATTAGGCTTTTTTGTAGACATTGACAAACTGGCTCTAGAATTTATATGAAATGCAAAGGACCTAGAAAAACCTAAACAGCCAGGCGTCATGGTACATGCCTGTAATCTCAGCACTCGGGAGGCTGAGGCAGGAGGATCACTGCAAGTTCAAGGCCAGTCTGAACTACATAGCGAGACCCTGTCTCAAAAAAAAGGACAACAAAGTTGGAGGACTTGTCCTGTTTCAGACTTACTATGATGCTATAGTATTCAGTATATAAAATATTTTAGACCTAAGCATAACAACTAGAACTATAAAACTTCAAGAAAAATGGATAATATTTATGTCTTTAGGTTAGATAGATGTTCCTTACATAGGACACAGAATGCAAAAGAAAAACAAATTAGTTATCAAGTTTTAAAACTCATTCTTCAGAAGACATGTTAGGAAAATTGAGAGGGCACAGTCTTAAAGAAAAGGTTTGTCAATCACATTCATAAAGGACTTGTATTCATAATACATAAAGGCATCCCACAACACAAGAACAAGAAGACAACCCAGTTTTAAAATGGGCACACACAAAAAAGAAATGCTGGTTGTGGTGGTGTGTGTCTGTAGTCCCAGCACCTGGGAGGCTGAGTCAGAAGAATTGCTTCATAGTGAAGACCCTGTCTCAAAAAATTTAAACAGATATTTCATCAAGAAAGATTCCCCCGGGCTGGGGATTTAGCTCAGTGGTTAAAGTGCCTGCCTTGCAAGCACAAGGACCTGAGTTCGATTCCCCAGCACCAAAAAAAAAAAAAAAGAAAGAAAGATTCCCCAAAAAAAAAATAAAATCAGCCACGGAAATTGGCAAAGTCTTAAAAAAAAAATTCCCAAATGATTCCCAAATGGCAGATAAACAAGTACATAGAAAACATTAACCTTTGGGGAAATGCAAATAAAAAGCATAATGAACCATTATTTCCACTAGAATGGCAGAAATTTTTAAAGCTGACAGTACCAAGAAATAGCTCTCTTAAACATTACTAGTACCACGCAGTAAAAAGTTAGAACATAACTGTGTGACTGGGCACCTGACCCTTAGATTATTTACAAATGAAATGAAAACAATCTACACAGAGATTTTTATATGAATAATTCTGGCAGCTTTATTCATAATAGTAAAAAATGAGCACCAGTCCAGGTGTATGCCTGCTAGTGCCTGGGTAGCACTGTGGTACATCCATACTGTGGAGTACTACTCAGCTATAAAAAGGAATTAATTTACTGATCCTGCAACAATTCATCTATATGATCTCAAGAGCATTTATGCTGACTAAAAGAAGGCTAACACAAATGACTATATCCCGTATGCTTCCTGGTTTGTTTGGTGGTTTGGTTTGTTTGTTTGAAAGAGGCTCTTACTGTCTAGTCCAGGCTGGCCCCAACTCATGATCCTTCTGCCTTGGCCTCCCAACTGCTGAGAGTACAGGCATGTGTCATTGTGCCCCGCTGTATGTTTGCATTTATATGAAATTCTAATCAGTATTAGAAATTCTTACTTAGTATTAGAAAATTGATCAGTGGTGGCCAAGATTGAGGGAAGATTAACTACAAAGAGCTCAAGGGAACTTTTGGAGACAGGATGCAAGTGTTCCATATCATGATTGTGGTAGTATTTGTACAGCTGAATATATTTATTGAAACACACTGAAGTACACATTTCACATTGCTGGTTTATTGTATTTAAATTACACCAGAGTAAAGCCTGTGTTTTAAAAATTAGCTCTTACCAGTTCTTTGGCCACGAGAAAATTAATTGGTTTGGGGGTTCTGAAACTCACAGTCACCAAGAGGGGTGCGTCTTGTGATCCTAATAGGTAAAATCATTCCTTCGTGTTTCAGAGACAGAGGAGCTGGGCGACGAGGAGGTTTTCTCTTGGCTAAAGTGTGCGAAGGGCCAGTCCCATGAACCAGAGAATCTCATGCCCACACAGATCATCCCTGGCACGGGTAAGGAAATGCCTTTCATACATCTGTTGGAAAAAGTATTTTTAATGGAGATATTCACGTACCATAAAATTTGGTGAATGGTTTATCTGCGTTTATTTTTTTAATTCAGCCTGCTGTATTTCTCAGAATTTGGATCTCTAAAGGATATGTTAAAAAGTGTATACAGCTACTCCATATTCTGCTCCCCCTTTCTGGTGATAGGTGCTCATCACGTTTCCATGTATCATTTCACACTCCTTGTGATTGGCTGGGCCAGAATGACAAAGCCAGTCCTTAGGCTTCCAAAAAAATCTCTGGTTTTTATAAAAGTCTAAAAAATCTAACTGAGGGTTTGGGGATTTAGCTCAGTGGTAGAGCATTTGCCTAGCAAGTGCAAGGCCCTGAGTTCGGTCCCCAGCTCCCCAAAAAAAATCTAGCTGAAAGATGTCCCTGGTGGCACACACCTGTAATCCTGGCTCTATAGAAGGCTGAAGCAGGAGGATTGCCAGGAATTCAAGGCCAGCCTGAACTACATACCAAGACCCTGTCTCAAAAAAAAAAAAAAAAAAAAAAAGAATAAAAGCAGTTCTATATGGAAATGTGGTAAGGATTGAGAGGGACAATACAAAGTAGGTCCATGGTCCAGCACGTGGCACATATAAGTGTTCTGATATTAATTATGATTGTCCTTTTTTCAGCTCTTTACAATATTGGAGACATGGTACATGCTGCCAGGGGCAAGTGGGGCATTAAAGCAAACTGTCCTTGTATTAGTCGGCAGAACAAATCTGTGTTGAGACCTGCTGTCACCAACGGGATGTCCCAGGTAAAGTGGCATATGTGGGTATAACTGGGTGAAGCTTCAATTCTTAGTATCAGGAAGCACCCCATTTTCACCTGGGTTGTGCCAGGCTTCTATAGAATTCCTGGGGAATTAAGGGAATGAGGAGGCCTTCTGGTGAGAGCCTAGAACAATTTACTTAAGGGATTTTAGTAACCTCTGACTGGTGTGGTTTCTCTTCATTCATCTTAAACCAACTCAGGCTTCGGTGATAAATAACATGGAGATATTTTTCTATCTTGTCAAGATATCAGGGTCTTTGCATGGATGAAGAGTATAGAAAAGGTTACCAGGAATATTGTTAGTCTCCTCAGTCCTATCTAAGGAGGTACATGGGTCCCTATCACTGGGTTCATCTTTTTCTGTCCGGTACAACGGACAGAAATAGGAAGACTGGCCCAATTTGTTGGGTTTATTCTCCCTTCAAAGCAATTCCAAGCCTCTAGACAGAGATAGTGATTTTGCCATTGCTCCGTCAGAAGCAGAGTTCATTCTGGTTTGATGCTCTTTTGAACATGCAGATTTTTTTGAGGGGATGGGGTTGAGACAGTCACTATGTAGTTCAGGCTGGCCTTGAACTCACTATATAGCCCATGCTGGTCTTGAACTCACAGTGATCCTCCTGCCTCAGTCACCTTAATGCTGGAATTAGGTTTTTTGTGGGGGGGATTAGTATTAATACAATCTGGGCAATTTAATAAGATCTTGTTTCAAAAAAGAGCACTTGCCTAGCAGTCCAAGGCCCTGAGTTCAATCCCCAGCACCTCCCCTAAAAAAACAAAAAACAAAAAACAAAAAAAAAAACAAACTAGGGATGTAGCTCAGGACTCCCTGGGTTCAATCCTCAGTACCACCCTACCCTCACCCCCCAAAAAAGCCCACAATATAATGCATACTGCTTACATTTTAAAACCCTTCTAGGACCATCACTAACAGGTACTCAATGATAAAAGCTACAGAGATTAGTGCTGAGGGATTCGGAGATATATTTTCAGAGTTGACATATTACAGCAAATAATTTGGAAAGCTCAGGAATGTAATAGCGTAATAAACATCTATTGAGCATTTACATGTGCTAGAACTCTCTTAAACCCTTCGCATAATCAATCTCATTTAACCCCAAAGTGCCTTTGTGGGATTGAGTTTGAGTCACCAGCTTGCCATTGCAAACATGATATCCAAGGCGCAAAAATCTTCATTTTAGATTATAAACTTCAAGTCTTGTTCTCTGTGTTTTCCACAGAACTTAGCATAGTTGCAGCACATTGCAGAACTCAGTAAATACACAGTGTGAGAAATTAACCATGCTTCTAACCAGCACTCTGACCTTTTGTGCTTTAGCTTCCTAGCATAAACCCTAGTGCCTCTTCTGGAAATGAAACTACCTTCTCAGGCGGAGGAGGGGCTGCAACAGGAATAACGCCAGAGCCCAACCATGTTCCGAAAGGTGATGGCACTGACGTCAGATCTGAGGAGCCCCTGAAAACAGATGGTTCAGTGGCCAGTAGCAACAGTGAGCTAAAAGCCACCAGGCCCCCATGCCCCGACACGGCGCCCCCCTCCTCTGCCCTGCACTGGTTGGCCGATTTAGCAACTCAAAAAGCAAAAGAAGAAACAAAAGGTGAGATGAACACCAGCCCCTGTCATGCTGTGGGAGCAGCCCATGGGTTGCTCTGGGGTTCTTCAGACTCAAAACATTACCATCCACATTTATGAAACATGTCACTTGCTTTCTCTGGCTGATCACATAAAATAAGTGACTCTCTTTCAGTTTCTTTCTCCAAGCGGAGCTTTTTTAGAAAGGCATATTCCCCAGACCTCCTGAGTCAGAATTGATGGGTGTGTAAGGAGCTTCCCAGGTGGTTCTATTCTGCATCCAGGAATTCAGAGCCAGACCTAGAGAGGCAGCTTTCGATGGACGCAAGAACCACCTGAAAATTGTTAAAAATGCAGATACCTTCACTGCACCCAGAACCATTTAATCAAAATCTCTTGGGTAAAACCAGCAAATCTCTAATTTTAGCAAGCACTCCAGGTAATTCTAGTACAGGGGTTCTGGCTACCCACTTAAAGAATAGTCTTAGAAAGTGAGAGACAAGAAAGGCAGATGGGAACAATAGAAGTTTGCAGTCCAAATCTGGAAAAGAAAGGAAATTTCCCCTTGGTCCTGAGACCTCCCATACTCGTAGCTTGTCAGGCATGACTGACAAACCTCAGACAGTGTGGGGGGCACTTGGCTAATTTTTAGGAGTCACTTGTCCGCTGGGTATTCCTCACTGTGCCTAATGCTGTTCCCGGTTATGTTCTTACAGAAGCAGGGTCCCTGCGGTCGGTGCTCAGTAAAGAGTCTCATTCACCCTTTGGGCTGGACTCGTTCAACTCCACTGCAAAGGTCTCTCCGTTGACTCCAAAGCTTTTTAACAGTCTGTTACTGGGTCCCACTGCCTCCAACAACAAAACCGAAGGCTCTAGCCTTCGAGACCTCCTTCACTCCGGGCCCGGGAAGCTTCCTCAAACCCCCCTGGACACAGGCATACCCTTTCCCCCGGTCTTCTCTACATCCTCAGCAGTAAGTGACCTCGCTACAACTCTAGACTTTCCTGCTTTTCCATGAAACGACTACCAGAGATCTGATAAGTGGGTTAGAGGGGCCGTGGGTGATTTGTGTTCTCTACCTTGTCAAGCTGACAAGGTCTCTCTTTAAGTTTTGGGAATGTCTGGGACCCTTTTAAGTAGGGAACCTTTTTTAACCATGTTAGGGAGTCAGTAAAAATTGACACATTGAAATTTTTCATGCATTAGTAGAAAAGTTATTACACTGATCCCCTTGATTTTCTTGTAGATGTGAAACTTCATTTTACCTAGGCAGAGAATTTAGTATACTCTTAGATATCTAGTAGATATCTCAAACCTTGAATACATCTGAACCTGAAGTCCTGATCTATCTGCTTGTGTTTCCTTAGTTTTCCCCTCTTGTCCAGTAGCATCTCCATCCTTCCAATTGCTCATCCAAAAATCTTGGACTCATTTGGGATTCCTCTCATTTACATTTCATATCTAATTTGTCAGTGAATCATTTCAGTTTGATCTTTCAAATATATTTAGAATGTACTCATTTCTCATCACTTTTACCTCTTCCTCTCTAATCTGAATGAACATCCTCTCTTGCTTAAATTTTTACAGTAGATTCCTTACAGGTTCCCTTGTTTCTGCCCTTTCCAGTCTGTTTTAACACAATAGCTAGCATGATCCTTTTAAAATGTAAGTCAGATCATGTCACCTTTGCCTAAAATCCTTCAAGGACTACCCGTTTTCCGCATAAGCTAAGCAAAGTCCTTGCAGTGGACTGCAAGGCTCTGTATCTATCTGTTCCTCTTCATCTTCCCTGACTTCCCCCCTGCCTTGTTCACTCACTCCAGCCATACCCACCTCTTGCTGTCCTTGAATGTGGCCACGTGTGCTTCCTCTGCAGAGCCTTTTATTATTATTGTGTCTTCTACCCAGAATTCCTTTCTATCTAACCACATGGCTTGTTTCATCAGCAGCTTCCTCTCTTCATGCCTGAAATGTCACCCTTAGTAAGCCTTTCTTCATGTATCACTCTTTTTAAAAGTCCACCATATGTCCAGCCTGCACACATAAATATTTCCCTGCCTTTTTTTTTTTTTCATAGCACTTACTACCACCTGACATAGTGTTTTTTTATTGTCTGTTCCTGGCCTCTCCTTAAAGGCATTTTGACTGTTTTATTTACAAATATTGTATATCTCTAGGGCCATGGTGTTTGATCCATAATCATATTTAGTAAGTATTTATTAAATGAATGAATGAATCAATACATAAGGTAAAAAATTTAAAGAATATGTAAGGGTATATAGTGAAAAGGTTCCTACCTACCCTTGTCTCCTGGGCACCCGTTTTCCCTTTCTGGAGGTCACCAGTTTCTTGAATGTCATTTTAGAAATATTTTCATATGCATAAAATTTTTTCCCCTTCTTTACACAAATGTTCTGCAGCTTGCTTTTCTGTGTTTCAGTTTATAGGTCTTGCAAATCATTCCAAACAAGTACATAAATACATTTCTCATTCTATTTTATGGTTAATCGCTGAAATTGATGGAGCACAAGTGGTTGAGCCTGACAATTTGGATTATTTCTTGGATCAGTAAAATAATAAAGGATAAAACAGTTATTTTATTTATACTTGCTTCCTCCCTCAGTCCTTTTTTTGTTTTACCTTTTCTAAGATGTTACATGGTTACATGTTTTTATAGAGGTAGTGATTAGTGATACTTTAGGCATGAGACAATCAAGTTTATAGAAGCCCCCCCCCTTCCATTCTGTGCCTTTAGGAGCATCACTTTCCTCTCCGACCGAGCTTTCCCATCTGCTGACACAGATGAGAGATGCTTGATGGGATGGTAGTGAGGGGAGAAGCGGAGAGTGACTGCCTTCAGGGTCTACAGCTCCTTTGGACATGCTGGTACACTCTTGTTTGGATAGGCACTCGCTGGAAGATACCACTGCCTTGACCAGTCTTTTCAGTAGCTTAAATATTGTATCCCTTGAGGATGTGGACCAGAAAAAATTTCAAACCCCCAAACTGAATGATCTTTTTCAAGCAGTTACAGTGTTTTGTGAACACTGCAGTCTACATGCGTATTACTTAGCACAGAGCTGAATGCCAGAAGTATTCCTTAGGTCTCAAGTTGAGGCAGAGAAATCTTTTCTTTCATAAATGTAAGGCAAAATATGAAGGGTAGAGGAATTTGAGATACTAAAATATACTGACTTTTTATCTCCCTCCAATTACTGAAGACATTTTTAGTAACTTCTATGGAATTTAATCAGAGCTCTCAGAACCACTTGTGAATACCACTGTGAGGCAGAGTTTTGAACGCTTTTCTCCTGATGCCTCAATCAAGCTTACTCGGCGGCTTTGTGTTTGGCAGGGAGTGAAGAGCAAGGCCAGCCTACCCAACTTTCTTGACCACATCATTGCTTCTGTGGTAGAAAATAAGAAAACCTCAGATGCTTCAAAGAGGGCCTGCAACTTGACTGATACCCAGAAGGAAGTGAAGGAGATGGTGATGGGGTTAAATGTGCTAGACCCCCATACTTCGCATTCCTGGCTCTGTGATGGGAGGCTCCTTTGTCTCCATGATCCCAGCAACAAGAACAATTGGAAGATCTTCAGGGAGTGTTGGAAGCAAGGCCAGGTAAGCAAGAATAAGTCACTCCCAGGACCAGCTGTCCCCCTGTCTGCCATAGCTGCTGAGATATTTCCAAGACTCTGGAAGATCTTTTAACATAGAGATTAGGTTTCTTTTTTTTTTTTTTTCTTCCAGTGTTGGGGATTGAACTCAGGGCTTTGTGCTTGGGAGTTAACCACTGAGTTAAATCCCCAGCCCTTGCCATGGAGATTTAGAAATAGTAAGTTTGTCATGGATATCTTTGCTACTTCAGGTCATTTTAAATTTTATTTTGTTTTGTTTTTTGTTTTTTTGAGACAGGGTCTCGCTTTGTAGTCCAGGCTGGCCCTGAATTCACTGTGTATCCCAGGCTGGCCTCACACTCACAGCGATCCTCCTGTCTCAGCCTCCTGAGTTCTAGGACTACAGGCATGTGCCACCACACCTGACAGGTCTTGAATTTTTAAAACCAAGATTTCTAAAAGTAAATTATGTATCCTTTTACTTCAAAGCTATGTAGCTCTGTTCGTAAAAGGGCATTTGAGAGGTTGGGGATTAGCTCAGTGGTAGAGCGCTTGCCTAGCAAAGTGCAAGGCCCTGAGTTTGATCCCCAGCACCCCCAACCCCCCAAAAAAGGGCTGTTGAAATTCCTGCTAGGCGTTGAGTTGGCAATGATAATGCCTCAGCAGAGATCTCTAAATGTGATATCAGGTAGGGTGAAGGTGTGAAGGGAAGGAAGGGGTGGTACTTTTCTAGTGTTTGAAGGCACACAAGTTTTATATGACAGTGTGATGGTGCTCCATGACTTTTTTGTTTTTTGAGACAGGATCTCACTATATAGTGCAGGCTGGCCTCAAACTAACAGTGATCCTCCTGCCTCAGCTTTTTGAGTGCTGGATTATAGGCATAGGCCACCACACCCAGCTCTCCGTGACTTTTATACTTTAGCAAGTGCTTGATGAAGGAAGAGTTTATGGGATTATCTAGATAGTTTATTATTTACAGTATGAGAAACTGTTCTCGGAATTGAATGTGTCTGCTCTTTGTCCTCGCACATCAAAATAATGATAAAGCCCCTGGTGTGGTGGTACACACCTATAATCCTAGCACTTGGGAGGCCAAGGCAGGAGAATCACAAATTCAAGCGCAGTCTTGGAAAATTAGTGATTTAGCAAGAACCTGTCTCAAATTTTTAAAAAAAGGAATGGGGAATATAGCTCAGTACAAAGGCCCTGGCTGGGCATGATGGTGCACACCTATAATCCCAGCACTCAGGAGGCTGAGGCAGGAGGGTTACTATGAGTTCGAGGCCAACCTAGGCTACATAGAGAATTCAAAGCCAACCTGAACTACATAGTGAGACCCTGTCTCAAACCACCCCTTCCAAAAAAGGAAAAAAGGCCCTGGGTTCATTCCCTAGTCCTGCAAAATTAACTAATTAATTAAAATGAAAGATAAATGTGGTAGATACAGAAGTTATTTTTCTGGTATGCTCCCCCCCGGGTGAGTGTCCAGTTTAATAATAAGAGTAGAAGCAGTTTCTATTCACTTTAGCTAACATGTTGAAATCCATAGATGGGGGCTGGGGATTTAGCTCAGTGATTAGAGTGCTTACCTTGCAAGCACAAGGGCCTGAGTTCAATCCCCGGCACCACAAAAAAAAAAAAAAAAAAAAAAAAGAAATCCATAGATGATAAAACTGGAAAGGAACATCAGATTTCCTTGAAGAGCCTCCCCAGGAAATGCTTCTATTCAGTCCTGTAGCCCTAGAGCTAACAGTATTTCCTAGATGTCTCTGATTTGGATTTGTTTGTTTCCACAGCCAGTACTGGTTTCAGGGGTACATAAAAAACTCAAGTCTGAGCTCTGGAAACCTGAAGCTTTTAGCCAGGAATTTGGAGACCAAGATGTGGACTTGGTGAACTGCAGAAACTGTGCTATAATTTCTGACGTAAAAGTTCGGGATTTCTGGGATGGCTTTGAGATCATATGCAGTAAGTAGTTTGGCTATCTAGTTGAGTAATGGTGGACTAGGAAGTTATCTAGGTATCTGTGTGCCAGCCCTGCCCTGAGAGAATGAACTATATTCTCCTGGTGGGAGGAAGCCTGTGCCTAGTGCTGAGCCTGCATTTTGCACGGCAGTCTCGCAGATTGCCATTGTGCAGAGCAGGGCCAGGCTTCAGCATGTGAGACCGTGGGGTATGCTGAGCACTTTCTCTGCAAGGAGAAGGAGTAGAGTCCTGTGAGATGGAGAAATCTGCCATGCTCCAGCAATGGGTGAGGGAAACAAAGCCCACCTAACCTAGTCCATTGTGGCACTTACAGTCTGAAAGAAGAGGTTTTAGCTCCTAAACCTCTAGTCAGTGGAACATTGGGCGGCACCCAGCCTGGCATATGTTCTTGGGAGTGCTCTCTGTCTTCCAGAACGACTAAGGTCAGAAGATGGGCAGCCCATGGTGCTCAAACTCAAGGACTGGCCGCCTGGGGAAGATTTTCGAGACATGATGCCTACAAGGTTAGTGACCGCTGTTGGTGCCATCTGCAGAGACTTGTCCTGGCTGAAACTGTCATGCAGTATCGCAGAGAAGTGACTTTGCCTCTTTGCTTTCTTCTTCTGTAACAAGCTAAGTCATCTTTCATGCCATTTTACAGGTTTGAAGATCTGATGGAGAACCTTCCTCTGCCGGAATATACCAAACGAGATGGCAGGCTCAATCTGGCCTCCAGGCTGCCCAGCTACTTTGTAAGGCCTGATCTTGGCCCCAAGATGTACAACGCCTATGGTATGAGGGAGAGGCAGAACTTCCCCTTTGAGAGAATGTTGTTCTCATTTCACTTACGGAGGGAGATCTGTGGGTTATACGTGGAGACGATCCAGGATTGTGACAGGTGCTGGACAGGTTAATAGTATCCAGGATTGTTTGGAATATGTTTGCAACAGTGAAGAAGGCCGGATACCATGCTACCTAGACCATGCTTAGTGAAGTACAGAAAAGTCTGATCTAAGTTACTGTGAAGGTTGACCTTTGTCTCACTGTCCTTATTTATTTTACGGAGGGACCATCTTTGGGGAGTAGATTGATTCCATGGCAAAAGCTAAATGATAATGTCACCCAAGCTAGAAATCAAGCAGTAAGAGAAAAGAATTTCTTTCTCTTTTTTAGTGGTGCTGGGGTTTGAACCCAGGACCTCACATACGCTAGGCAAGCACTCTACCACTGAGCCACACTCCACGTCCTTTTTCTTGATAAACAGACATAGTCTGCTCTAGCAGTTGTATCTATTTAAAGTATGTCCTTGAGTATATTTTCAGTTGCACAGTCTACACAGATTCTTTAGAATATGGACCCTTCACTTTGCTTATTTCCATTTCCTTTTACCCTTAGGCTTGATAACTGCAGAAGATAGAAGAGTTGGCACAACAAATCTTCACTTAGATGTATCTGATGCCGTTAATGTGATGGTGTATGTTGGGATCCCCATCGGGGAGGGTGCTCATGATGAAGGTAGGATTTCTAGAAAAACTGCTTCAGGTAGTCAGGCTTACCCTCCACGTAGCACTGAGTGTTTTCCTTCTCAGTCAGAGACAGTGGCTTTTTCTTAAGTTTCTGCCAGGCCTTATGTGTAGTAGGTACCAAGGGGTGTTGCCACAGAAAGAGCAGTTCTAGAAGAGAGAATACTACTTGTATACTTTTGACCAGAGCCTTTCTCTTTCTGGGAATGGTGTCCTTTTCCTCTGAGTGCGTAGCCTCACAAAGAGAAAAGAAGAAAAAAGGACAAGCACATCTGTTTGGCCCGTCAGCCAGATCAGCTGTGGAATGAGATGTTAAAGCCAGCTCACCTGCACAAAAATGAAGCATAAAAGTGATATTTTGGTGTCACCTCTTTTTATTTATTTATTTTTTCTTCCTCTTTCTTTTTTTAAAATTGAGGCAGGATCTCACTGTGTATTTAGGCTGACCTTGAACTCAGCCGCCTGTCTCAGCCTCCCAACTGCTGGCATTATAGGTGTGCACCACCACACCCAGCAGCTCCCACCTTTTATGCTATTTAAATGTTTAAATTACCTGAAGAGCACTAACAAGACCCCATTGTATTAATGGCCAGTTGCACAGGATGGCTTTGAGAGTGCCTCGGATGTGTGTGTTCACTATGGAAGTTTCAGGGAAAGGAGAAAAAAAATTAGAAAGCAATTTAAAAACCTCAAAGTTCAGGACTAGTCAGATTGGTATATTTTTCATTTGCTTTTGGTGCTGCATATGTACAAACCCTTGCATTAAGATTTTATAGTATTGTACTAGATAAGCAGTAGAGGCCAACCCTCTTAACTCAGCAGAGGAGCTTACTCTCTGTGGCTTGGAGTCCACAGAATCCTAGGGGTTCAAGAGGTCTGCAGAAAGTGTACAGACACCATCTACTCTGCGGAAGGAAGCAGCTGCAAGTTAAACATAAGAGATGGGTACACAGTTTGAGCCAAAAATGTGTCTTAACAAAACTACGTCTCCAAAAATGCTAAGTCTCTACATGTTAAGTAAAGGACGTTTAGTGTTGTTCTTCCTGTGTGTATGGAACTAAAACCAGTGTGAGTTTTGATTCTTTGTTATAGAACCTGAGAAAGATAAAGAAGAGACTGAACTTGCCTGAATTAGCCATTGTGCTTCACTCTGAGGTACTGAAATGACTGGTTGCATTGGAATTGTTTTGCTCTTTCTAGAAGTACTCAAGACAATTGATGAGGGAGATGCTGATGAGGTGACAAAGCAGAGGATTCATGATGGAAATGAGAAGCCAGGTGCTTTATGGCACATCTATGCAGCCAAGGACGCAGAGAAGATCCGAGAGCTTCTCCGAAAGGTAGCATGGGGATGGCTGTGCTCTGCTCCCAGGGTGTGGGGCTGGAGGCCAAGACAGCACGTCCAGGGTTTCTCATGTGGGGTAGCAAAAACCTGTTTGTAGTGAAGATCTAGCTCAGGGGTAGAGCACTCAGCATGCCTGAAGTCCTCAGTTCAGTACCACCAAAAAAAAAAAAAGAAGAAGAAGAAGACCTACCAGCCGTGGTATCTCTTATCTCTTGTCAAAATGACCAGAAGGCCTGAATCAGCACTTAGAGGGTATTGCATAAAATAAAGCAGAAGCAAAAAAAAATAAAAAGAAGAAGCAGCTTTGGCCTACCAGGAACATTACTACAGCAAGTTGGATTTATGGTGTTATTAACTTTTTTTTTTTAGACACTGTCTCCCTATATAGTATTGTACTAGATAAGCAGTAGAAGCCAACCCTCTTAACTCAGCAGAGGAGCTTTGCCCTCTGTTGGCTGGAATCCACAGACTCCCAGGAGTTCACTACATAGCCCAGGCTGATCTTGAACTCAATATATAGCCCAGGCTGACCTCAAATTTGGAGCAATCCTCCTGCCTCAGCCTCCCAAGTACTGAGATTATAGGCATGTGTCACCATACCCAGGGATAAAATTTATTAATAAGGCACCATAGGAGATTAATAATACAGAACAAGGAGCTGGGGATTTAGCTCAGTGTTTAGATTGCTTGCCTTGCAAGCACACGGTCCTGAGTTTGATCCCTGGCACAAAAGAAAAAAAAAAAGCAAATAACACAGAACAATTATACTGTAATAAAAGTTATAGGAATGTGGTCAGTATCGTGCTCTCATCCCTTTTTCCCTCTTTCAAAATATCTTATTGGAGCCAGGTGTGGTGGTGCACACCTGTATTTCCAGTACTGAGGAAGCTGAGGCAGGAAGATTGAGAGTGCAAGGCCAGTCTGGGCTACATAGTGAAACCCTATCTCAACAACAAAAAAAATCTCATTGTACTTTTCACCTTTTCGCTAAAGAAAGAATGTTACTGCTTCTCTTTGACTTATCTAAATTTCCAGCATCATTACTTTTGTACTATGGGCAATTATTAAGTAAAATAAGGCTTATTTGAACACAGTACTATGATACTGCAACAGTTCATCTAATAACTAAGGCAGCTACTAGGTGACTAACAGACAATAGTATATTAGGCAGCATGGATCTCCACACGGGATGTCACATCCGGAACAGGATAGAGCTAGACAGTGTGAAATTTCCTCAGAGTACTCATAACAGCATACAGTGTTTATTTTTGCAGTACTGGGGATTGAACTCGGGGCTTTTGCACTGTACATCCCCAGCCCTTTGTTTAAGTGACTAAATTGCCCAGGCTGGGCTCAAACTTCTGATCTTCTTATGTCAGCCTCCCAGAGCAATAGGATTTTACTTGCCGAGCATGAATTAGAGTTCAATACCTAGCACCACCAAAAATAAATAACCTTATAAATTATTTTTGGAATTTTCCATGTAATACCTTCAGTCTGTGATTGACTGTAACTGAAAGCAGACAGAAAAAATATAGCTACGTACGGAACCTACCGTATTATATTTTTTGCTTTTGGATTTTAATCATGGCTTCAGGTTGGAGAAGAACAAGGCCAAGAGAATCCCCCTGATCATGACCCAATTCATGACCAAAGTTGGTACCTGGACCAGACCCTCCGTAAGCGACTCTATGAGGAGTATGGCGTGCAAGGCTGGGCCATCGTGCAGTTCTTAGGTGATGCCGTCTTCATACCTGCCGGAGCCCCACACCAGGTAGGTTCCAGGTTGGGCCTTGGACTCTGCATTTCCATGCACTGACTTTTTTTATGTTTCTCTCCCTATTCCTTTTTTTTTTTTTTTTTTTTTTTTTTTGAGACAGGGTTTCTCCATGTAGTTCAGGCTGGCCTTGAGCTCACTGTGTAGTCCATGCTAACCTCAAACTTACAGTAGTCCTCCTGCCTCAGCCTTCTGAGTATCGGGATCACAGGCATGTGCCACCATGCCCAGCTATGCTTCTCTTTTTGATTGTGGCAAGAGATATAAATGAATTGGGCATGATGGCACATACCTGTAGTCCCAACTACCGAGGAGGCTGAGGCAGGGGAATAACAAGTTCAAGATCAGCCTGGGCAACTTGGCAAGGCCTTGTCTCAAAATAATAAAAATGGCTGGAGATGTAGCTCAGTGTTACAGTGCTTGCCTAGCATGTCTAAGGGCCTGAGTTCAACCCCCAGCAACACAAAAGAGCAGAGATATCCAGGCATGGTGGTGCATGCCTGTAATCCCAGCACCGGGGAGGCTGAGGCGGGAGGATCACCACAAATTTGAGGCCAGCCTTGGCTACATAGTGAGTTCAAGGCCAACCTGAACTGCATAGTGAGACCCTGTTTCAAAAATAAAAAACAAAAGAGTGGGGAGAGTAGGAGTAGCTTAAGATTGAGATAAATGGCAAGATAGGACTGATTGTTCTTACCATATAGCTTATTTTGCTTTTTAATTAAATGCTTATTTTAAAATTTTTAACTAATACAGACTATTAAATAAAAAATGAAATTCCTCATGTAGCTACTTGTGCCGTACCCATTTCATTCCCGCATCCTGACTTCCCAATCTAGTTTTCTTCCCTGGAGGTAGCCCATTCTTAACAATTTGTTATATATTTTTCCAGACCATTTCCTGTGAAAATACTAACATTTTTATTTATATATTTTCACTTACAGTGTTTTCTGTTGTTATTTGTTGTTTTTATAAAAAATGGAGAGCCGGGTATGATGGTGTCTTCCCATAGTGCCAGCTGTTCTGGATGCTGAAGCAAAGGGATGCCTTGAGCCCAAGACTTTGAGGCTTCCTTGGGCAACATAGCAAGTCCGAAAGAAAAAAAAAGGAATATTATATGGGGCTGTTTGTATTTTTGTTTTTACTATCAGGATACTTTCCATGAGTAATTGAACCTCTAATGTCTGGTATTTTTCCATCTGTATGCCCCACCTCAGGTTCACAATCTATATAGTTGCATAAAAGTAGCAGAAGATTTTGTGTCTCCAGAACATGTGAAGCACTGTTTCCGCCTGACTCAGGAATTCAGGCATCTCTCCAACACTCACACAAATCATGAGGATAAACTGCAGGTAAATCCCTCCTCTACCCGTGTTGTCTTCTCATCACCTGGTCACACACAGAAGGACTCAAGTGGCTTACGTGTCCTCAGGGGTACACTGAAGAAATGACTCAGGGAAGCCATTCTGGGAGCTCAGAGTTGTCCTTTTAGGACATCTGATCAGTCCTTTTCAGTTGTATTTAGAGACTACCATCCTTTAACCAAATCATTTCCAGTGTGATAATCCACTATTCCCTGCACCTGGGAGCTGTAGTGTTTTATTTTTATTTATTTATTTAGGGGTGGTTTGTTTGTTTGTTTTAAGAGATAGGGTCTCGCTGTGCGGCCCAGGCTGGCCTCAAACTCACGGCAGTCTTACTGTCTCAGACTTCCAAGTGCTGGGATTATAGACGTACACCACCATTCTCGGCAAGGGAGCTGTGGCGTCTTAGTCTTAGTAACTGACTAGACTCACCTTCCTGCTCAGGGGGAAAAGCACCGTGCCAGAGTGTTCTAAGTACATTTCCACGAGGAGGTATGGCCCTGAAGCTGTCGTTGGAGCAAATTTCTGTGCAGACACAACTCGTAAGAGCCCTGCTAGAGACTGTGGTCTGTGTCCCTGGAACTGTATTCAGAGGGGTGAAACTTGTTTTCCCCTTGTGAACCCAAGCTGGACATTCAGATTAGGATTCCTCTGCTTTTGAAATAGATTGGAATTTTAAGGACAGAATTTCATTATTGATACACTTGGGCACTTGAGGTAGTATAAAAGAATAAGAAATAAGCAAGATTCACCATCAGAACCTTAGCAATTTGAATACACACTTTGTAGCCTCATGGCCTTTGTCCTTCTGCCAAGCCTGTTTGTGGTATATCTTCTTTGGGTAGTGACAAATCAGGTTGGAAGTTTTTCTTAATTGCTAATAATAGAGCCAGTCATTTTCAACCCTAAGCCTGAGCTGCTTTTCTTTTTTCAAAATTTGAAGGATTTCAAGTCAGGCCTGTCATCCTAGCACTGGGAAGGCTGAGGCAGGAGGATGGCTGAGCATTTGAGGCTGGCCTGAGCTGCATAATTCAAGGCCTGGGCTGCATAGTTCAAGGCCTGAACTACATAGTGAGACCCTGTCTCAGAAAAACAAAAAAATTTTTGAAGGATTTCAACCATAAAGTTATTATACAAAGTATAATCACATTGGTATTATAGATATAATGTAAATATTAAGGCAAACATATGGCAGGCGCCACCTCCTTCCAGTCTCTTTGTAACATGTCACCTTATTTCTAAAATCTTTCCTGGACACCCTGTTCAGAGTAACAGTATCGCCTCCCACCATGATGCTTCCAGTCCTCTTTCACTGCTCTCGGGTTTTTCTGTAATATTTTTCACCGTCTGTGTATTTTATCTGTTTAGTAACTACCCCTCCTAGGAGGTAAAGCTGTGTGAATTCTGTGAAGGCAGGAATTTTGCTGTCTTATCCAAGCTTTCCGTAGCACGATGTTTGACCCATAAGTATTTGTTGAAATAATAGAAAAAAGATTAATAGAGACTAGTGTAGGAGGACCCGTGCTTCCCTTTTGTGTTATGAAATAAAGTGTCATATGCACATACAACATGCAGTGTACACACCTGCATTGCTGAAGCTCCCTTGTATCCCCTCCCCTTCTATTTCCTTACTTTCACTTCCTACAGATAACCACAGTTGTCATGTCAGTCCTTTTTGAAAACTACCTTTAGCCTTTTGGCTTTTTTTTTGGCTTTATTTTAATAACTTAATATCTTCCGGCTTCCTGTGAACTATGTTTTTTTCAAAGAAGTTAGAGAATACACACAAGCACAGTGGGAAGAATATCTCGTAATATTACTTTTCAGTGTTTATTACATCCCTATTAGCAGTAGGACCATAACCAAAGTTCTTAACCATGGAAGCTTAGTTTGCTCAATTTGTAAAATGGAGATAACAAACTAGGTGTGGTGACACATTCCCGTTATCCCAGCTGCTCAGGAGGCTAAGGCAGGATGATTGCCAGTTCAAGGCTACCCTGAGCAACTTAGTGAGACCATATCTCAGAAAAGGGCTGAAGGGGTTGAAGATTTAGCTCAGTGGTAGAGCACTTGCCTAGCAAGCACAAGGCCCTGAGTTCGATCCTCAGCACCCCCCGAAAAAAAAGTCAGGGTGCTGAGGATGTAGCTCAGTGGTAGAATGTTTCCCAAGGCCCTGGGTTCAATCCCCAGCCCCACAGAAGGGGTGTGTGTGTGTGTCTCATAGAGCTATAGCAAAGATGAAATGAAAGTATGTAAAGAAAGCATAATGACAAGCCAAGAATATGGTAGACACACAGACGGTGGTGAGTGTGTAGCCTTTCCAGTGATTTCAGTATTCTTTCTTGGAAATGGACTCTGTAAGCTACATGACTTCTAAATCACCACGAGGATTGATTCAGGAACACAGTCCCTGTTGGGATTGCCTGACTCACCAGTACGCCAAATCAGGGTAGTGTGCGCATTCGTGTTTTCAGAACATGGCATGCAGATGCCGTGAACTGACAGTGCTGATTGCCCTCCAGGTGAAGAACATCATTTACCATGCAGTGAAAGATGCTGTCGGCACCCTCAAGGCTCATGAATCCAAACTAGCACGGTCATAGGAACGGAGAAATTCCAAGCTCCCCACAAAGCAGGTCTTTCACTCACGACACTCAAGGGGACTGGCAGAGCTCTTGGCGCATGCAGAGGCCCTCGGCCGGGAGCCGGCGTGGTCAGTATTACAGACTCTCCAGCCACCCTCTGCGCTGCCTCAGCACTGAAGACCGACACAGGAAGGTCGCACTGCTCACACACACGTTCAGACTCCAGCCCAGGGTGCCGCCTCCCCACCCTGCAGCCTCCAGGAATCTGATTGCCTGGACATCATGGGCTTTCCTGCACGTTCTCTTGATTTGACACCATGGAAACCAGAAATGTGGGCACGCCTTTCTTTTCTCTTCCTCTTGTGCCTCATTGAGTGGGAATGTGTTTGGAGCTGGAGGAAATCCCATAGCTGGTACAAGTGGAACTGCTTCAGCCCACCTGGTGGAAGCCTGACAGTGGATCCAGGAGCCAGGTGCAGCTGCTCCCCACACTCTCCCGTGAGCGCTGGAGTCTCAGGACCTGGGAGAATCCACGGCTTTTTCCCAGGAGGCACCAGGATTAGGAAATGTGTGTATTTAGTGAAAAATAGGTTTGTAGGGAAATAGTAACTATTTCATGAAAGTAGATATTTTTAGAATTTTTGAAATGCCACAGTTGTTTTCCTGGATTACAAGGAAAGGCACATTACATTTAGTCTTCCTTTCGCTAAAACTCTTTGAGGAAATATGATTTTTAGAAATCAGCTACCCATCATAGCACAAATTCAGCCAAAGCAGAACTTTAAAAAATTGGCTTTTTAGAATTCTTTTAGTCCCATTCTGTCCTCTGTCCCCTCTTAGTCGTCACTGGAGGGAACAGTCATCTCAGAACTTCGTCTTGTCCGAGCTGTGGTGTGTTCCCCTCGTACACACACTGGTGACTCCGGGAGCCATCTTCACCTCTTACCAGCGTTCCCTTGGGACTCCTCATACATTTCCAAACACAAATGAAAGTTTAATTTCCGACATGACATTTTTGGGTTTTTGTCCAGAAATATTTTCAGCAAAACTTTCCAACTCAGTGGAGTTTTTATTAAGAATTTATTTGAAAATGATGGAATTCATTGGCCCATAGGTACATTGGGAAATTATCTCTTTCCAGCTGTACTGTAGTGCCCTGCAGGCTTGTTTATATGTTCACACTTTTTTTTAAATAAAAGTCATTTACTGTAGAATACTTTTAATTTCACTTTCTGTATTTTAATTTTGTTGAAGGGCTGATTGGGATTTCCATGTTCTTATTAAAAATCTAACAAATCTGTTTGGAGTGAACTACATTCTTCCTGTGCCAACCCTCGTAAAATCAGAGCTGCACTAAAGGCTGGGTTAGAGATGGGAGCTTCATTTCCAGGTCTTCATTACTGCACTTGATCATTATTCTTTGCTTTCTGAACTTGTACCCAAGTTGGGAGAAGGGAAAAAGTTCCAGGGGGCGGTCAATATGGTTTAGAGCAGGGATAGTGAACCTATGGCACTCCCGCCATAATTGGCTGTTCGTTATCATTGAAAGCTCTAAAAGGTTCGCCTTTACAGTTCAGAAGCTGAATGGAGAAATGGTTTTCCCATAGCTTGTGCTCTGTAGCAGAGTGGGAGAGATGAGGTCCTGCTTTCCAAGGGCAGTGCCTAGAGAAGGGGATGCGGTATGTCGCCAAAGCAAGGTTTGGGCACTTAGTGGTGAAATTCCTCAGAACAGGGGACCTAACTGTCCTTTTATGAAAACTGAGGCCCTAGATCTACCTCAGGGATGGTGGGACAAAGCCAAACAGATTTTTCTTGATGGTTGAGAACAGACTGTAGTCCACTTAGAAGAGCCCTGTTGAAAAAGCTGTTGTAAAGACTAGCAAAAGGGGTCATAGAGGCTGCTTCTCTGAAACCTATTGGAAAACATCTTCCAAAGCATTTAAACCTGGAAATACAATTACTAGATTTGGAAATAGACCATTGTGTGGTTCAAGGATGCTGAGTTTGAATAAGACCATATAATACTTTGAAATGCAGAACTCAGCAGGTCCGTTCAGCCCAGATGGTCACAGGTTGATGCTGTGATCCCAGAAGGGTTACACCTGAACATAAGGGGTAGCGGGATGCAGCAGCTTGAAAATGGGCCATGAAAGGAGAGCAATGGGGCTGGCCAGGTGGGGGCGGGGGTTGGAGCTTGGGTGCTTTGGTGAAAATCAGGAAGCAGACTAGCCTACATTCTGGATATAAATGTCTTCAGAATTAGGACATCCATTGCCGCCAGTGCTTGCTAGTGGGGGTGGAACTGGATCCCCTGGACTTCTACTACGTGTGTCACAGCCCCGCGGTTGGAAATGAAATCCTGTGCCTGCCCGTCTCAGCTCTGTTCCCCTGTAGTGTACTGACACCCCTAAAAAAGCAGATCAGATGGCACCTGCACGTCTTCTTTCACCTGGGGATTGGTGGATGTGAAGCCTTCGGGAGCTCAGGTGAATGCTTTTCCAGGCCTATAATGGGAGAGGAGTTTGCTAATCAGTAGTTAGGGGATGCAGCCTGTTTAGACTTCCTGGGCTCATATTTTAGGAGTATGACTTAGTGGTTTTGTGACCTTCTGCAAATTATTGAACCTCCTGAAACTTCCCATGTCCTTATTTTCAAGATGAGAGTAATTATAACTTAGGCCTTATAGGATGGTCCTGAGAATTCAATGCAATGATGCGTGTGAAGCTCTTAGCATAGGGTCTGGCTCACAATAAGCACTCAACACATCAGCTCATGGGATACGTACGCCTTCAGCCTGAGGTGAACAGAGTAGAGGTGGGCTGGGACCAATGTCGGGCCCCCAGGACGTCAGCCCAAAGACCTGCAGCCCAAGAAAGGTGAACCGCCACCTAGAGCAGGCCAGAGCACGGAGGGCGAAAGCGCATGCCCAGCCGCAGCAGGTGCTGGGGGGACGGGCGAGGCCCCGCGGCCTCCCCTTTAAGAACCGCCACCGCCCACAGCCCGCCGCTGCGGCAGGGACCTCCCCTTTAACGCGGCAGCTCAGAGCTCGCTGCCCCCGCGGCGGCCGCTGCCGCTACCGCAGCCCCTCGGCCTCGGGCAGCTGCATCCTCGCCGGGCCGGGTCTCGCCCCACACCGCGCCCGGCCCGCCATGGTGTCCTGGATCATCTCTCGCCTGGTGGTGTGAGTGCGGAGGCGGCGCCGGGGGTGACGGGGACAGTGATGGGGGTGGGGGGTGCTCCCGGCTATATGCATCAGAGTCACCCACCGGCAGGAATCCCTGCTGGGGCTCCCAGGAGCAAAGATGTGGGACCGAAGGCTGGAAGGGGCAGCAGGGCAGGCCTAGATTCCCCCGGACCTCACCCCTGTTATTCATCAATAACCTTTTTTATGTTGCATTTCCCTGGTGCGGCGCCCTCCATCCTAGGGGCTGGCAGCCGCTGGTTTACAGGGGAGGTGGGCCGGTCCTCCTGACCTGGCAGATCGGGCTGCGGGAGCCTCGGGCCAGGCCCACCTCCCCCTGGGGGAGAGGACAGCAGCGAAGAGTGGGGAACCTGGGGCCTCCTCATGCTGTAGCGCGGAGCATGGCTGATTCCGTCGGGCCCTCCACCCTCTGGTTTCCACTGACTGTCGGACACGGAGACAGAGGACGGGACACCTGCCCCTGAGGTGCCTGGGATGGAAGTCTAGGCATCCATCAGGAAGCAGAGATGCGGGGAGGACGAAGTGTGGCGGGTAACAGGGAGGGGATGTGTGTGTTCAGCCTGGGATGGTGAAAGCCACCAGAGGGGAGGATGTTGGTGGCCTTCATTCCCTGCTGTAAGCTACATTGTGGAGCACTGTCCCGGGCTTCTTCAAGCTCCAGGAAGAACACACACACACACACACACACACACACGGCCCTAGACTTTGTCCTTGAGGATTCTGCCCAAACTCCGTCTGCACAGGCAGCCTGAGTCTGTCCTAAATTCTGGACCCTCCCTCAGCCTCCACCAAGAGGCTGACATCCTAGCAGCCCGCCCTATTGCTTTCCCATCCACTGATGTCCTGTGCTGATGTGCTGGTTTCCTAGACTTCTGAGTGGTCTGTGGGGTGGTTTCTCTGACCTGGGCAAGCTCCCCCAGGGGCACTTCTCCTTTTTCCACTCCTCCTTGTGTCCTGTCTGTGGTCTGTAACAGGATCACCAGCCAGGACCTTGCGCCCAGGGCCCTCCCCTGAACCTGGTCCCCAGGGTGTTCCCAGGGCCTTCTGCCTTGGTGCTCCCTGGTTGGCAGGGCCACAGTAGTGCCTCCAACTGCCAGGCAGAGCGCCCTGTTAGGTGGTGTTAGGTGGGGTCTTAGTGGAGCTGGCCCTGCCCAGCTTGGGTCTGAGAGGAGGTGGAGGGTAAAGGTAGATGGGTTAAATGGGCATGAAACTCCTGGGGCAGTGACCAGACCCCCATTTCCCCAGGGTGTGCCAGTGCAGAACCAAGGATTGTGGCTGAAGGGAACACTTTGGAGCCTCTGGCCTCTGGCAAGGGCTAGAGAAGAAGTGACCAATGGAGAGGGAGGGGCATGGTGGTCCCTGGCTGGGGTCTGCATGCCTGTACACCCCAAGTCTTGACTGCCTTGACCTTGACCACTGATGTGGCTGTCTGGAGTTCTGTCACTTTTCCCCTTGCCTACCCAGGGGCTGGTGCAGAGTTGGGCGGGAGAGGGGCCCAATAACCACGCCTGCCTCCCTAGGCTCATCTTTGGCACCCTGTACCCAGCCTATTCTTCCTACAAGGCCGTGAAGACCAAAAATGTGAAGGAATATGTGAGTGGATGACCCAAACCCCCTACCCAACCCACATGGCAGAGACAGAAGACAGTGGGTCGCACAACAGATGGGCAACTTAGTGGCAGCACTGTCAGCTACTGACAAGACGCTGAGGCCAAGTGCAGTCCTGCACGCCCATAATCCCAGTCACTCTGGAGGTTGAGGCTGGAGGATTGCATTGCAAGTTCAAGGCTAGCCTGGGCAATTTAGCAAGACCCTGTCTCTAAATCTAAAGAAAGAAAAGAAAAATAAACTGGGAAGAGGAATTTCCAGGGTATTCCCTTCTCCCAGCCTCAGTATAAGCCACAAAATTCAGGTCCTGGGTGTCCCTCCTTCCTCACAGCCCCTCCAGCATGGTTGGCAGGCAGCAGCAGGGTCCTGGGTGTTCCTCCCCCTGGCCCTGGTATGAGGGAGCCTGCAGATGCAGATGGGGGCCCTGGGTATTCCTGCCTCTCAGCCCCAGACCCCAGTGGACAACACCCTCCATCCCCTCAGGTGAAATGGATGATGTACTGGATCGTCTTTGCCTTCTTCACCACGGCCGAGACTCTCACAGACATCGTGCTGTCCTGGTGAGGCCCAGCTGCCCTCTTGCCTCTCAAGGCCCAGGCCTCTACCTTTCTAACCAGACAGATGGACAGAAGACCGGAGCCCAGGGTGCCGGCCATTGACTCCTGGCATCCCTTGGAGTCCTGCCTGACTTAATCAGCAAAATAAGAACAGATAATCCCCTCATTCTCTCTGGTGGCACCCAGCAACATGACTGCATTCAGGAGGCCTACTTCTGCTCCACTTACTGTCACTTTAGGTCGTGGCTCTCCAGGGTGCAGCTTCCCTATTTATGAAAGAGTCATGTGATTCAATCCTGTAGATCTTGGGTACTTGCATCCCGAGGCATTTCCCAGGCACTACTAACTATGCATCATGAGTGCTTTGAGGACAGGAGATGTGTCTGAATCAGCTGCATCTTCATAGCAGAAGCTCAAAAATGTTTGCTGAATGAATAAATTCCTCTCAGGACTAGCAACACAGTGCACTGGAAATAAAGAGTTTTACAGAGGGACACAAGGTGGCAGATTATTGCAACAAAGCCCATGTATCTGAGAATGATAGTTTTAGCAGAAGAAGGTGGCTAGGAAAGAGATGGGTTTAAGGATAGTTAGTCTAGAGTCCCTTGACACAAGCAAAGGAGAGGACTTTGGTAAGTTTCCTTGTGAGGACATAAGAGACCTTAAGGAATTGGGGCCTGAGCAGAAGGAGCTATGGGAATAGAGAGCAGCCCGTAAAAGCAAGGGCCATCAGGCACAGTTTTGCACACCCACAGTCCCAGCTATCCAGGGGGCTGAGACTAGAGGATCCCGGAGCCCTGGTGTTGAGGCCTAGTCTGTGTAACAGCGAGACTCCATCTCAAAAACATTTCTTTTATAAAACAACAAAACAAAACATTTCTTTAGCTGGGTGTGGTGGTGCAGTCTTGGGCAGTTTAGCAAAATCCTGCCCACCTCCTCCAAAAAAAGGGCTGGAGATGTAACTCAGTGTAAAGGCCATGGGTTAAATCCCCAATACAAAATATTTAAATTTTTTAAAAAAATCAAGGAGCGTGTCATGGCAGTAAGGGTTGGAATCCAGATCCCATCCCAGCCCTCTGTGGAGCGAGGGCAGGAAGAAGGGGTGAGGAAGGAATGGGGAGTCTTCGTAGGAGTGAGAGGGCCAGAACTTAGAGAAACAGGCAAGGAAAGCTGCTGCTGGGGAGTCCCCACTGGAGTCACTGGAGTCGCTTCTTATCTTTGCATGTGGGGTCTGGGCTGAGCCTCCCAGATCCCTTGGGAGCTGCATGGTGCCCCAGCACACAAAGAAGTGAGGGGTCAAACAGGGAGTCACTGTTGCTGAGCAGTGCACCCTGACCCTTCCCTGTGCTCTGAGCTCACTCTGTTCCCCAACAGGTTCCCCTTCTACTTTGAGCTCAAGATCGCCTTCGTGATATGGCTGCTGTCCCCTTACACCAAGGGCTCCAGTGTGCTCTACCGCAAGTTCGTGCACCCAACACTGTCCAACAAGGAGAAGGTTTGCCCTTCTCTTGGCTCCCTTCCCTGTCTACCTCCGTCCAAGACAGTCATGTATACTTGGCTCTCCCTGTGGGTGGCCTGGTGGGGCTCTGGCCTCTTGGAGCAGACAGCACCTTGGTGCAAGTATGAACAAAGGTATAGAGCCCCCCACTTCTCACCTCTCCCTCTTCCCCTGACCCCTCAGGAGATTGATGAGTACATCACGCAGGCCCGAGACAAGAGCTATGAGACCATGATGAGGGTGGGCAAGAGGGGCCTGAATCTGGCTGCCAACGCTGCTGTCACAGCTGCTGCCAAGGTGAGATGGGACGGGCCCGGAGTCTCGGGGCACCCACCTTGTTCATCCTGAGCCCCTGGCCAGGCCCTTGGCATCTACCCTGTCCTCAGGGCCTTGGAGGCTTCAGGTTTATGCAGCTCAGGGGTCCAGCCCTGGCTCTGCTACTCTCCAGCTGAATCATTTCCACTGGCTGGCCAGTTTCCTCATCTGACCAAAGGGAAAGCGAGGCCCCAGCCATGCAGGCCGGGTGAGGACAGTGTGATTACAGCATGGGCCCAGGGGCTGCTGCCAGCACTGTGGTGACCTCTATCTCCACCCCGCCCCTCCCCACTCTCTTGGTGCGTGGTGGTGACCCTAGGGCCAGGGGGTGCTGTCAGAGAAGCTCCGGAGCTTCAGCATGCAGGACCTGACGCTGATCCGAGACGAGGATGCACTGCCCCTGCAGGGGCCCGATGGCCGCCTCCGACCCAGCCCTGGTGGCCTCCTGGACACCATTGAGGACTTAGGTACAGGCAGGGAGGGCCCAGGGCTGCGCAGAGGCACAAGGTGGAGGAGGGCAGACAGAGAAGACCCCTGGACCCCTGTTCTCCTTTCTTCTCTCAACCAGGAGATGACCCTGCCCTGGGTTTAAGGTCTAGCGCAAATCAAGCAGATCCCCGAACAGAGGCTTCAGAGGATGACATGGGAGACAAGGCCCCCAAAAGGGTCAAATCCATCAAAAAAGTACCCAAAGCTGAGGTGAGAGCATGGACCAGAGCTTGGGGAAAACGGGCGGGGCAGGTGCAGCCTGAGCCAGGTCTCCCTCCTTTTCCTTCCTTCCACAGCCACTGGCTTCTAAGGCATTGAAGACCCGGCCCAAGAAGAAGAGCTCTGGCGGGGGCGACTCGGCATGATGGCCTTGTCCCAGGCTGCAGTGTGCAGAGTGAGGAGGAAGCCCCGGGTCAGGCGCAGCCCCAGCCCCTGCTCCACACTGTGCCACTAGCCCAGGTGTCTCGGCCCTGGGCCCCCCTCAGATGGCCATGTCTGGGGCCTACCCAGTGGCCGCTCCTCTGGAGGGGGCTTAGAAGAGAGGAGGGAGGCCCAGCTGTGGAGGTTGATGGCGGAGGCTGGGCCCCAAGGACGTGGGGGGCTCCCCAGCCAGCGCTGATCCTCTCCCCGCTCTAGCCCTGCCCCCCCCCACCCATCCAGTGCCTTGCTGAAGACCACGGCCAGCCCTTCTCTGAGCCCTGACACACCTGCTGCTCTCCCCAGGTTAGGAGGGGGGCAGTCTAGGCAAGGAGAGGCCTGAAGGCACCAGGAGAAAGGGAGCAAATGGGGCACAGGCCTCAGGAACCTGGGCGGCTGTCAGTGCAGGACATGGGGTTAGTGTGGGTTTAAATGACCAGGATGGCCTCCCAGAGCTGCAGCTGGTGGGCCTGTGTGCCACCTGTCCCTGGCAGAGATGGGGCTCCAGGGGTGTGCGTATCTCACTGGGGCTGGAGTGGAGGCCGTTCGGGTGAAGGACTCTCCCTCCAGAGGTCACCTCCTCCCACTCTCAGGCCTGCCTTTCCCTTTCTTGACCCTGCTTGTCGCTGAACCTCAGAGGACCCCAGCCCATCACAGCATGGGGCTCTGAGCGACCTCTCAGCTCCCTCTCTGTCCTTCATTCCTGTTACCTCACCCTTTCCCACCCTGCCTGCCCCCAGGCTGAATTCCTTCATTCCCAGGCCCACCATAGAAGCCCTGCTGAGCTGGCTCTTTTCCTCATCCCGGGGGCCCATCCTTCCTTGCCCAGGGTCCCATTCCTGTGCCAAGCAGACCCCTGTCAGAGTCCAGCTCAGCCCCACACCCTGCTCCTGCTTCTGCCATGGCTTCAGTCAGGGCCAGGAAGAACTCATGAAGAAAAAAAGAAATGCAGGAGCCAAGGGGCTTCCAATTCCTTGCAAGAGGCTGCCCATTGGACCTTTGGCACTGGACGAGCCAATAAACCAAACTCTGGCACCTCATTTATTTTGGCTCTGTGTTGTTCTTACCCTCCCCAGTCCACAGGTGGAAGGATCCCACCTGAGAAGTAAGGCCAGCATGGGGAAGGCGGGAGGAGAGGAAAAGGCCGGACTCTGAACTCTAGGCGCTCTGATCTCCAGGAAGAGTCTGCCTTGGGATGGTTCTAAGAAAATGGTTTTCAGGTTCAAGAAAAAGCCAGCTACCTAACAGGGGCCCCGAGAATTGTCTTGCCCTTCCAAATGTTGCCCCAAGACTCCAAACCCTCTGGTAGCCCACAGAAAGTGCCAGATGGAAGTTCTAAGGACACAGACCCCAGGGAAGCTCCCAAGGAAGAGAGGAAGAGAAGGTGAGATATGGGGCTGCTAGGTTGAGCTGGAGACTGGGTGGCTGCAGTGCCTAGAAAGGCCAGAAAATGTTGGAGGGGATTAAG
The DNA here is from genome assembly GCA_004026905.1 of Hystrix cristata. Lineage (NCBI taxonomy): Eukaryota > Metazoa > Chordata > Mammalia > Rodentia > Hystricidae > Hystrix > Hystrix cristata. The sequence continues at coordinate 135,443 of PVJO010001229.1, forward strand.
CCAGACCATGAGGGCTGAGGGAAGAGGTAGAGAAGAGGAAGTTAGGACAGAAGCTGTGAAAGAGCCAGTGGCCTGGGCCTTGAGGCGGGCAAGGGAGACATTGTGCAGTGTGGCACCAGAAAAAGAAGGGGTGGGGAGGAAAAGGAGGATTGAGGCCTCAGGGCATGGCAAGTGCGACTGGCTGGGGTGAAACTCTGGAAGGCCAGAACCCAGGAAAAGGGAAAGAATGGCAGAGGCGGCAGCAGAAGAGATTAGCAAAAAAGCAGGGAGGGAGTGAGAAAGCAGAGAAACAGTACACAGCTCAGCCTTGTAAAAGGAAAGTGGAGGAAGTAGAATATGGGGAGGGGCGGGTAGCGGGGATGAGTAGAGGCCTAGACCAGGATCTGGACCCTGAGTTTGACAGAATGTCCCTTCGTGAGGCTTTCCTTTCCTTTCTCTGGCATCACAGGGCACGTTCACCTGCCACATTTGAGCCAAGTTGCCAAGAACCTCCCAAACTGTGGTCATAGTGGGGCAGGATATGAGAAGTCCATTGTCTGCCCTGGAATCCTCCAGTGACCGGCCCTCTGAAGGTCATTCCCTCCACCACTGGTCCCTGAGCACTTCGGCCCCTTTCTCTATCCAAAAGAAGAGGAAAGTGTCAGGATAAAATTCAGGGACAAGACTCATCCTAGAAAGATCCTCTGAAAGATGCCAGCAGCTACCATATGGCCAGGAAACCAGGTTAAACACATGCTAGTTAAATCTCCTTTCTGCATAGCGTGTGCGTGCACAACCACATCCTGACCCCCCCCACCCCACACCGCTGGGACATGTCTGCACCTATGTCTGGTGGATAAGGGGATCACTACCAGACTCTGCATTGCCAGGCTGTTCACACACAGTTGGGTTTCCCCATGTCAAAAGGAACATGCTCAGATTTCCAAGCCACTGGTCTGTTTCCATGGAAACATTCAGGCTTCCAGAACTCTAGGCATAAGCCCTGCCCACTGTGGTGCAGGGGAGGAGAGGGAAGATGGAAGATGACAAAAAGAACGTGTGGAAAGGCTCCAGGGAGGAGGCTGGCTGGTGGGACACATCCAGGTCTAGGTGACCCTGTGCTGTCCGTCCCCTCATTACCTGGGACCACCTGCTGGCTCCCATCTGCCTTAGTAGATCTCCCAGGCTAGAGGAGTGGGAGAAGAGATGTCAGAACAGAGGTTGATGGCCAGAGCTAGGGGGAAGCATCAGATCAGTGCCTGGGTTCCCAGGCGGCTTGGAAAGGTATTATCTTTGAGTAGGAGGCTGGAGCTGGGGTCTATTGTTGTGTCCTATGCCCAAGCCTCCTTGGGGACACTGGGCAGCCCCCTCCACATCTCAGTCCAAGGCTGTGATGGCCTCAGGACTGGAGCCACTTCAGCCGGCTCCTCCTCCCTTTCTTGTGGGCGCCCCATACCCGGAGAACCTGCTTAAAATGGGATTTCCAGGCCTGACGTCAAAGGAAAGCCGTCTCTCCCTGATCACCAGAACGGAGCCCAGCCCTGCTCCTCCCGGAAGGAGGCGGCCCGAGCAGGGGAGGGAGGGGCCGGATGATGGAAAGGAGCGGTTTCCAGGTCTAAAGACTGTTGGCTTCCCCATCACTTTACATTTCAGCCAGTGAATGATCGTTTCCCTCCCAAATCCCCCCGCCCGCCCCATTTTTTCTCTGTGCTGGGACACACCTGGCTGGAGGAGACGGAGGACACCTCAAGTCCTCAGAGCGGACGGTAGCTTCCGTCTTGCCTGAGTAGGTACCACATCCACGGCATCCAAGCTGGCGGCAGCGATGGTAGGAAGGGTGTGTGCAAAGAGAGAAAAATCCACTAGGTGGCGCAGCTCTCTTCCAATGTGGGACTCCGCGCCGAGCAGAGGACGGTCCTCTCCTGCAGTCAGTCCCTCAAGTTTGGTGAGCAGAGAACCACATGCCCCATTCCACTGAGCCATGAAGAAAGCATCTTTGAGGGTGCACAGAGCAGCTGTGGATTCTAAAGCAATTTCTGCCTAAGCCCGGCGTGTGTACATACCCCCTGCTCACCCCCCACACGAGGTGGTCAGTCCCAAAAGGAGCCTCCTTGGTGTGAGGATCAAACACCCTCTCTGGGGCAGGGAAATTACCAGGCTGACCCTGGGAGAGTCCCACAGCCCAAGAGACCCAACTTGGGCTCTGTGTGTGTGTGTGTGTGTGTGTGTGTGTGTGTGTGTGTGTGAGATCAGGGATCAAACTCAGAGGTACTTGTATCACTAAGCTACACCCCCAGCCCCCTTTTCTGAGACAATATCTCCCTAAATTGCCCAGGCAGGACCTGAACTTGCAATTCTCCTGCCTCAGCCTTTCAAAGTGCTGAGATTACAGGTGTGTGTCACCTCATGTGGCTCAACCTAGGTTCTGAAATGGCATTTTTAAAATTCATTCATTCATTCATTCATTCATTTATTTATTTTGGTGCTAGGGATCAAACTCAGGGCCTTATGCCTGCCAGGCAAGCACTCTAACCAATGAGCTAAATCCCCAGCCCCTGAAATAGCATTTTAAAAAGATGCTGGAGCTGATCTGAGAGTCAGAAGTAGGGGTTGGGCCAGGCATGGTGGTGCACACCTGTACTGTTAGCACTTGAGAGGCTGAGGCGGGAGGACTGCCATGAGTTGAAGACCAGCCTGGGCTAGGTAGTGAGTTCAAGGCCAGCCTGAACTACATAGAAAGATCTTGTCTCAAATATATATAGGGTTGGGTCCAAGGACAGAGAAGTTCATTCAGCTGCTGATCCTTCCCTTAGTTTCATCCATGCACCATGAAGTTGGAAAAGAAGATCATGTCCCTACTCCCTAAAGACTGGAATCCCTTTGCCCATGTATTCTTGCAGGGTCTGGGAGTGGGCTCCCCACTGACCTACCTTTCCCTGATCACTTTCCCAAACTGACCCCTGCATCCCTGATTAATTCCCTCCTTTTTATTGTCCCAGGCAGATGAGTGATCATATACCAGAATCTCTCAGCTATGCCCATCATTTGGGAACCTGAATGCAGGTAGGTAAATGTAGCTCCTCAGATGGAGTTTTCCTGTCCTTCAGCAACACCAGCTCTTCGCCAGAATTTCCACCCGATCTCATCTCAGCCAGAATCACAACTCAGTCCCATAAACTAAGAGGAAGAGATCCCACAGATGAACTAAGCCAGAGCCCTGGGAAATACAGGGTGAGCTAAACCAGGCAGAGACTCTTCCTGGTACCTTGGTTTCTCATCCAGATCCTATTTCCTCCGTTCCATGTCCATCCTGGGCCTGCTAGGTCCAGCTTTCCGAGTGGCCAGCTTGGGAGACTGTAGTCTCCCTGGCTCCACCTGGACTGATTGGAGCCTGAGCAGAAGCCACTCACATGCTCCCAGACTTCTCTGGCCTGAGTCTCTCTCATCTGGTTCGTTCTGCATGAAGAGGGACAGAGGAGGCCATGGAAGCTCTGGAGCCGCCACCAGCTCCCTACCCTGCCGCAGACAGGCACACTCAACCTCTTCCTTCTGCCAGAGATTTTTGGTTCTCTTGTTTTGCCAGGTGAGCTGGGAAGTGACTCCTCCCCTACCACACCTGCAGGCTGTCAGGGGCGCCCTCTAGGCCTCTGCTGCACCTATCCTTCCACTGACAGCACACACTGATTAGTGCGGCTTCCCCACCCGACCCAAAGCCCAGCTGTAGGCAATGGATCTGGCTGGTTCACCACTGTCTGCCCAGCGCTTAGCACAGGCCTGGCACACAATAAACACCGCAAGTTTTTGTGGAATGGTTGAGCGATGCCTCATTCTCCCACTCCTGGAAAAACAACCTTCAAACCTCAGCTGCCCCTGTAGAGCTGCTCACCTGTCTGAGCCTGAGGCTGCTGTGGAGCTACACAGGGCTGCCTGGACCTGCTGCCCTTGCTCTGATTCCCCAGCAGGTACCCACGCACACTCCTTTTCCTCTCACACAGATGGGAGTCAGCTTTCCAGCCACATTCAGTTCTCACTTTAATTCAAATGCTAAATCGGGAAGAAGAGCAGCTTCACACTCCTGATTTAGCCTGGGAGAGAAAAAGTGAGACAGCCTGGATGTTGCCAGGGAAAGGAGAAGGCTGGGTCTGGGGTTGGAAGTGGTGTCAGACCTACCCAGAGCCCAGAGAACACCCCGAAATCCCCAGTACCCTGCTCCTAAAAATAAACCACCCAGACTCTGCCCCCAGAGGGAGCCTTAGGGCCCCTTTCTTACACCACGGCAGCCATCCGGGTATTTCCTGAGTTCCAGTTCTGTGGGGATGACTCGGGGGAGCAAAGGACTCTCTGGTTATTAAAACTATAGAGGGATCTGCTTCTGCTTTGATCACTGGTAGTAAGAACCTGTAAATTTCATCTTAAATCTGGCTTTAAAGCCGGGCATGATGGTGCATGCCTGTAATCCCAGCGATAGGGAGACTGAAGCAGGAGAATGGCCATACCCATGAGTTCCAGGCCAGCCTGGGCTATATAGTAAGGTCAAGGTCAGCCTGAACTACATAGACAGACCCTGTCTCAAAGAAACAAGACAAGGGCTGGGGATTCAGCTCAGTGGTTAGAGTGCTTGCCTAGGAAGCACAAGGCCCTGAGTTCAATACCCAGCACCAAAAAAAAAAAAAAAAAAGACAAGGTTCTGGAGGTTTAACTCAGTGGTAGAGTGCTTGTCTAGCAAGTACAAGGCCCTGAGTTTGATCCCCAGCACCACCTCCCCCAAAACCCTAAACAAATATAACTCTAATCTCCCTCACCATAGCTATTGGTTATTACTTCACAATGGTTTGTTTTTGTTTTTGTTTTTTTGCAAGGGGATAGAACTCAGGGCCTTGTGCTTACAAGGTAAGTGCTCTACCAATGAGCTAAATCCCCAATGTTCTTAGCAGTATTGCTCATAATAGTGGGAAATCGCCCTCTATCAACAGATAAATGGATACACTATGACATAACTGTACCATAAAATATTATTCAAATTTTTAAAAGAATGAAATATAGATGAATCATGTAACCATTATACCAAATGAAATAAACCAGACTCTAAAGGCCACACTTCTGTGAGGTACCTAGAACAGTCAAAGTCATAGAGACAGAAATTTTAATACAGGTTAGCAAGGGGTGGGAGGAATGGGGAACAGGGAGTTATTGCTTAATAGATACTGAATTTCTGTTTGGGAAAATGAAAAGTTCTGCAAATGAACAGTGATGATAGTGAATGTACTTAATGCCTCTGAGTTACATACGTGTGTGTGTGTGTGTGTGTGTGTGTGTGTGTATGCTTGGAGTTTATTTTCTGCTTGGTGCAAGGCTCTCTTCTGAGAGCTAGGAAGGCTCAGAGTGGCCAGAGGCCAGAGGGTCTCTGGCCTTCCGCTGGCAGCTGGTGTTCTGCAAGAGCCCAGCTGTTGCAGCCCATCTCCACCGCTGCAGCCTGCCTGTCTACAGGTGGGGTGGGTGGGCAGGGCTCAGCCAGCACCTGGGAAGCTGAGGCTGGTGGTACCGCCAGCTCAGGACAAAGGCCTGCTGTTGGCCCTGCTGGGCTGGCCGAATGGCTGCTTCCTTGTGGTTTCCAAAGCCAGGCCCCGGCGACCATGCTGTTGGGAGCCTGGGGGGATTCCAAGTGCTCTGGGGACCCCAACTCTGTGGCCGTGTGTGATTTACTCCCCGAAGAAGAGCTGGCCCACAAGTGACCCGGCTCAGCCTTGGGGAGACTCGGGTGGTGGGGGATGGCTCCCCCAGGGTACTCAGCACTTCTGCAGGAGTTGTTGCAGGATGCGGAGTCCAGCTACCATGTTCTCTGCAGGTGGTGGAGCCCTTGTGGGCCTCAGCATGAGGTCAGGGCAGTGGGGACCAGGAGTGCTAGGCTGCTGCAGCTCCACCAAGCTGCACCCGGGTGTGCATGCACTGCCGCTGAGTTACACACTTAAAATTGACTAAAATAATGTTTTAGATATGCAGTATTTTATGACAATTGTGTGTATGCATAGTGCTTGAACAGAGCCGCCTTGTGCATGCTAGGCAAGCGCTGTCCCACGGGGCTACACATTCTGCCACAAAAATAAATATTAATTAATCAGATTTAAATTTAAAAGACACTAGTCCAATATCAGCTTCAAGACACTGAAGGGCGCAGCTGACCCTCCCTCCCTCTGCTGCTGCTTGCTAACGTCATTGCCTGGATGCAAGCTCCTCCGCCTGCTGCCCGCTGCCACCTTCCTCTCCACGCACTCATTTCGACTTTGCCCTAAAACAGCATTCCCATGTGGAGGGAGTTGACAGGAGGGCGGTTGGAGGAGGAAGAAAGAGAAGCCCCTTGCAGCCAGGCTCCCAACTACCCTGCTGCCACTGTACTACAGGAGACGGATGAGCCTTTGGGCTGAGCTGGCTCACTGGTGCCGATGCTGCCAGGCCTCCCTCCCTCCCTCCTGGACAGTAGCCTGCTGGCCTGCTGGCCTTGCCACCTGCCCTCCCCCTGCCAGCCTTCTGAGGTTGTTCGCACATGGCAGGTTGGATCTGCCTGCCCGGGAAGCACGTCGGTGGTGGGAGCTGTCGCTGCTTCTTTTCTGCTTTCTCCGTTAGGCTGTGAGCTGCAAAACATGGGGGACTTTCCTTCTCTATCTCTTTCTGTTGGGGGAGGGTGCTGGGGATCCAACTCACGGCCTTGGGCTTGCTAGGCAACCACTTTGCCACTGAGCTAAATTCCAACCTCTCTGTATCTTATTTTGCCCCCATGCCAGGGTTTTTTGTAACTTTAATACTTTGAGCAGATGATGTTTGATAAATTACTGTTGAATGAATGATTAGAAATTATCTGTTCACAGGTCTGTCTCCCCTCTCTGCCTGATTCAAGAACTTTTTGAGAGCTGGGCATAGTGGTACACATCTGTAATCCTGGCCCTTGGAAGGCTGAGGCAGGAGGATCGCCATGAATTCAAAGCCAGCCTGGAATACAAAAACAGGACCTTGTCTCAAAAAACAAACAAACCAACAAACCAAAGAACCTTGCATAGTAAAAGCACTGTCTGGCTTACATTGAGCCCCCAGAAAACAGTTCTTAGTGTAACCAGGGTCTAGCCAGAGGACTCTGAAGCCAGACCACCTGGACTGGAATCCTGGCTCCACCAAGGCACGTCGGTGGCCTTGAGTAAGTTGTATGCCCTCTCTGAACCTGTTTACTCATCAATGAAATGGGAGTGGTACTGACTGACCTCATAAGGCACAGAGAAGATGAATGGCTGTCACAAAGCTTGTCATGCAGTAAAGGCATGTTGGGGTGTGGCGGGCATGGAGAATACACGCAAGGATTCAGGAAAAGCCGAGGACATAAGCGCCGCTGATACTGCTGTCTTCCTTGTATCCTAGGGTATGCTGGGGTGGTGGGGGGAGGCCACGCCAGAGTGGGGCAACCCCAGAAGCTGCCTCCTTCCCTCCTGCCGGGTGTGCACAGTCCCGGCTCACCCCCACGAAGCTGAGCAGCCCCGGTGCTGGGCGGTGGTGAGGGGCCAGAAATAACTGCGTTGCTATTCCTGCCTTTCTGGGCTGGATGGAAATGCTGCCTCTCTAATCTAAAGGCTGCTCTCTCTCTCTCTGACTTCCTGCACATCAGTGGGCTCTTATGTAATACTCCCCTCCCTCTTCTGCCCGGCGAGCTTCCAGAGATTTCTGCAGCCGGCTGCCTTTGCTGCACACTCAGCTGGGGGCAGGGAGAGGGAGCAGAGAAGCCACCACAGGCTGAATTGTCCTCTGAGCCCAGGTCTTGCTGGCCTCAGACATGGCAGGGAGCTATGGCACAGGGTAGAGGGACTGCCGTTGCCAACTGCAGCCTTTTTCTGCATCTGCAAGGCACCCCTGCACAGAAGACCCAGAGAGCCCTGCTCCCTCCAGCCTCCCTGCTCCCCTCCCAGACCCCCATGAGGCAAAAGCGCTATGCCCTGTTACTGTGCACCAATGTCTTCTGTTACAGGCCTAACCTAACTGTCCGACACATCACTCCTCCCACAGACCCCCAGAACAGGACTCAGGCAGCCCAGTCCTGTCTGGGCTGTGCCAGGACCCCTCTTTACCTGTTCGCTTGTATGTGTGTTGCTGAGGAGGGAACCCAGGGTCTTGCATATGCTAGACAAGCCAAGCTATACCCCTAGGCCCTCAGGGATCCTTTTAGCAGTCTTTGGATCCATCTGCCTCAGGCCTCAGCAGCACGCTGCATGTCCCTTCCTGCCTAGTCTAGGACTCAAGGTTGTCCTCTGGCATCTTTAATTGGAGTAGAATAAGCCAGGCATGATGGCACAAACCTGTAATCCCAACACCCAGGAGGCTGAGGCAGAAGGACTGTTATAAGTCCAAGGCCAGCCTGGTCTGTGTAGTAAGTTCAAGGCCAGCTTGAACTGCATAGCAAGACCCTGTCTCAAAATCCAAAATAATAATAAATAAATAAAGATAACTGGAGTAGAAGAAATGGCTTCACATCTCAGCCCTCTGGGAGGATTCCCTCAAGTGTACCTTCTGTCCCACCCCATGTCAGGCCTCGTCAGATTTCTTCTCACTGCTTAAGGTCCTCCCTGGGCTGAGAGCAAAGCTGCCCCACACCCATTCAAGGCCAGGCCCTCAGTGTTTCCGGGGGAGCCCCTCAGCCCTCGGAAAGTGTGACAGGCGATCCAGACAGAGTCACTTCCTGAGCTCCAGGCAGGCCACCACGTGGCAAACTGCGGCCCAGCAGCCCATGTGGGTGCTGACGTAGCCCCACAGAGAGGAGGAAGTGGCAGTGGAAAAAGGGGCTTGTTTTCCTCCAACAGCTGCAGCCTGCTCTGCCCTGGGTTGGGGGTCTGAGACAAAATGGCTTTACTGGCTTTCTCCTGGAGCCTCAGCTGCCTTGGGCGAGCCAGTTCTCTCATCTCTCTGCCTTCTCCTCTCCAGTTTTTGAGAAAAGTGTGAGTGCCAGCCGCACCTCTGACTGTAGACCCTTCCAAGATCTCTACTGGGACCACTGAACTCTGAAGGCCCCATGTCATCCCTAAGTATCCTATGCGGCCCAGCAGGCCTCCAGACCAGCATGCACAAGAGCTCAGACTTTCCTTTACATCCAGCCTGGCTTCTTGTAGGTCACTGGCCAGTTGTTCTACCCAGGTTACTGGGACAAGTTGGTGTTCACAAGCCCAAGCTGAGCTTTGGCTTCTAGGGCGGGGCCAATTCTTTTCACACACATACACACACACACCCGCCAATCACAGCAAGCAGAAGTGTGCCACCGGCCAGAAAGCAGGCGGAAGAAAGTGGGGACGATGTCTCAAATACCCCAGCCCTGCTGCTGAGAAGCCTGGTCAGGGCAGAGCCCCCTCTAGGGCAATGGCTCTTAGGCCTTCCTGCTCCCCGTCAGCCCTGTCACAGAGGCCTGCAATCTGCACCGTGTGCAGGGGCTCTGAACTCAGGTCCTGATGCTGGACAGGAGCCTGGAATCCAGCTGGTTCTCCCAAAGCTCCTGGCTTATGCTATGGAAGCTGGACAGGATGAAGAAGGCTCCCTCTCAGATGGGTGTGGCACACGCCTGTAATCCTAGTACTCAAGAAGCTGAGGCAGGAGGATTGCTATGAGTTCAAGGCCAGCCTGGGCTACACAGTGAATTCAAGGCCAGCCTGAACTACAGTGAGACTCTGTCTCAAAAAAACAAACAAAACAAAAAATAAAGGACCCTTTCTCTGTGAGTTGTGAACAAGGGGAAGTGAGGGTGGTGAGGGTAGAAGCATAGAGCTGAGCACTAACTTTCTGTGGCCCACACCTTACTCTGAGGCCCCAGACTTATCATGGCCTGACCTCTTTCCGTCCAGATCCCCTTGCCAGGCTGTCCCTCTGCCTCCACTTCTGTCCAACACACCTCTACACAGAGTCAACTTCCTCTCATCTTTTATAACTCTGCGTGTTACCTCCTCCAAGCTACCTTTTCTTACCTCTCTAGCGCATAAGTTCACATTTTCTATGATCTGCAATTATCCCTTTTCTTTGCTTAACTGTTTATTTCTATCTATTCCATAAATGATAATTTCCATGAGGCAAAGTCTTCCTAAGACTTAGCACTAACTAGCACAAGCAGCCACTTATAAATCTTTTTTTTTTTTTTAAGGGAGTGTGCTAGGGATCGAACTCAGGGCCTTGCACTTGCTAAGCAAGTGTTCTACCACTGAGTTAAATCCTCAATCTCTCAACTTTTTTAAAAGAATGACTGTTTGGGCTGGAGGTGTAACTCGGGGGGAGTGGAGCTGTACCTAACATGCATTAGGTCCTGGGTTTGATTCCCGGCACTGCAAAAATAACAATAAAAACTAAATCTTTAATATAATCCTATCTTCGGTTACTTTTGAATAGGAACCCTCTCTACTCTGGTCTGTTTCCCCACTTTCCAGCCTCATTTCCCGAGACAGACCATCCTTGGCCTTTCCTGGCCACTCCGCTCCCAAGCTAGGCCTGAAACAACTTCTCATTTCCCTACCATAGTTTGGTCCTCCTTGTGTTTTTATCCTCCAAAACCTCTTAATCATCTTAGCCTTCTCCTAGATCCCTAGATCACTGCCATCTCTCCCTTCTTTTCTCACTTATGTCCCTTAATGTCACTGACTTTTGGTGACTAATGCAGCTGCCTTCTTCTATTGGTAATCCTCATGCATCACAAAATCCAGGCTCCCTTTTACCCAGCCATAATTCCTCCAACACAGGGCCTACACCATAGGTCATATTCCCTGACCTTGCCCACACCGGGGCCTCAGAGAGGTTTTTGGTTGTTGTTGATAAAGGGTGTATTAATTAGGACCGCTTGGGCTCCAAGTAATAGAAACTGAACTGAGGCTGTTTTAATTTTACTGAATAAGAAAGGAATTCAATGGCCTGCATAACTAAAAAGGCCAGGGGCTGAATGCAGGGACTTACTCACCATATGTACACCTCTTCTTTCTGCCTTCCTGTGCACTGGCTTCATTCTGAGGCAGGCTCTCCAGTCCCAGGCCAGGTGGACTCCAGGCTTACATTCCATTGGCTTACTACCACCAGGGAAAGAGAATTCTTCTTTCCTAAGAGTTCCAGAAAAAGTTCCCGAAGTGATTCTCACTGTCCTGATTTATGTCCCATGTTGTCCTAAATCACTATGGCTGGGCAGATGAAATGCTCCTAGCCTAGAGCATCCTAGACGGGTGGCCAGGCTTGGGTTAGAAACCTACTTTGAGATTTAGAATAAGCTTACCTTTCCTAACCATCTGAATTGCAGTGGTTCTCCCAAGGAAGTTGATGGCTGAAGGAGTTATAAAAAGAAGGGGAATTGATGTTGGGCATGCAGAAGGTACAAACTATGAAGATTTATGATGTCTAGGTTCAGTAAGGACCTGAAAGTATCTTAGATCAACTTGTACTTTAGAATCACAAGGGAACTGGTTTGCCCTGGCCTGGGGAGGAAAATGTTCTCTTGGCTCCCCAGGGACAGTGCAAGGCTCTTAGGCTGATGCCTGCTCAGTGCTGGCACTCAGAAATTCAGGAAGATTGTGCTTCAGTCGGTGGAGGGAGTGCCACAGGTGATTATGCTGCACAGTCAAGTTGAGAGATTCTGCTGTAGGAAAGGATGTTCTACTGCAGCAAGGATTCCAGATCAGCTCTCAGGGACAATGTCCTCTGTGTTAGGATTGGAATGCTTCTCCTTGTCTGCACACAGCTTTTCAGAAAAGGATCACTGGGGTTTTCTTGAAGGCTGAGGGTAAGTGGGTGAACTGTGGGTGATATTGTGGACCCAAAGCCCCTGAAATTAACAAGAGCTACTGTGTACTGAGTGCCGGCTTCACTGTGCTTTGGGCTTCACAGATGGCCGGCCTGTGCATATTTCAGTCTTCACTGTGCTTCCATGTGAATATCATTAACTTTAGCCTCACTTTATAGTTGGAGAAAATGGGATACTAAGAGTTTGGCCAGGGTACCAGAGAGTAGCAACCTGGACATCCAGAAGAGGGACCGGCTATCTGGCCTGGCATTCCTGCCCTGCAGCAGAAAGTGTCAGTGTCAGCGAGGTCATTACTCCTGCCTCTGATGAACAGCTCGGCAGATGGTAGAGCAGGCCTCTCACCTTACCCGAGCATGTAGGGATGGAGAGTACAAATACAAGGGAGTCCTCGTTCATTTACCTGATTTCTTAAATTGAGTTCCATAAAAAAATGGGGGGAGGGGAGACAGGGTCAAGGGGGATAAATTCAGAGGGATGAAATCCAAGAGACCCCCCGGAGGGGGCGTTTAAACTCCCTGAGAATCGGAGCCATCCCCTTTCTCTCCGGTGTCCTCAGCACCTTCCTCCCCTACACGCAAATTACAAATAAAATTATAGATAAATTTTTTAAGATTCTGTTTTTAAATCAAGAGAAACACCACTTCTCCTAGATTCATAGCTAGAGCAGAAACCTTCCCTTCCCGGAATCCCTGGTTCCCTTGGCGGGGGGGGGGGGGTTCCCTGTCCTCCAGCTCCCGGGAGACCTGCTGAAATCGCCCGCCCCCTACCCCCCGCGCCAAGCCGTTGGCCCGGCAGGGGGAGGGAGGCGTTGTCCCCGAGTCGGGGCGCCCAGGCAGAGGCAGCTCCCCAGGCACTGCAGGGAGAGCCCGGGCGGCGGCGCCTGCTCAGTTCGCGCTCACTGCGTCTCAGGCTCCCCCGGCCTGGCTCGGCGCCCGGCGCAGCAGCGGGGAGGGAAACCGGGAGGCGGCGGGCGGAAGAGCCCTCTCAGCCAGGGGCCCCGGGACCCAGCTGGAGAGGGACCTGCAGGGGGCAGCACCGAGCCGCTGCGCACGGCCTCTTCCTGCGAAGCCTGGGGTCCCCGGGCAGCCCACAGGGAAGTCCTCTCCTCAGAATCCTGCAGAGTGCGCCCCTCCTCCGCCATGGCTGCAGAAAGGGGGAGAAGTGCCCAAGCGCCACAAGAACCCTTAGCTCCCGGTGGGAACAGACTCGGGCTGTCCTAGGGTAATCACGTTCCCACATTCGGCCCCCCAAAGGTGAGCTCCTACCCGGCAGGGACCAAGGAATGGCGTTTCCGTTCTGGATGGTGCAGAGGGGACTCCCGACCCCAATATCCCCAGCCCACTGACAGGTGGTGGAGAAGCAGGCGTTGTACTGCTACGCAGTCTCAAAAACCATGTGGCCGTCATTCTCTAGCCTCAGTTTCCCCAGTGACACCATTGGTCAAAGCCCGAGGTCAAGGCCCCGCCTCTCCCGGGCGGCCTCCTCCCCATCCTGCCCAGCCGCTCCTCCCTCTGCTTCGGGCTCGCTCCCACGGTCCCCGCGGTGGGCGGGCGGGCCCTGGCTGACGGCTGCAGAGCCCTGGCCCGGCCTGCCTTCGCCCCCGCTCCCGGTGCGGGCTTCCCCAGCCCAGTTCCCACATGGGGGCCGCCCGAACAGCCGCGCGCCCCGCGCCCCACGCCGCACGCCATCCCCGCCCGGCGTCCCCGACTCTTGCGCGCGCTCGGGCTCCCGGCTCGGAACTAGGAGGGGAGGGAGGCGGGAGGGAGCGCTGGAGAAACGAGCAGCGACCCGGAAACGCCATATAAGGAGCAGGAAGGATCCCCCGCCGGAACAACCCTTATTTGGGCAGCGCCTTATATGGAGTGGCCCGATATGGCCCGGCGCTTCCGGCTCGGGGAGGAGGGAAGGAGGCGGAGGGAAGGGGCGGCGGCCACACCGGGAACTCCGGTACTCTCGGGGCAGGGAGGCCCTGGCTGCGGCTCCAGCACTGCGCCTCCCCGAAGCCCGGGCTCGCGAGGTGCAGGAGCTGGCGCGAGGTCCGGGGCGCTGGGTGTGAGTGCCCACCGCTCTTGGATGGGGGGCTTCGCGTCACTCCGGGTCCTCCCGGCCGGTCCTGCCATATTAGGGCTTCCTGCTTCCCATATATGGCCATGTACGTCACGGTGGAGGCGGGCCCGGACTGTTCCAGACCCTTCAAATAGAGGCGGATCCGGGGAGTCGCGAGAGATCCCAGCGCGCAGAACTTGGGGAGCCGCCGCCAACACCGCCGCCATCCGCCTTCCTCTTCCGCCAGCCTCCGCCGCCACAGGACCTGCCCTGCCCCAGCCTCCGCAGCTGCGCGGCGTCCACAGCGGCCCTCGGCGAGGGCGAGCCCGGGGAGCCCACCTTCGCTCTCCCTAGTGTGCCCCGCGCCCCGCATGTGACCCGGCCAGGCCCCAGCAAGTGCGTCCCCAGCAGCTCCAGTCCGGGGCTGCGCCCAACCGCCCTGCCACCCCGCTCTCCCGCTGGCTTGTCCGGGATGGCTGCAGCCAAAACCGAGATGCAGCTGATGTCCCCGCTGCAGATCTCCGACCCGTTCGGCTCCTTTCCTCACTCGCCAACCATGGACAACTACCCCAAATTGGAGGAGATGATGCTGCTGAACAACGGGGCTCCCCAGTTCCTCGGTGCCGCCGGAGCCCCAGAGGGCAGCGGCGGTAACAGCAGCAACAGCGCGGGCGGTGCAGGTGGGGGAGGCAGCGGCGGCAGCAGCAGCGCCTTCAACCCTCAGGGGGAGCCGGGCGAGCAACCCTACGAGCACCTGACCGCAGGTAAGCAGCAGCCTTCGCTGAGAGCGAGCCCCTTCGCTTCCAGCCAGATATCCAGATCTTCAGCCGCAGGAATGCTCCTGGACCTTAGGGGTGCAACCGGGGTTTCCTTGCCCTTCCTCGCATCTCCAGAGTCCTGTATTTAGAGGGATGCCTGGGGACAGCCCCCACTCGGAACCTGAGCAGTGCGCAGAGGACCCAGCTTTTGTTTTGGATGGCGAGCTCTGGAGCTGCGTGGGTGGCTGGAAAGGGGGAGGGCTTGTTTGATGAGCAGGGCTGCACCCCACCACCACCAGCAAAGGCTTGCCTTGCCTCTATGTAACCAGTCCCCAAGGAAGGGCGGAGATCCGTGGCCTGGGATGTCCTGGCAGCCCAGGGTAGGGGGCACGCAGTAGCCGCGGCCGTAGGGGTGCTGGCGGGAATCCCTTGCCCGCGCATCCGCGGCTGCGGAGCGCTGGAGCTGGAGCTGCAGTGGAGGGGGATTCTCCGTGTTTGCGTCAGCTGTTGTTGAAACAGGCTCTGCCACTGGAGCAGGTCCAAGAACATTGCAATCTGCCGCTATCAATTATTAACTGGCTTGAGAGTCAATGGTAGCTGGCTGACCTCTTGTCTGGCAGCTTGGGTCCTTCTCTTGTCCTCCAGTGATTGCTCTCCAGTAACCAGGCTCCCTCCTCCCTCTCTCCTGGCAGAGTCTTTTCCTGACATCTCTTTGAATAACGAGAAGGTGATGGTGGAGACGAGTTACCCCAGCCAAACCACTCGGCTACCCCCCATCACCTACACTGGCCGATTCTCTCTGGAGCCTGCACCCAACAGTGGCAACACCTTGTGGCCTGAGCCCCTCTTCAGCTTAGTCAGTGGCCTGGTGAGCATGAGCAACCCACCGGCCTCCTCATCCTCAGCGCCATCTCCAGCGGCCTCTTCCTCCTCCTCAGCCTCCCAGAGCCCACCCCTGAGCTGCGCAGTGCCATCCAACGACAGCAGTCCCATATACTCTGCAGCACCCACCTTCCCCACACCCAACACTGACATTTTCCCTGAGCCACAAGGCCAAGCTTTTCCAGGCTCCACAGGCACGGCGCTCCAGTACCCACCTCCGGCCTACCCTGCTGCTGCCAAAGGTGGCTTCCAGGTTCCCATGATCCCTGACTACCTGTTTCCACAGCAACAGGGAGATCTGGGCCTGGGCACTACAGAACAGAAGCCCTTCCAGGGCCTGGAGAGCCGTACCCAGCAACCCTCGCTTACGCCACTCTCTACAATTAAGGCCTTTGCCACCCAGTCGGGCTCCCAGGACTTAAAAGCCCTCAATGCCACCTACCAGTCCCAGCTCATCAAACCCAGCCGCATGCGCAAGTATCCCAACCGACCCAGCAAGACTCCCCCCCACGAACGCCCCTACGCCTGCCCAGTGGAGTCCTGTGATCGCAGATTCTCTCGCTCCGATGAGCTCACTCGCCACATCCGCATCCACACGGGCCAGAAGCCCTTCCAGTGTCGCATCTGCATGCGCAACTTCAGCCGCAGTGACCACCTTACCACCCACATCCGCACCCACACAGGCGAGAAGCCGTTTGCCTGTGACATCTGTGGGAGAAAGTTTGCCAGGAGCGATGAACGCAAGAGGCATACCAAGATCCACTTACGGCAGAAGGACAAGAAAGCAGACAAAAGTGTTGTGGCCTCTTCGGCCACCCCCTCCCTCTCTTCCTACCCATCTCCGGTTGCTACCTCTTACCCATCACCAGTCACTACCTCTTACCCATCCCCAGCCACCACTTCATACCCATCCCCTGTGCCCACCTCCTACTCCTCTCCTGGCTCCTCCACCTACCCGTCCCCTGTGCACAGCGGCTTCCCATCGCCCTCGGTGGCCACCACCTATGCCTCCGTGCCCCCGGCTTTCCCTGCCCAGGTCAGCAGCTTCCCTTCCTCGGCTGTCACCAACTCATTCAGCGCCTCCACGGGGCTTTCGGACATGACAACAACCTTTTCTCCCAGGACAATTGAAATTTGCTAAAGGGAAAAGGGAAAGAAAACAGGGAGAAAAACACTAGAGACATATGGACAAGAGGAGGAGCTGGCCGCTAGAGGAGGTCCTCTTAGGTCAGATGGAGGTTCTCAGAGCCCAGTCTTCCCTCTACTTGGAGTGGAAGGTCTGTTGGCCAACAACCCTTTCTGCCCACTTCCCTTCCTGCCCAGTTCCTATTCCCTTTGACTTCAGCTGCCTGAAACAGCCATGTCCAAGTTCTTCACCTCTATCCAAAGAGCTTGATTTGCATGGATATTGGATAAATCATTTTGGTATCATCTCCATTGTATGCCTGACCCCTTGCTCCCTTCAGTGCTAGAAAATTGAGTTGGCAAAATGGGGTTTGGGCCCTTCAGAGCCCTGCCCTGGACCCTTGTACAGTGTCTCTGCCATGAATTTTGTTTTTTTGGGGTACTCTTGATGTGAAGATAATTTGCATATTCTATTGTATTATTTGGAGTTAGGCCCACACTTGGGGAGGGGGGAGAAAAGCCAAGCAAACCGGTGATCCTTTATTTTGTGACGATGCTATAACAATAAGTTTGAAGCTTTTTTTGAAACAGCAGTCCTAGGTATTAATTCGAGCATGTGTCAGAGTGTTGTTCCGTTAGCCTTTTTGTAAATACTGCTCGACCATACTCTCACATGTGGCAAAATATGGTTTGGTTTTTCTTTCTTTTTTTTGGAAAGTGTTTTTTATTTTCCTCCTGTCCTTTTGGTTTAAAAAGTTTCACGTCTTGGTGCCTTTTGTGTGACACGCCTTGCTGATGGCTTGACATGTGCAATTGTGAAGGACTTGCTCACCTCTAGCCTTAAGGGGGGCAGGGAGTGATGATTTGGGGGAGGCTTTGGGAGCAAAATAAGAAAGAGGGCTGAGCTGAGCCTTGGCTCTCCAGAATGTAAGAAAACAAAATCTGAAACAAAATCTGAACTCTCAAAAGTCTATTTTTTTAACTGAAAATGTAAATTTATACATATATTCAGGAGTTGGAATGTTGTAGTTACCTACTGAGTAGGCAGCGATTTTTGTATGTTATGAACATGCAGTTCATTATTTTGTGGTTTTATTTTACTTTGTACTTGTGTTTGCTTAAACAAAGTGACTGTTTGGCTTATAAACACATTGAATGCGCTTTATTGCCCATGGGATATGACATGTATATCCTTCGGAAAAATTAAAAGGAAAATAAAGTGGCTGTGATTGGGTATGTGTTTCCTGGGCTGGGAGAAGGGCTCAGCTAGCGAAGAATTTGAGGTTTTTCTGATGACGGGCTGTGACAGACAGAAGAATATTCCAACCGGAGTCACGCCCAATATGTGTCCCTTGGTGACTCTGGCTCCCCACACAGACAACCTGCTGGGAAAGAGGATCTTGTCTTCTAGGTACGTTCTGAGCCTATTCTCCCTCAATCTGGTGGGCTTCAGCTTTACCTTGGTTAGTTAAAGCTAAGGAAGGTCATGATTAAAGATGGGACTGTGGCCAGAAGCAGTGCTGTTCTCTCAGCATCCGATATTTGGCCAGCCCCACCCCCACGCCTGCTCCGGGCTGGGAAAGTCTGTGTTCCTGGAGATCCTGGCCACGCGTAGTTCAGGGACACAGGAGCTGGGCTGATGTGCTTTGAAAACAGTGACAGAGCTGGGGCTGACTCAACTTCTCTCTCCCTTCATCTCCCCGGCAACTCGAGGGCATTAAAGAAGCTTAGAAGAGGCAAGAGCCAGTTTTTCAGCCAAGAGTCCTTCCAGGAAGAAAACCTCGTCACTTGCCAGCTGGAACTGCCATCCTTGGCAGCTTCCTGGGGCACAGGGCAGAGTGGGCAGTAGGCTGGCCTGGTGTCTGTTGTTCCTGTCCAGGCTGAGTCTGTCCCCATTGTGCAGCGAGCACGTGGTGCTGAGTTCTTTGGGCCTGGTCCCCGAGTCCCCTAGAGCAATCCTTGTAGGTGTGCGAGCCTCTGTCCACTCTGAAAGGCCTCGATCTGGCCATGACAGACACCGAGAGGACAGTTTCTGTTTAAGGATTGTGGGCTGTCAGCTGGGAGACAGATGTTACCCTGTGACGTTGTGGGTTATACAATATGGGCAAGCCTTGAGGTTCTTTGGGATCATAAAGAAAGGCGCTCAGACCATCTGTGGGCTTAGAAAAGGTGAGAAACTGAACTGGGGCGCCTAAGGAGATATCAGGCACCTTGGTTTTTGCAGAGGCAGGGAGGATGCTGCCTAAGCTGTTGACCTGGGAGTGTAGATGGAGTGGAGCATCAGTAGGAGCACCGCCTCCAGTGCTGATACCTGAATGTTCTGTGGGTTGATCAGATACCGCAATCCACAGGACAGAGTGCATGATCCCAAGACTTGGCTTTCCAACTTCTGACTGCTAAAATTGTAGAGAATGACAGGGTCCTCTGCCCAGTATGGTCACGGGCCCTGAGTAAGGTCAAGGTCACCCCTTCTACTCCTGCTGAGGATTCCCCAGATTCTCTACCCTCTTGGGGGCCAGTGCAATTCCAGTAACTCCTTAACATTAGCCTAGTTCTTTCACTTGCTTCCTAACCTTTTCCCACTGACACTGTTGACCTCTGCCCTTTCCCAGGACCTCAGACTCCCGGTTTGGAGAGAAGAAACCAGGTGCCTTCTGTGGACAGGGCACATCCCTCCCTGCAGGCGTCCTGACACCTCGCCAGGTCCCAGTGGGACAACATTTGTGTTGGCACACTCCTGCCCAGCCCCGCCTACACTTCCGCATCTCACGGTAGGCGCAGGAATACAAGTCTGTGCCTGTTACACATTCTTAGGAGTTTCTCACCCCAGACTCCCAAGAAACAAAGCTCAGCAAGAAAAAACATGAAAGAAGGAGCAGAGCTACTGTTCCTTTAAGGCAGTTTCAGACTGTTCAGTGCCTCACAAGGGGATTCCTGACCAGTTCTTACAACCAGAGTGAAGCCTGGAACTGGACTTGACAGTGAGGCATTCTGCTGCAGATGGCTTTTTGGGAGGATCTGTCAAGCTCACTAGTTACTTTTTATTAGTCCTGTCGCTGGAATTTCTTTAGGTTCTGAGAGTCCAAATTCAAGCTCCTAAAAAAACAAACAAAACAAAAAACAAATTCAAGCTCTTTTGTATGGTTGAAACAGGACACATTTCAAGAACTGGCTTCATTTTGCAGACCTGTAGTATAGCGAATGTGCTGACTGATATAAGAATAAGGAAAGTGTGTTGAGCTGGGCTTGGTGCGCACACCTGTAATCCTAGCAGGAAGACTGTAAGTTCCAACTCGGTCTGGGAAATTTGTGATTTAGCAAAACCTTGTATCAAAATAAAAAGTAAAGCTGGGCATGGTGGCACACACCTGTAATCCTAGCACTTGGGAGGCTTAGGCAGAAGAATTGTCATGAGTTCAAGGCCAGCCTGGGCTACATAGTGAGTTTATTTATGGGAAGCCTGAACTATAAGGCAAGACCCTGTTTCAGAGAGAGAGAGAGAAAGAGAGAGAGAGAGGGAGAGAGAGGGTAGGGAGGGGCTGGGAATGTAACTCAGTGTGAAGGCCCTGGGTTCAATCCCTGGCACTTAAAAAAGAGAAAAGAAAAGAAAAAAGACAAACAAAGTGTGGACTGGGAATGTAATTCAGTGGTAGTGTGCTTGCTTAGCATGAAAGAGGCCCTGGTTTTGATTCCCAGCACTAAAACAGATAGTAAACATATTTATGTTATTTCATTTTTTGAGACAGGGTCTTGCTATGTAGTTCAGGCTGGACTTGAACTCACTATGTGGCCCAGGCTGGCCTCAAATTTGCAGCAATTCTCCTGCCTCAGCCTCCCAAGTGCTGCGATTATAGGTGCGCACCACCACACCCAGCTATTTTATTTTTATTATTTGTTCATTTAGGTTTTTTGAGACAGAGGTTCTCTCCGTACTTCAAGCTGGCCCTTGAACTCACTACAATCCTCCTGCCTCATCCTCCTGAGAACATGTTGATTTTAACTCTTGCTTGGAGGAGAGAACTCTGAAACCAAAGATGCAGAACAGTGCTAATAGGGGCCCACAGAGTGTTGAACACCTGAATACTACCTGAGAACATCACCATTTAGGGCTTCAGGAATGTGGGAAGGACAGAGACTAGACAGACAAGTAGGGTGGAAGAAGAGAGAGAGGGGAGGAGGGAATTTGGCCAGCTGAGGACAGGTTTAGATCTGAAGTAGAAGAGCCGGGTCCTAAGGACCCTGGAGCCCTTCCTCCTCGTACCTGAGCAGCACTCCATTAGCTTCAATTTCAGGAATGCACGTCCCCTTCCATTTGAAAGGTTCCAAGCACTCCCGAATGCAGAGCTTAGCTAGGCTGTCACGCTGAGGTGAGCTGCGCGCCTCCTTTTACCTCCCAGTGTGGCTGTGACAGGGTCAGGCCAGTATGGCTGTTTGCTGCCAGGTCCCCTCCCTGATACAGGAAGTTTTCACCACTTTATGCCACATTTAGTGCATCCTGAGAAGGGAAAACATTGGGCAACCTGAGATCCCAGTGTCCTGAGGGAAACGAGGCCAAGTCTAAAAGCATCTGATGCCAAGGAAATAAGATTTCAACATTTTACCCAAAATCCTACGGGTGCTAATAAGATTTTGTACCTAGATAGTAAATCTAGCCCACTACTTCAGCACTTCTCGTGTTCATTTCCCCAAACCTAGGAGGACCTTTTATGGAGAAGCTTCCTAGAAATCATCTCTAGGTCAAGGTGGTGGCTCAGCTCCTCAGAGCTAAGACCCTTATCATATTTCGCTTTTTTGGGAGCTCTCCCCGCCACGCCTATTCTGTGTATAATAAACTGTGTATATAATTTGAGATTGAGGGTGTAGCTCAGTGGTAGAGCACATGCCTAGCATGCGGGAGGCCCCGGGTTCTGTCTCTAGCACAAGCGGAAAAAGTGTACGATTCGATGGGTCCTGACATACACATACACAGACAAAACCTTCACCACCATTAAGCTAGTGAACTTATTGTCACCTCCAAAAGTTTCCTCATGCCCCTTGGTGATCTTTCCTTCCTTTGGCCTTGTCCCCAAAGTAAGTGCTGATCTGCTTTCTGTTGTAATAGATCAGTTTACCTTTCCTAGAGTTGCTTGGAATTATTCAGTGTGTACTCATTTTGATCTAACTTCTTTCACTTGCCATCCCCCGCCCCCTGCTTTTTTTCTTTCTTTTTGGCAGTACTGGGCAGTCGAGCCCAGGGCCTTTGCACTGAGCTATCACCCCAGGCCTTTTCATTTTTGTTTTGTTTTGTTTTGTGTTTTTTGGGTTGTTCGTTTGTTTTGAGATGGAGTCTTTCTAAATCACTAAACTGCCCAAGCTGCGGTTCAGCTTCCTGTCCTCCTGCCTCAGCCTCACAGAAAGCTGGGATTACAGGTGTGTGCACGTGGCACCATCGTTTTATTTATTTATTTTTATTTGTATAGAACTCTGCCACTGAGCTATACCCTTAGCCTGCATCACTAATTTATGTCAGGTGTGTCTTGTGTATAAATCGCTCACTCCTTCTGCCTGAGTAGTATCCACTATTCGGCTGTATCACAGTCTGTTCATCCTTTCATCTATGGGTGGATATTTGGATCGATTCCCTCTGCACCTATTACCAAGAAAACTGCTGTGCACATTTGAGTGCAAGTGTTTGTGTGGATGTGTTCCTGTTTACTCTAAAGTTTCCCTGGGAGTTTCTGGCTCCTTCTTCCCATCACATCCCTATTTACTCACCTCCCTGGCCTGTGAAACAATAATCACTCATTTCCCCCAGCAATCATGGCACAGCTTCCTAAAATTTGCTGCTTTTAATCTTTCCTTGAGTAACCAGAGCTGGCCCCTTCATCATTTATATTGCTGTACTCCAAACTCTCTCCTGTTTGTTTGTATCTTCCTGATAATGAGATGTCTGGGCTAAGCAAGGAATATTCTCATTATCTACTCAGCCTGGAAAGTATACATCAGACCTTGGTACATTTTCCTAAGGGAGATAAATAAGTGGCAGAGGGTGGCCAGGGATTGATGAGATGCTCCTACCTCAAAAAAACCAAGGGGTTGAGATAATGTGAGAAGTTGCCCTGGGAGACTGATCATAAGAGGTCACCTGGACACTTTGCCTTTATTGCTGTCTCCTGGGGGCTCTTCCCCAGGGGTTTTTTGGAACACTGGCCCCACTCAGCCACAGACCATAATTTATCCCATTTCCATCTCTCAGTTCTGGGATCATATTTTATTTTTATTTTTAACTTTTATTTTAATGGTACATTTTAGATGTACATCGTGATAATATTCATCATAGGGGATTTGTATCTGTACAAGGGATCATATTTTAATGAAGACCTCTGTCTTTCCTCAGTGGGCCACTAAGGCTGTAAAGGGCAGATTCCTAGTGTAGCAGATAAATTGCCACTTGCTGATGGCCTGGTATGTGTTGGAATTGGAGTGGGGGCCTAAGGACTTGGGGCTCTCGATCTTTGTTGATTGGATGTAGGTTGGCTATTCAATATTCCCTGCTGGTGGATGATCTGTTAGCAACTGGCAGGATAGAAGCATCAAACAGCTGCTGCTGGCTTCTAAATTTCTAGGCTGCAGGATTTTTGAAAATCAGGAAAAGCCTGGAACAGTGGTGTGTGCCTATAATCCTAGCACTTGGGTGGCTGAGGCAGGAGTAATTGCAAGTTCAAGTCCTGTGAGACCCTGTCTCGAAATAAGAAAATTAAAAAGGGCTGGGGATGTAGCTCAGTGCAGAGACTCTGGGTTCAATCCCCAGTACTGAAAAAGTAAATAAATAAATAAAAACAGGAAGAGGGTTGGGGATGTAGCTCAGTGGCGGAGCACTTGCCTAGCACATGCAAGGCAGGAGCGGAGGGGGAAGCCAGGGACTTTGTATGGCCCCCACAAAAAAATCAGAAAGCATTGTTACTTTATTAGTATTCTTGGTTTTTGTTTTTGGTGTTTTTTTTGTTGTTGTTGTTGGGTGCTGGGGCTCAAACTCAGGGCCTTGCACTTGCGCTTGTGCTTGCAGGCACTCTACCACTGAGCTAAAGCCCCAAACCCTGCTTTATTAGTTTGTGGAGTTCCTTCAGCTATTTCACTGATTTATCGATTCACTGACTGACTGAATTACTAATTGTGTCAGTGTCTGTCTACAATGTCCAGGCTGCCTTGGAATTCCTGGGCTCATGTGATCCTCCTGCTTCAGCCTCTTGAGTAGCTGGGACTACAGGTGTGCACCATCACACCCAGCTTCCTCGGCTATTTCTTAGAGAACTGGTGAGATCTTGCCCTTGTCATTGAATTCTCTTTCCATCCCCATTTCCAACATGCAATTCATGCATACTAGGCTTGAATACTTTCTCTTAAATTTCTTCAGCTTTTCATTGAGTTGATGTTGACCAGGTAGTCTTGTGGGTTAGGTGATTTGTTTGCTTGCTTGTTCTGCAATTTAGTGGGCACCTCTTGGAAAGAAGAGCCCAAGTATTGGTCCATCCCAATCTGTGTGCCTCCTAATGCCACTCAGACATATTTATCAAAACAAAAACAACCACATTTACCAAATACCTACTTCATGTCAGGCCTTCAGCATGAAAAGATAAACAGGACAGATAATCTGGGGCAGCAAAGAATTGGGTGGGGGGAGATGTGGAAATAAATAATTACCAGACAGGGTGATATAGTAGAGGCGTGTTCAGGGCAGGGAATGACTAATTCCATCCAGGAGGAGAGGAGCAGGGTGGAGAAAGAAGATTGGGAGTTCACAGGACGAGAATATGCAGGGAGAGGGACAGCAAATTGCAGAGGCCACCACGTTGGGTGAAGCAGTAAATCAATGAAGATGTGGCCAGGAAACAAGGAGGGAGGGTGGAGATGCGGCTGCAAAGGCAAGTTGGGGCCAGATTAGGAAGGACAGTCATAGGGATTTCTTCTGGGAGCCTTCGGAAGTAGGCAGACAGCTTCATTGGTGTTTCTGGGCCTGAAAGGCTGCACACTTCCTGGTTCTCAGAGTGCCCTACTCCACTTCTGAGGGAGTTATTGCAACAGTAACAATAATTTAGATATATCACTTCCGCTCTTACACATGCTTTTGGGCTGTGTGGTACTGGATATTGAAACCAGGGCCTCTTACATGCTAGGAAAACACTCTACATCCCGAGCCCTTTTTTATTTCTTGAGAGAGGATCTGGCTAAGCCAGTGAGTTGCCTCGGTTGAGTTCCAACTTTCCATTCTCCTGCTTCAGCCTCCTGAGTGCTGGGATAACAGGTGTGTGCCACCACGCCCAGCTTCGTGTATTTTTTTTAATGCTGGGGACAGAACTCAGGTCCTAGCAATGCTAGGTAAATGCTGTACCACTAAGCTATATCCCCAACCCCAAGCCGCATTGTTTCATTGTGGAAATTTTTAACTATTCATAAAAATAGGAGAGAATGGTGTAATTAATGAACCTCTCTGTGTCAACTAACAAGTTCAACAATTGTCAATTTAGAATCAATCTTGTTTCTTCTACTACCTTCCTTTTTCCTCCCACGTCACTGGATTATGTTGAAGCAAATTTCAGACATTATATAATTTCATCTGTAAATACTTACATACAACTTTATTAGGAAATTGCACACACACACACACACACACACACCCAAAAAGGGAAAAAAAAACCCCATATACATCTTTATTAGTATTTACAAGCTCCTTTAGGGGTTGGTGGTTTAGCTCAGTGGTTAAAGTGCTTGCTTTGCAAGCAGAAGGCCCCGAGTTCGATCCCCAGCACCAAAAAAAAAAAAAAAAAAAAAAAAAAGAATTCCTCAAGTTCCTTTGTCTAAATCAGGACTCAAAACCACTACACTTTGCATTTGTTATGTCTTAAGTTTCTTTTCGGTCATAATAATATTGCTGTTTATTTATTGAAGAAACCAGGTTATTGGTCCTGAAGAATTTCCCATTTTTGGAATCTGATATATTGCATTTTAATTGTCATTTAACCTTTCTTCCTTCCTTTCTGTGATCTGGGGATCAAACCTAGGGCTTTGCGAATACTGAGCAAGTGCCCTACTACATCCCCAGCCCTTTTTTACTTTTTTGAGACAGAGCTTGGCTAAGCTGCCCAGGCTGGTCTCAAACTTTTGCTCCTCCTACCTCAGCCCCCTGAGCAGGTGGGATTGCAGGTGTAGGCCACCGTGCCTGACTTAATATCTTTTTATTGCATGAATTTCCTAGAAACTGGCTGTTAGATACAGAGGCTGGGTCAGATTCACTTTCAATTTTTTTTTTCACTTTCAATTTTTAAGTGATGCTATATATTTACTATTTTGACATGAGAAGTACATTTTTTGGTTCTCTCTCTCCCCACTGTATGTCTCTATCTCTCCCTTTAATTTTCTAGATATGGCTTCTAAAAATTAGAATATAATTTACAAGACATTAAATTCTCCACTCGAAGTATACAATTCAATGATTTTTCAGTATATTTGCAATGTTGTACAAACATTGCCACTAATTCAAGAACATTATAATCATTCCCAAAATAAATATTATCTTTGTAGCAGCCACTCTCCATTCCTTATCCCCCTCCCCTCACCTAAAACTACTAATCTACTCTTTTTTTTTTTTTTTTTGGTGGTGCCGGGGATCGAACTCAGGCCCTTGTGCTTACAAGGCAAGCACTCTAATCACTGAGCTAAATCCCCAGCCCCCCTAATCTACTCTTTGTCTCTATAAATTTCCTTTTCTAAGAGATTTTGTATAATTGGAATCAAGCAATATGTAGCCTTTTGTGTCTAGCTTCATTCACTTAGCTTAATATTTTTAAGGTTCACCCATGTTTTATCATGTATTACCACTTCATTCTTTTTTATGGGTGAATAATATTGCATTGTATGGCTATACCACATTTGTTAATCTGTTCATCAGTTGATGGACATTTGAGTTGGTTTTACTTGTTGGCTATTGTGAATAATGCTGCTGCTATGCGCATTATCTATAACCATCCTCATGAAACTATGTTTTCAGTTCTCTTGGGTGAGTGTCTGTTTTTGTGATGTTAAAATTGATTACTGGACTCAAGTATCATTGGTATTATAAAGTGCCCCTTCTATCTTTCATAAACTTGTTGTAGGAAGCCTTTCTCAACCCTTTTTTGAGCAAGGGTCTTGCTGTGTTTTGCAGTCTGGCCTTGAAATCCTGGGCTCTAATGAGCTTCCTGCTTTAACCTCCCGAGTAGCTGGGACTACAGGTGTGTTCCACCACGCCCAATCTTCCTCCATTATTGACTATCCTAATAAATCTCATTAGGAGTTGCAAAATGGTAATTTTGTAATTCTATCATTCCATTTGTATTTATTAGCTAGAATTTTTTAGACTGAATCATAGGTGGAAAAAGGCAGGATAAACTGGGCCTGGTGGCACACATATGTAATCTTAGCACTCTTGGAGGCTAAGACAGGAGGATCACAAGTTTGAGTCCAGCTCGGGCAACTTAGTGACTTAACAAGGCCCTGTCTCAAAATAAAAAATAGAAAAGGGCTGGGGATGTAACTTAGTGTGAAGGCCCTGGGATCAATCCTCAGTACCCAAACAAAAGGATAAATAATTGATTTACTTCTTTCTTATATCAAATAATGATAATTTATAGTCCCTATATGGAACCCTCATAAAAAAATGTGGATGTCTACATACTCAAGGTTATTCACGGAGTTGCAAATAAATTATGATTCTGGAGCCTGAAAAATGAAGTTATTTTAATCTGTACTTGAAGAATTACAGAGTATCCACTTTATGTCCCACAGCAAAATTTTATAAGTTTCCTTATTCCTTTCCTTTCTAACCCCTCTCTTTGCATTCTCCCCTTCCCCTTCCTTATTATATACATCAGCCCTTCTTTCTCTCAACTTTCAGGATGCATATCTCATTCATTCTTATTCCCTCACACTCCCGTTCTCTCTCTGTCTCTCTCTTTCTCTCTCTCGTTACCAGCACCCTCAATACTCCTCATCTGGATTCTGCATCACGGGAGATCCCGTGATGATGACATAGGCCTGTAGTCCCAGCTACTGGGAAGGCTGAGGCAGGAGGATCACTTGAACTCTTAAGCTCCATTCTAGCCTGGGCAGTACAGTGAGATCCCATCTCAAAACGTTTTAAAACAACAACAACAAGAAACCCACAAGCAAAACAACCCCCAGAAGATCCAGGACTAGAACTGGGGTTAGCAAAGGCCAAGTTCTCCTGTCTAAAGAGTGATGATGAATTCTGACCTGGAAACCTTTTGCAGATAAGAAAAAAATGGGAGAAACACACTAATCTCATTTCTGTCACATGTATTGTCTTCAGTGAACATACATCCCATGTGGTGGAATAAACAAATAAAATGCCTGAAAATCAGTGCAGATAGTAGAGAAGGAAGTGAACACTATTCTTTACTGCCTTCCAGTTCCGTCCTCTCTACACAGACCGCTGCATCCTTGACTTCCTGCTCCAGGGAAAGTGGAGTGGAACTTCTCCTCCGACTCAGGATTCGACCGTTTCCAACCCCACAGGCCTCAGTGAGTGGGAGCCTGGAGTCTGGCTCCTGCGCCAGCACCGTGGAGCCCAGAAGGCCTCAGGGAGAGGAGCGCTGGCTGCGGGGTACAGCTCCTCCATCTTCCAGCCGAAATCCTGGGCTGTCCTGTCTCCAGGAAACACTTTGCTGGATTCACTGAGACCTCCTAATGGCCGTTCATTTAGACAGCTTCGCCTCTCTCCAGGAAACCTCAAGCCTTGAGAGGTTAGTGGAGTCCTCCCAAGGCCTCCTCCTGCTTCAGGAGTCTATGAGTGGAGCAGAGAGGCCAACTGACAGCAAGCCCCAAGCCCTTGGACCTCATGTCATGTCTCACCCACATTCCAGGCCCTATCAGCACTCTAGGCGGCAAGTGTGAACTCAGCCAGGCTTCCACCTGTGTACTGAGTTCTAGGGAAAAGAAGTGTGGCAGATTTTTGTGGCCTCAGCCTTTTGGAGCAGGAGCCTCCAGAGGGGTGATACACTTCAGTGATTTGGGGATGTGGTGGACTGATATGGTCAGTTTGAGCAGGAATGTCCAGCTGGACTGAGTTGGTGTGGTTCTGGGTGTAGAAGATCCACCTGAGGATTGTTGCTGACACAACATAAAGGAGAACACGAGCAGAAGATAGTTGCCAGTTGTTTCCCAGGGGAAGCTCTGCTGTGGCTGGTACTCCCGGAGTGAGCTCAGCTGTTCTTGTCACAGAAGGAGCTCGGGGCCTTGCTGTTGTTCACGATGGCTGCTGTTGCTTCAAGGGAGCTCTGGTCTTCATCTTCGTTGTGACCATTATGTCCTGGTTCCAGTAAAGATTTCTTCAGCCTTTTAGTGCAGACATGGATGTACATGGGACAGTACTGTGGGCTCCCGGCTCTTGATTGAATCCTTTGGGTCTCCAGTGCATAGGTAGACTTTTGGCACTCTTCCTGCATTTGGCTTGTGGGTGAATGTTGTAACTCGTAAATGTCCTGTATTAAACCTGCTCTCTTGCAAACCACTGGCTCTAGAAAGGTAACTAATATGCTGGCAACAAAGCAAAGTGGTCAAGCCAAGTACTCTAGAGTCACAGAGGTCCCAATTATAATCCTTTACTCTGCCATTTGCATACTTAGTGATCACAGACAAATCCACTACATCTCACAGCCTCAGTTTCTTGGTTTTCTTCTTCCTCCTGCACCGAGGATCAAACCCAAGGCCTCATATATGACAGGTAAGTGCTCTATCACCGAGCTACACCCAGCCCTGAGTTTTTTTTTTTTTTTTTTTTTTTTTTTGTGGTGCCAGGGATCGAACTCAGGGCCTTGTGCTTGCAAGGCAAGCACTCTAATCACTGAGCTAAATCCCCAGCCTCCGAGCCCTGAGTTTTTAATCTGTAGAAAATAGGCATAATGGTTTCATGTTGTTGGTTGTCATGAAGCTTAAATGAGACAATGTCTATATAGTGCCCAGCTTCCTCCCACTAATTGGGAGTTAGTAATATTGAGAGGCTATCGATCTCTTCTAGAGCAGGGTAGTAGTGGGACTATGGCTCTGTGGTAGTGTTTGCCTAGGGATAACAGGATTTACCTGAGGCAGGGGAATAAATGAATGAACGAGATAGTAAGTGAAGAGTGTGGTTGACACACTGTAATAACTGTCAACCACAACATACCTCCCTGTTTTGCTTAAAGCCACAACCTGGCAGTTCCTTCCCTTACTCTGTTCCAGTTGCCAGGGAATGATTTTTGTTGTTGTTTTTGTTTTGGCTATACTAAAGATTGAACCCAAGGTCTTTCCACTGAGCTACATACCCAGCCTCTTTCATCTTTTTTTGGCGGGGGGGTTGGTTTTGAGACAGGGCCTCATTATGTAATTTAGGCTGCCCTTGAACTCACAATGTAATCCAGGCTGGCCTCGAACTCATAGCAATCCTTCTGCCTCAACCTCCTAAATTCTGGGATTAAGGCATATGTCACCATGCCTGGCTCATCTTTTGAGACAGGGACTCCCTAAATTGCCCAGGCTGTGGTCAAATTTGCCAACCTCCTGCCTCAGCCTCCCAGAGTGCTGGGATTACAGATGTGCACCACCATGCCTGGCTACTCTTCTTGTCTTCCCGAAAGAAGACACTAACAGAAGAATGACACTCAGACTAGAGTTTATGGGGAGGGTGAAGGAGATCCAGGGGCTCCCCCCTTCCTCAGCTGCCTCTCCACACCCCAACCCAGGGCTTTCTGGCTAGTGTCTCTAGGGGCCAAGTGCTGCCTGAGGGTGCATTTTAGGCAGTTTACAGTGAGCAGAGGGTCAATGTTAATCTTCCTCACCTGCAGGAGTGACTGCTCAAAGCCATGTGCCTCTCGGCCAGCAGGAGGAAGGCACGGAAGCGTCCTCTTTTTTGTGTGTCTCTCCCCTCCCTTCTGCGGGGGAGCTGACTGTGCTCACTCCAGAGGGACTGAGGGAAGCCGGCTGGCTCTAATGTGATTTTGCTGAGATGAAGCTGGCAGGCTGGAACCTCTTTCCCTCTGCTTGTTCTCTGCCGGGGAAACTCCAGGATGGAGATGAGGCAGCTGGGTGGGAGAAGCCTCCAGCTTGCAGCTGCTGGGGCTGCTGGGAGAACCATGCGGGCCACAGAGACAGCCTGGATGCCGCTCTGCCTTCCTGAGCACTACCTGGAAAGGAAAGATTGCTTTCTTCCTAGCTCAGCAACAAATACAAGAGTACAGGGACATCATGGAAAGGATGTGAACAGGGCATCAGGAGATCTGAGTCCCAGTCTCCTGGGTGTTATCACACCACAACCATAAGCTTTGCTTGTTTGTTTTCTTTTGTTTTTTTGGGACAGGTTCTTGCTATGTAGCCCAGACTAGCCCAGTGATCTTTCTGCTTCAGCTGACCAAGTGCTGGGATTACAGGCATGTGCTTCAAACTACATAGAAGAGCCTGTCTCAAAAAAAAAAAAACCAAAAGAACAGTCAGGTGTGGGGGCGCACTTCTGTAATCCCAGCACTCAGGAGGCTAGGCAGGATGATCCCTGTGAGTTCAAGGTCAGCCTGAACTACAAAATGAGACCCTGTCTCAAAAAACAAACCTCAACAACAATAACAAAAAACAAAACCAAAAATAAGAAAAAGAAAAGGGGGGGCTGGGCATGCAGCTCAGTGCAAAGGCCCTGGGTTCAAACTTCCCTATTTGTGTGCGTGTGTATGTGTGCTGAGGATCGAACTCAGAGCTTTGTGCTTGCTAGATGAGTGCTCTACCACTTGAGCTAAATCCCCAATCCCATACTTCCCAGTTTATAAAGTGAACGTCCTAAGACCTCCCTCATAAGGCTGTATGGAGAATTATTTGAAGTAACGTATGGGAAACTGGAATATAGAAGATAGTTAACAAGTGTTTATTCCACAGAGAGATTGAGGCAAGAAAGGAAATCACTGGATTCTGGAGACTTTATGATTTATCAGCTCATTCTACTGAATGAAGCACCGGGCATCATGCCATTTGTCAGGTGCCTGGTTTTAGTGAAGATGTATACGTCCTTCACCATGAGATCCCAAGAGGCTTCTTAATAGTCTGGCCTTGGAGCTGGTTTCTTGAGGCAGCCGAGGACTGATTGCAGGGCAGAGGGAGATCCAGTCTGCATCTCCCTTGGCGACCCTCCAGGAACCAGTCCTTTTCTGCTGCCAGTCCCACATTCTGGTTAGGCCCAGATGACACAGCTACTTGTCGCTCTCTGGCCTGCAGTGGGGGGAAGGAACTGCATCCATGCTGGAATTGAAAAGCTTCCTTGAGGGCTGCAACTTTTACAGGGAAGGTTACCATGCCAACCACAGCCTCCTTGCCCAACAAGGATGAAAGAAAACAAGGCCATGGGTGACACACATCTATTGTGTGCCTACAAACGTGGCCGGAACCTCTAGGGGCTGCTCAGGGCTGCTCAGTGCTGCTCAGTGCTGCTTAGCAGGGGAGCCCAGGGGATTGAGGTTTCTTTCCAGTGGGCCTCCAACAGGCAGGACTGCTGAGGGCAGGGCAGGGCCAACTGGCGAGGATTGGGAAATGCTTTTCTGAGACTGATACCCATGTCTCGGTGAAATGTGTGGGTGTGGTACTGACAGCAGGCGTGGGAGGGGACGGTGTCCTAGATACCAGGTTCTAGCTGTGATGGGAACTTCGGCTTCCTCCAGGTTCCTTTTGTCCTTGCCAGATAGCCCAGAGCTCTGCTCTGGAGGAAGTAGAGAAAGGGTAGCAGGCAGGGATGGCAGGTTACTGGGGCCCTGGCTGAATTGAGAAATGGGGACATCAGGACCACAGATACACCTCTGGTGAAGGTGCTGTATGGTAGCTCAGTGGTACAGCGCTTGCCTAGCAAGCAGGAGGTGGTGGGTTCCATCCTCAGCACCGAAAAACAAACAAAAAAAATTCCCAAGGATACCAAGGGGGGCAGCCTCCCCCAAGGGGGCAGAGCTTTCCTAAGACTGACCAGGCACTCAAGCCCACACCTACTCCACGTCAGGTACTTACACACTTCACATGATTCTAACCTCCCCCCAACCCCCAGTCACCATAAACCTGCAAAACAGGAATTGGTACCCCCATTTCACGGAGGTAGGACATCGAGGTTTGGAGAGGGTGGGTACCTTTCCCAGCATCAATCAGCTGGTACGGAGAGAAGCTGGAATTAGAAACTCCTCTGTCTGAATCCTGAGACAGAAAACACCAGGCCTTTGGAATGCCTGATTTTCTTCTGGAAAGATCTCTTCTGAAGCCCTCCTGGTTTTGCCCTTTATTCAGGGGCCCAGTCGGCTGGGAAGAGGCTGAAGGGACCCAGACTGCTGGTGTGTAGGAAGACGGCCTCCGCGCACAGCCCACTATGGGTGGCCACGGCGGGCCTCTCCGGCATCTTCCCATTTCACCCCCACCACCCTCGGCTGAGAAAGCGTTTCGCCCGAGCTCACCGGGCGAGTGCGCGGCGGAGCTCGGAATCCCCGGCGGCTCCACTAGGGCCCGGGCCACGTAGAGCCCCGCCGGGCACTCAGCTCCCCCGGGGGCGTGGCTCGGGCCCCGGGGGCGGAGTCCTGAGCCCGGGGCGGGGACGGGGCGGGGCCCGACGGGGGCGCGCCGCGGGCTCGGCGGCCGGCGGCGGCGGCGGCGGCGGCGGCGGCGGCGGCGGAAGTGCCTCCATCTCTGGCGGGCTCCCCGCCCCCCGCCGCCCCCGCCCGCCCCTGTCCACCTCGCGCCTTGTATGGCGCTTCCTCCCTGAGCCCAACAAGGCGCTTCCTCCCAGCCCGAGGCCCATACAAGGCGCTTCCTTCCCGGCGCGTCTGGCAGGCGGCCCGGCCCTCGGGGGCCGCCTGCGCCCGGGAGCCAGCGGCCCGGGGATCCTGCCAAGGAGGGGGCGGCCGGCGGGAGGCGCCGGGAGCGCGCGGCCTGGCCCTGGTGCTGCCTCTCGCCCGGGCCCGGCGGAGGGAGACGCGGGACGGGCCGACCTGGGAGTCCCTCGAGGAGGCTCAGTGCCTTCCTCCACCCTCAGAGGTCAGAGGCGCCCCCACCCCAAGTGGCTTCATATTTTGTCCCAGTTTTCTCCCTCACCCTGAATGCAGCACGCTCTCGCTGGGGATCCTTCAGTGGCTCTCAGCTCAGGCCCTGAAGCCTAACCCCTAAGCGCGGTGGTAGAGCCTGCCGCTCCTCGATTTACCCTTCCCCTTGTTGCATTTACCAAGTTGGTCTTTGGTACTAACTGCTTATACCTCTTCTTGCTGTTTTTCGTTCCTGCCTGCCCCTCTTTCCCCTTGGAGACAGAGTCTCGCTTTATAGCCTAGGCTGGCCTCGAACTCCTCATCTTCCTGCTTCAGCATCCCGAATGGTGGGATTGTAGGTATGCAACACTGCACTGGTCTTCTCCTCCCTGCCTTTAAGCAAACTGTCCTCTCTGCTTAGAAAGCCTTTCCTATACCATTCTGGTAGAATGAATGCTGCTGCTACTCATCCTTTACTTGGCTCAGACTTACGGCCTTGGTGGAAATCCTTCCCACCCTCACGCTACAGACATGTGCACCCTACAGGCATCACTTGTTTTTGGTGCTGCAGTTGGTCTTATTTTTGGATACCTACTTCCCACTTGAGAAAATGATCATTATTATAATTGAGAGTGTAGGAAAAGGACCCTGTTATCAGGCCTTCATTATCCCTTTTCACCTTGAGCAGGGGTCCTTGAGTTTAGGTCTGGTCCTAAGCTCTCCAGTGGCCACGGGTTCCTGTGGTCTGGAGGTTCAGGAGCCCAGAACCCTACGTGAGTACCTTGTAGGGGAAGTTGGAGAAGTGGGGAGGCGGGAAACCGCAGGTGGGCCAGATGTTCTCTTGGTTAGTGGTGGAACACTGCCCACTAGATGCCCTCGATGCTCGAGTGTCCTCTCTTGTTCAGCATGACAGCTCTGGTTAATGCACCACAGCACTCCCCCACGCATCCTCCCCTCAACTCCGCCTCTAGGTACTTAAACCTGGCCCCACCACCTCGTTATCTGATCTGCTTGGAGCAAAGATCAGAGAGAGGGCCAGAATTTAGTAGAGACCATAGCACAGCTGTCACCGAAGTCCAGACTTTCTGCTAGGAGGAGACAGGCAAACTCCAGTCTCGCCAGCTGGACCAACCTGTGAGCTCTGACTGTTCTGCCTCTCTGTAATTGAGAGACCAGGAAGGAAAGGCTCAGGCCTTGGGGATGCGTGGGGGAATGTGTCACAGAAGGGGCTTCTAGTGACAGGCCGGCTCTGGGTTTGATTCAGAATAAAATCACTCACAGGCTTGCAGTTTCAAGTAGCTTGTGTGTGCGCGCATGCACACACACACACACACACACACACGCGCGCGCGCACACTATGACTACAAATAAGGGCAAAAATTAAGGACCATTTTGTGTCTCCCCTTCCCGCCCCCCACCCCAGCATGGCTGAGTGCCTGTGGAGAGGGTGCATGGAGAGGCTCTCAAAGGTCCAGCAGTTAGGAAGCCCTGGGTCTCAGGCTCCACACCCATGGCCTACAATGCCTCAAGCCTGGCTTCCCACCTAGGCTGCAGGCCCCCAGCATCCTCTTCTGTCGTCTTTCACCTAGGATTGTGGGTAATGTAGTCTACAGAGACGAGGCTCCGTGCGGTCCCTTCTGCGCTCTCCACCACTGCCTTACCCCTCTGCTGGCCATTGCCCTCTCCTATTCCAGGCTGAGGGCAGTCAGAGTGGGGAGGCAGTGCTTGCTTGCAGGGTTGGGAGATCCCAGGCTCGCTATTTATAACTGAGCCAAGATGGGAGAAGGCCTGAAAGGAGGTAGGGAGCTCCTCCAGGCTGCTACAGAACTTGCAGGAACCCCAGGGTTCTGCTTGAACAGGCTTTCTCTTCTGTTCTCTTCCCTTTCTTTCTCTTCTCTTTTGGGCGAGAGGCCATTGAAAGCCTGTGAGGTGGCAGTGATCCTGGGCTGCTATCTGTTTTAAGAAAGAGGACAGAAGCCAGACAGGAGACCGAGGCAGGAGAATTGCTTGAGTTCGAGGCCAACCGGAACTACAGAGGCAGGCCCTGCCTAGAAAAGAAAAAACAAGATAAAACAGTGGCCCTGTGGCTCAGCTTTTGGGTCTCTAGAACCTTTTTTTTGAGGTCCTGGGGACTGAACTCAGGGCCTTGTGCTTGCTAGGCAAGTGTTCTACCACTGAGCTAAATCCCCAACTCCTGGAACCTTTTTTTTCCTAGTGTTTTTGAGACATGTGGCCCAAGCTGGGTTGAACAAATGATCCTCCTGCTTCAGCCTCCTGAGGTGCTGGGATTACAGGCCTGCATTGCCATGCAGGTGAGTGAGGCTTCTTGGGGGAAAAAAAAGCGACACGACACCACTGGGTATTTCCGTGAACTTTTCCTATTGTTTTCCTGTGCTTGCCTACTTAACCAAATTATATACTCTGCAGGAATAAAGAGTGAGGAAGCAAACCGGGTGTGGTAGTTATGGGTGTGATCCCAGCATTTGGGAGGCTGAGGCAGGAGGATCACTGTGAGTTCAAGGCCAGCCTGAACTGCATAGTGAAACCTAGTTTCAAAAAAAAAGAAAAAGACATCACTTCTCGGCCTTTTGGCTAAGATCAAGCGGGGGAAAAAAAAAAAAAGAGAAGAGGAAGTCCCTTTGTACCAAGCCTGGATTGAGTTCCACCTTTGTCCCCCACCCAACAAAACTTTCTGCACAGTGTTTTCTGCTTTTCCCTTGCCTGAATTGGCTGCTAGATTGGTGCTCCTGATTGACATGGACTTGTCTGCCTTGGCTACCACAGCCTATTTCCTAGCATAATAAATAATTGCTGAATGAATATGAATCCACAATAGCTAATACTGTTTATGGAGTGCTTGATACATACTTCATGTCCACTTTTTTTTTCAGTACTGGAGATTGAACCCAGGGTGTTTGCACCAAGCTACATTCCCAGTCCTTCTTTATTTAGGGACAGGGTCTTGCTAAATCACTAAATTACCCAAACTGGGTTTGAATTTACAGTCATCCTCCTGCCCCAGCCTCCAGATTGCTGGGATTACAGGTGTGTCCCTGGCTTCTCATTGTCATACTGAATCAGTGTTATACCAGTGGGAAAACAGCTTTGGCTGTTTAAGTGCCTTTCACCCTGACCTTAAGAGCTAGCTGTGACAGGACCTGGTGTCTGACATCAGGAGCTGTGACAGGACCTGGTGTCTGACATCAAGAGTGGTGCCCAGCCCTGGCAGGATGCTGCCTTCATGCCTCATCCAGTTGGTACATCAGGCAGCCAGATGGGTGAGGGGAGCAGGCATAGTAGGACTGGCCAGAGCCTTCCCCGCCGTGCACACTTCGTGCAGTGAGTGTCCCCTGGCTGGCCCCGTGATGCAGATAATGCAGACAGCCAGGAGAGCTGTCAGGGAATCCTCTAAGAAGCTTACTGAGAAAGCCCTGCTCTCCTCTGCCAGTGGGGGAATCCTGAGGCTGCAGCTGTGGGGGCTGGAGCTGGCAGCTGGCTTGGAGGGCTGAGCAGCAGTGTCTGAGGGCTCCAAAGCTGTTACCAGGTACTTCCTGTCTCTGAATCTAGACTTTTTTCGGTCTTCAGTAGCGTGTGACTTGTATGTGATCATCTCTTCATAAAATCTCTTTTGTGGCTTCCCTATCTGTGCGTGTGTGTGCGTGCTGAGGATGGAACCCAGGGCCTTGTACATGCTAGGCACGTGTGGTACCATTGACCCACATCCCCCACATCTCCATGTTTCCATGGATGAAGTCCTGGTTTTCTTCTGCCTGTTGTGCTGCTCTTGAGCCTTCTCTACTAAGTAGCTCCAGAGTGTTCAGCCCCAGTCCAGGACCCTTCTCAAACAGCACTATGTTCAGAAAGCCCTGTTTGAAAGGCAGGTCTGACGCTGTCACCCTTGCTTATGATACCTTCATAACTTCTCAGCCTCTTCAGGATGCAGTCTGAGCGCCTTGCACTGCCCAGCTGGCCTCTGTGGCTTCATCTCCCACTGCACTCCCTCTCAGATCTCTGGGCTCCATTCACAGTGGCCTCCACCTACTCCAGCTGCATGATTGCACTCCAGGTTGCTCTCATTACCTGGTATGCTTTTTCTTTTTTTGCAGTACAGGGGGGATTGAACCTGGGGACCACTGAGCTACGTCCCTAGTCGGTTGTTATTATTATTTGGTTGTTTTGAGGCAAGGTCTCACTATGTAGTGCAGGCTGGCCTCGAAATCATGGTAATCCTCTTGCCTCAGCCTCCCAAGTGCCTGGATTACAGTTGTGCACCATGCCTGCCCCTCATCATGTTTATGTTGAGACAAGGTCTTGCTAAATTGCCCAGGTTGGCTTCAAACTTTGCAATCTTCCTGCCTCAGCTTCCCAAGCAGGTGAGATTACAAAGTGTGTGCCACCATGGCTGACTGGGATGTTCTTCGTCTTGTCTGCCAGGTCAGATTTCCTTGAGGCAGGCCCTGTAATGTGTGCCTCCTTGAGGTGTTTCCTGCAGTTGGGATTTCTCATGCATTGGAGACCCAGTCGTCAGGAAGCCCACCAAGATAGAACCTCTGTCTCTTGCTCATGACCATATTCCTGGGTCTAGCACAGTGCATGGCTGTATTAGGCACTTCTTTTATGCCACAAATGAAATAGCAACTTAACTTATTTAATAAAAATTTATTTAACAGAATAGTAAAACTTTATTTAGATTTTTTTTTTTTTGAGACAGGGTTTTTGTAGTTTATGGCTAACCTTGAACTGGCTGTGTATCTCAGACTAGCCTTGAACAGAAAATCTTCTTGCCTCAGGTTCCTGTGTGCTGGGATTAGGATGTATACCACCATCCTCTGCATCTATTTTAAATTTGAGGAAATTTAAAGAAAAAATAAATAACATGCTCAAGGCCACAGAGCTGGTAAGTGGAAGAATTTTAAGTCTTTCCCTGGACAGCTGGCTCCAGTGTCCCTGTCCTCAAGCTGCAGCACTGCATTGTCCCTCCAGCCCTTAAGTGCTTCTTGAAAAAAGGAAGAAGGGATGAGCCAGGTGTGGTGGCGCATGCCTGTAATCCCAGCACTGGGGAGGCTGACGCAGTGGGAGGCCGAGGCAGGAGGATCTCTGTGAGTTCAAGGCCAGCTTGGGCTATATAGTGAGTTGAAGGCCAGCTTGAGTTACATAATGAGACCCTGTCTCAAAACAACAACATCAAACAATGAAAGAGGAAGGGAAGAAGAAAGGTATCAGGGAGGCAGAGGGGGCTGTTCCTCTTTCCAATCATGGAAATGCAAAGTTGGAGATCAAGAAAGATCACACGTCACCAAAAAAGATATCTAAGTGGCTAATAAGCAAATAAAAAGATGCTCAGTAGCATTAGTCATCAGGAAAATGCTAATCAAAACCAGAATGACACCAGAAATGAGCAATCTGCAAAAGAAATTAAGAAAAGAACTCTATTTTTAATACCATCCAGAAGAATAAAATTTACAGAGGAATAAATTTAACCAAGGATGTAAAAGATTAGTTTATACACTGACAACTACAAAACATTTCTGAAAGAAATTAAGACCTAAATAAATGCACAGATTGTGTTTATGGATTGGAAGACTTAATATTCTTGAGATGGCAATGTTACCTGAAGCAGTCTATAGTTCAGTGCAGTCCCCATCAAATTTCCAGTGACTTTATTTTTTGTGGTGCTGGGGAT
Organism: Hystrix cristata; assembly: GCA_004026905.1. Taxonomy (NCBI): domain Eukaryota; kingdom Metazoa; phylum Chordata; class Mammalia; order Rodentia; family Hystricidae; genus Hystrix; species Hystrix cristata. Next base: position 174,746 of record PVJO010001229.1, read on the forward strand.
TGAAACCAGAGCCTTCACACTACATTGCCTCCTCTTTTGTTTTGAAACAAGGTCACACACTAAGTTACTAAATTGCCCAGGATGGGTCAGACTTTCCTCAGCCTCCCAGAGAGGTGGGATTACAGGCATGGGCCACCAAGCTTGGCTCCAGTGGCATTTTTTGTAGAAATGGAAAAGCTGGTCCTCAAATTCACATGGAATTGTAAGGAATTCTAAACAGCCAAAATAATACTGGAAAGTAAATCTGGAGGACAATACTTCTGTTTGTTTTTGTAGTACTGAGGATCAAACCTAGGGCCTTGTGCAGGCAAAGCAAGTACTCTACCACTGAGCTATATTCCCAGCCCTTTTTAGTTTTTATTTTGAGACAAGGTGGTCTCACTAAGTCGCTAAGTTACCCAGGCAATTCTTCCTTCTCTTCCTCTTCCTTCTTTTTTGGCAGGGGCAGGAAATTGAAGCCAGGGCCTAGCCCATGCTAGACAAGTGCTCTACCACTAAGCTACATCCCCAGCCCCAGGAATGCAACATCTCAGGGGGCTTCATCTCCTCTTCCCAGGCAACATGCTGCCTTCTTACAGAGTCCCCATGCAGGCCCTCCAGGTGGTTCATCTTGTTCCTCTTGGAAAATCCTTGCCTGTCCTGAATGTCCGCCCTCCTGGCTTCCCTGGCACTAGGTTTGCTCCTACCTTTTCTTTGTGTGGGGATGGAGAGGGTATCTCAGCAGCATGGGAGAGGGCTCTGGAGTAGTCAGTGGCAGTCAGAGAACCTTAACTGGGTCATTTGGAGGCCCAGGGAAGCAAGTTCCTCTACACGCTTAAACCAAGCCTGACTCACGGGGAAGTGACTGCAAAACAGCTTTCATAGCACCACCTGGCTGTTGGCCACCTTTCCCCTCCCAAGTTCTGTTTTTGGCTTCAGGACACTTACTTGTTCCTTCTGATCCTCCCTTTTCTCATAATGTTGGAGAACAGGGCTTAGATGAAGAGTAACATGATTGTCCACTTGTTGGGGCACTCGTTTTGGAGCTGTACATCAGATGGTCATATTGACTCTCCTAATTTGTGGCATAAGCAAATAGGGTCATTCATTATGTTGCTTTCTGGGCTTCAGCTTTCTACTTTCTTAAGTGAGGGGTTTAGAATGAGGTTCAAGGCCCTTTCTTTTCTCTTTTTTTTTTTTTTTTAGACAGGGTCTGTCTGTATAGTTCATGCTGACCTTGAGCTCACTAGGTAGCCCGGGTTGGCCTTGAACTCAGCAGTTCTCCTGCCTCAGCCTCCGAAGTGCTGGGATGTGTGCCAACATGCCTGGCTTCAAGGCCCTTTCAAGGGCTAAAATTATGATTCTTTAGTATTTGTGCTGCTGAAGCAAGCACTAAACTTATGATTCTTTAAAAAAATTAAAATATTAGAGAGGTTAGTGATTTAGCTCAGTGGTAGAGCACTTGCCTAGCAAGTTTAAGGCCGAGTTCAATCCTAGTACCGTCCCCTGCAAAAGAAAAAATTAGGGTACTACCGAGAAGAGGTGAGTGTGGCTGTGGAAGTCCAAGACTTAGGCTACAGTCTAAAACTTTCATTCTTTCTTTTAGTGCAGGCTGGCCTTGAACTCTTGGGGAATGTCCTGCCTCAGCCTCCTGAGTGTACTACCACACCTGGCTGACTTTCATAATTTCTCAGAATGGGCTCAGAGACCCCATGAACAAGTTTTGCTTTCTTCTATCACCTTCAGGTTGTTTGAGCCCTTTTTCTTCACACTACTTTATCCCACTCACTCCAGGCCAGCCGCAAAGCTGATTCTATCTCCTGACCCTGGCTCTGGTTCCTTTCAGCTACAGCCCATAGGCCCATTGGTTGACTCAGAGTAGGGATTTCTCCTGAATCTCAAATCCAGCAGAAAAGACTTATTATTTATTTTATTTTTTAGAAAAAAATTTTAAAAAAATTTATTTTGTTTTGTCTTTTTGAGATAAGGTCTCATAATGTCATTCACTCTGGTCTTGAACTCACTGTGTAGCCCAGGCTGGCCTCAAACTTTTGGCAATCTTCCTGCCTCAGCCTCCCAAGAGCTGGGATTACATGTGTGCGCCAGCACTTCTGGCTATGACTTCTAAATGCTGATCTTTGAGTCAAACCCAAATTCTGAGTCAAAACCAAACCTTCATGAACAACCAAACCAAATGTTTAAGTGCCTTGTGAACTGGGTAGAACCCAAACACTATTGAATTGTTCTTTAATAGGTGTTCGTGATGATACTAATTGTTGGTTTATATGATGCTATGCTTTTCTTATATGTTCCTGACATTTCAAAAATTCAATGAATTTTTTTTTTTTTTTTGGTGCTGGGGATCGAACTCAGGGCCTTGTGCTTGCCTAGCAAGCACTTTAACTTGAGTTACTTGAGTAACCCCATCTTACTTATTTTGAAGTTCTTGATATATCAATATATATTTCCTAAGAAAACCAGTATTCTCTTACATAACCATATTGATACTTTTAATCTATAGTCCACATTTTAGTTTATTAATTGTCCTACTGACAAATTTTAATAGCAGGGGTAAATGGCATAGTGGCATGTGCCTGTAGTCAGTCCTAGCTACTTGGATGTTGAGGTAGGAGGCTAGCCTGAGAAACATAGCATCACTCATATCTTATAAAAATGGAAAAGGGGAAGGGCTGGAGATGTATCTCAGGGTGGAACACATCCCTTGCATATCTGAGACCTTGTGTTCAGGCCCAGCAGTGCCTCAACTCAAAGAAAAATAAAGGACTGGGGACGTAGCTCAGTGGTAGAGCCCATGCTCAGTGTACAGGAGGCCCTGGGTTCATTCTCAGGACCATGAGAAATTTTAGCCCTGTATAGTGGCACATCCTGCAATCCCATCTGCTTAGGAGGCTGACAGAGGAGGATCGCAAGTTTAATGCCAGCCTGGGACGTCAAAATAAACAATAGCTGGGTGTGGCGCTATACACCTGTAATCCCACTACTTGGGAGGTTGAGGCCAGTCTGGGCTACAGTGAGTCAGCGAGTTCAAGGCCAGCCTGTACCACAAAGAGAAAGCTTGTCTCAAAAAAAAAAAAAAAAAAGCAACATAAAACCAGGGTATACACTTTGGTGTCTAAGAAATTCCCTTGTGCTTGTCCATTCCTCTGTGAAGATGCTGGATAAATTATAGGGCCCCCTCCAAAGAGCCCCTGGGAGCGCCTTCTGTCCATCCTCAGCTGTGGCTAAGCTGGGTTGAACAGTTTGTTCATTTGAGACAGGGTCTTGCTATGTGGGTTGAGCAGTGAAAATGTGTGTGTGTGTGTGTGTGTGTGTTGGAGAGGACAGAAATGCTAACGGGCACCTTCCAGATGCAATCAAAACTGCTGGTTGTCTCTGAAAATGTATCTGTGGTTGACAAGGTAAGTCCATCTATCTTGTCACCAGTGCCAGGAACTGTTTTTGAGTTGAGGAATGACCTGCATTTGCACTGGTTTTGGAACAGAATAGATCTGAGTTCCAGATTTTGCTACTCAGTAGCTTGTGAACTTGGACAGGGAGACATAAACAATATCTACCCCGTTAAGTTTTTCTAAGGATTACATAACTGTTCAACAAATGTCAGTGACTATAGTTTTACAGACAGATAGCTCAAAACTCAGATTGCTAAGAAAGCTTGGGCAGAGCTGTAATGAGCCTCCTAAACTGTTCACTCATTCCTGCTTCCTTTGGCAGACTGCCCTCTCCATTTCTGTAAAATTTAAGGGTAAAACAAGCTGTCCTAAGCTCCTCTTAATACTTGTCAGGAATCTGCCCTCCTAGCTGGCTGTGGTGGTACATGCCTGTAGTCTCAACTACTCAGGAGGCAGGTGGGTCTGAAGTTTAAGACCACCCTGGAAAACTTAGCAGGACTGTCTCCAAATAAAAAACAAAAAGGGCTGCGGATATAGCTCAATGGTAGAGCACTGCTGGGTTCAATGCCCAGCACTGGGAAAAGAAAACAAAAACTGGCCTTCCAGTGACTCGTGTCCTCTCTAGCCAGTAGCCTTGTGGCCTAGCACCACCTTGTGGTCATCAGCACAAACTCACCCTGGCCACATTAACACCAGAATTGGTGGTAGAACCACATTAGTTAGCTCCCACATGAGCCATGACTAACTGCCAGGCACTGGACAATGCGCTCCATATACCATTTTCTAACCCTTACGAAGCAGGCATCATTATAGATAGGAAAGCTGATGCTCAGGACATGACTTGACTTGCTGATCTCCCAGGTAAAGCCAGATTTTCAATTCTGGAAGTGAAGCTCCTGCTACATTGGCCTGATGGCTTTACATCTGGACAGGTGCCCAGACTTAGGGGCTGGTTTTCACTGATAGGAAAATGCTAGGAAGGGACTTACCTGAAGTTACAGGCCCAGCTAATGGCAGAGCCAGACCCTGGCCTCTAATAAACTTGTCCTAAGCTCTCAGCTAAGCATACCACGCAAGTTTCTGGAAAGACTCCTGGAGATGGCTCTGCCTGAAACGGTTCACCCAGACTGGGCTTAGATTTAAAGAGAATCCTGGAACTGAACCATCTGCACATGGACCTCCAGTTCAGCCACATTCTTGGTGACCTGTGGTACCCAGACTGCAATAAAACAAGTCACTGTGTCCTGCTCCACTCACTGGCTCTAGTGTGAGGCCTGCGCACCTCTTCCTTGGTCAGTTCCTATGTTCCCTGAGGCAAAGTCCCATCATGGTGGGACTTGGCAGATGGGAGTCTCAGCTGGCTCACTGAAGTTGGCTGCAAGGGAGAAGCTGGCATGAGGCTTAAATTCCACCTTCGCACTCAGCCCTGAATCTATGAGGCCTGTCTGGGAGTGTCATGGCATGGGAACCACAGGCAGAGAGCAAAGGATAGCAAGCACTACAGGCCCAGACAGGCAGGCACTGCACCCCACACGTCTGGCACTCCTGTGCTGCCTTTCCACAGTGTGACTTCAACCCTGAGGGATGCTCTAGGAAAACTTTTACCTCCACCTGCACAGACATGCCTGTCCCTTCCTAGAGTGAATGGGTTTCATCAGGCTACCTCCTGGGTCAGAGGAGAAAATGAGCAATAAGGTATGCTAAGAAGGAAAGGACAAAAAACAAATGATGCACCATCCTGGTTCCTGAACTAGGCTTCCTAAATTACCAAATAGAAGAGATTCCAAGGACCTCAAGAAACCAACAGGAAGACATCCTCTTTGCTTTAACCTGACTCAGAAGCCCTGGTTCCCTGGGCCAGCTGGGCTTGTCATGGATGGTGCTGGTACTCTCCTACCCAGAGCAGGGGTGTGGGGTGGGGATGGAAGAGGGAAAGGTCCAGACTTGGCTTATGCTCTTCGATTGGGTCTGTTCTATTACAGGGTGCAAAGGCAAGCAGATGTAGAAACAATCAACTTTTGTATTAGGCTTGGGATAAAATTTTAACTTTATTACTTTTAAGCTGCTACTTAACCTATTTTGGTGTTTCATTATGTGTTAAAATTTGTGTGTGTGTGTGTGTGTGTGTGTGTGATGTTAGGGATAGAACACAGGGTCTCAAACATGCTAGGTAAGAGCTCTACAACTTGAGCTATACCCCCAGCCCTCATCACCTGTTAAATGGGGTATAACATCTACCTCTGGAATGTTGAGCATTTTGACGTACATGTGTAATGGAAGAATATACCAATCAGTTTGGCCTAACTATAATCTCAGCACTTAGGGAGGCAAGAGGATTTCAAGTTTAAGTCCAGCCTGGGCAATTTAGTGATTTAGTGAGACCCTGTCTCAAAATTTAAGAAAAAGGGCTGGAGATGTAGCTCAGTGCAAAGGCACTAGATTCACTCTCCAGCACTGCAACAAGACAAACAACTCTCAGATCAGTTTGGCCCTAGCAACTTCAATCTTTCCTAAGTTACTAAACATAACCTTTGTATTGCGACCTCAGACGTCCTTTGCATACACCCTGACATAGACAAATGTGGCGAAAACAACTTAAATCTTAGGCCAAAAATGTATCAGCCGTGACTAACCTGACATTTGCTTTGGAGAACTCACTCACACTGTCTCCGCAGTTCAGACTTTTCTAAGAACAGTCCTAAAAAATCTCAAGCACACAAAGTATATTCTTAAATATGGTTTAATACTCTTCTCCATTTCTGTACATCACAACACCAAGATTTCGCTGCTTAAGATCTCTCTGCAGAGGCTATAGAGAATGCAAAGGCTACGGTTTTCACCCCCTCTTATTTATGTGTTTGTATGTGTAATACATATCAGTATATATTGATACACACATCAATATATAATGCAATATATATCACCGAAGAGAACACATTGATTAAAGAAATACAAAAATTTGGCATCATTTCCAAACTTAAATAGTAAAAATAAAAACTACAAAAGGAGCTGCATACCCTAAATGTATCATGTGTAACAACAAGCATATTCAAAAATGCAAATTTACATCCAATTTCTCTGGTCTTGTCATATCACATTAGACCCATTTACAATGGCAAAACCCTAAGTACTGCTGTGAAGAGAGCATGTTTGCTTGCTCTTGGGTGTTCTGCAAACAAACAGCAGAGCCCAAAGCAAAAGCCTGTTCGGGTGAAACCTCCTGTCGGCAAACACCAAAGAATCGACCCTTCTCACTGGGGCTGAGACATCAGGTTACACACTGACAGACAGTAATTTGGACCTCAAAGTACAGTGTAAGAACCTTTACATTTAAGACATACTCCCTTCATTCAAGTGAAACAGGATTATTGGAACGATAGGCAGGTCTGTAACCTGGGAACAAGGAGCTGGTTCAGACCAGTAAAGCTACGAGTGACTGAGTCAAGTCAGTGAAGAACAGCAGTCAGGCACTAAAGTGTTAAAAGTACCCAATTTGAAAACCAAATGCACCCCACTAGTGTGGGGGTGATACCAATTGACTTTAAAAACCTTTGGTCCTTCAAAGTCCATTTGGTACACCTTTTTCCATGGCTACCACTGGGCACATCCTACACGCTTTGTTCACCGTCACCACGAGCACACCATGACCTTGCACATCAGCTGGTCCGACTTATAGCCCAGCTGCGAAGCATAAGCTTCATGTTTTCAGGTCAACTTTTGGATCCAACATGGTTTTAGTCCATGGTGCTAGAAGCTGTGTCCCATCCCTTCCCGCCCTTCCCACCCTCCTCCCATCATTGTTCATGTGAGAGATGCTTGTTACATCCCACATTTGAAACAGATGCCCCAGTCCCACCAGGGGTTCATAATTACATGCACAGTCATACATGTCTTGTCTGTTGTTCTTGTGAAAAATCTTGCAGTTCATTTAAAAAAAAATCGAAACGTTCACATAATCTCATGCCACCCAACACAAGGAAACACGACCACCTCCCTTTTACCAAGGATACACCCAAGCAAAATAAAATAATCCTTAAAATTTTTTGCTTCCACTTAAATTGCATGTTTTTATTTCTTCCAATCCCAGCAATAGCACAGAAGCCCCATGATATCCATCCCAAACCAGTTTTTAGTAGGCTGAGATTATGGGGACCCTTGTCAAAGCCAAGTGAGTGATACGAAGGGCTCCCAAACGCTGGGCACAAATGTGTCTGCCAAACAGATGGAAGTAAACAGTGCACTGGCCCCAATGCTTCATGAGTCAGCTTGACATGGCAATGTAATCTGCATCCTTGAAACTGACCGTTTGGGGAGGGGGTGTGAGGGAGTGAAGTTGAAACTGCTTCCTATTAGCTCACCCTTTCAACATTAAACAGAGACCAGGAGAGAAATGGTTCCAACATTTCACCACATATATTTCTTCTTGTGCAGTCTAAGCTGAGAATGCCATGTAAATGGGTCACTGCGAAATGCAGCAATTTAATTTTTCTCCAATCAAAATCAGAAACAAACC